>CM072170.1:1006527-1181527 GCA_036850595.1 Rhyacichthys aspro
GTGTAGACCTATTTAGTCCATGTTTAGTCCTGTTTGGTCCTGGTTAAGTTTTTAATATTGATTTATCTTCTGCTTTGACGAGGCTTGCATTTCTTCATATTTTCTAAATTAAAATGAACATTTTAAACTAAATTGAGCCAAGTGCAAAAGAGTAACTGATGGTTTGAGACAATTAAAGGAGGGGTAGGCAATATATCATACTTAAATGTGATGGCTCTGTTTGTGGACGTTAAAAGTCTTTATGATAAAACCTGACGTACGCGATAACCTTATTGAACATCGCGATAACGATAAAGTAAAAAGCTAAATTGATTTGAAATTTATAAAGAAATCAAGGCCCTGGAAAAACTTTAACTCGTTGGTTAAAGTCACAGCCACCATGAAATCCTCAGAGTCAAGTTGTGCAACTTAATTTAAAAGCAACTTGATAAAATAAAACAAGCTAAGTATAGGGCATATACTTAGCTATTTCCACTACTCTGTTTTTATGCAAATAAGATCAAAACAAAATAACATTTCTAACAGCTCTGCTTCAAAATTCAACCTTTTATCCATTTACAGGAACATTACTCACTAAAGGCCTTTGTTTCAATGACAAAAATACAAGTGTAAATAGAAAAAAAGTCTATTTCTCGTCACATAATGAGGATTTCGTTGGTGGCTATGACTTTAACCAATTACATGAACAGAAATAGAAGATTTGGAGCTGTTGCCATAGTTTATCTGTTGAATTCAATTACACAGAGTCACAGAGAGTCACGGGGTCACATTTTTGTCACAAAGTGGTCTGCAGCTGGGAGTTCACAGCAGCCTCTGGTCAAAGAGTCAGGCTCCGACAGGGCTCCCACATGTGCTCTTTATGAACGTCCTCAAACACGCCGTGAAAGAGAATAACAGCGCTTTATCTGAAATGTAAAAACGAAGCTGAAGTTCACGTTTGTCCCGGAGCTTGAGTGAATCAGTAAAAGTCGGTGAGGTTATTTTAGTGCATTGGTAACTGAATTTGCAGATGACTGGGCGTGGCAGGTGTGACCCGATAGATTAGGTTGGCACCGACAGCAGCAACACAAACATGTTCAGGCTCTTAACACGGCATGACTCTGCATTAATAAGTGGTTTCACTTTAAATATTTATCATTTTTATGTCCTATCTTATTAAAATGTAAAAGGATTGGTTACAAAGGACTATAAATTACTGGTTTTATTCACAAAACTAAAATTCTTTAAAGTCCCACCTTTGTGCTTTATTTCTAAGTTGACTTTAGAATTACAGGAAGAAAAACATTTTAGTTAAATGTCCTGAGCTTTTAAGCAAGTGTTCATTTTGACAGAAAATTTCAATTTAGTTTTGACTTTTTTGACTAAAATGCAATTTAGTTTTATTCATAATTTACTCTAATCCTTATTATTTTTAGTCTAGTTTTATTCAACTAAATATCATAAGAATTTAGTCGACTACATCTACAAAATGTGTCCCTTTGCAATGTTTTATGAGGCCCGTAAATACATTTAAAAGGTGATATTTTGGCACCAGGTTTTAGTTGGATTTGATCAGGTTTTAGTTGGATTTGAACAGGTTTTAGATTAATTAGATTTTTGCAAAGATAAAAAAAATCTGTTCAAACTAAAACCTGTTCAAAACCATCTAAAACCTGTTCAAAAACATTTAAAACCTGTTCAAAACCATCTAAAACCTGTTCAAAAACATTTAAAACCTGTTCAAATCAGACTAAAACCTGTTCAGATCCATCTAAAACCTGAAAAAGGTTTAGATGTTTTTAGAAAAGACACCGTGCTTCTCCTACAGCAGAGCTCAGTTTGTCTGGGCTGTTGCACAGGAACAGTGCAATAATTGGGTTCAACGTAGCTTTAAATGATGATTTTTCCAAAACAAACGAATGAGAAGAGTGTTATTTTGAGACGAATAAACACTTTTAGGAAGCACCGTCTAAACTACTCTTCATTATCTCAAAGCAACACATAAAGAACATATTTTTGGTTTGTCCAGTTTGATATATGGCATTAAGTTGCACTAATACAGCACTTTAATCTTAATCAGAATCATGTGTGGAATAAAAACATCAAAGCAGTGACATTTATTGCTTTAGCCTTTTGCTGGAATCATCATTTATGTGATTACATCTCCTCACACACTCCCCTCTATCGTCGTTCCTCTGGGATTCTCGCTCTCAGATCAGCGAGTGTTACCTAACGTCTGGGCGTGGGGCCAGTTTATGACTTTCTGCTTCAAAAATAGAGCATCCTAGTCATAAATCTTAAAGCAGTGATTGGCTTCGAGGGATAAGTTGTAGTATTCCAAAGCCAACTGTGATAAAAGTGAATAATAATGACCAGTGGACATTTTTACTCTTGACTGACTTCAGATGTAGCATTAGCATCAATAACATGCTATATTTCTACAGTTTAGTGAGTTACATCTGATTTGTTTCACACACAATGTCTACAAAGTATGATTTTTTTTGAGCAGATTGCAATTCTCTCAGCTCCTAAAACGGTTTGATGGAGTTGCACATGGATTTCATAGATTTTGTGATGTCATAAATTAATCCAAGCCAAACCTGGACATCATTGGTCTCTGTTTAAACCCACTCGGCCAATAAGAGTAGGTCCCGTCAGCCAATCAGAGAACAGCAGGCTTTGGGGGAGGGGTCTTATCAGTACATTTTTGAAATGCTGAAGGCTGTTTCTAAAACCATTTTAACATATAATGACCATAAATGTTCACAGACATGTTCATTTCATCAGAGCCAAACCAGATTTTTTAACCCTTCTGGTCCCTTGACATTTTTTGTGTTTTTTGAATTTTATTTTTGCATAACTTTGTCAACATTAGTCCAAGTTGTGTATTTTGGGGTGATTTTTTCTTGTAATGTGATTTATGTTTTTATTTCCTGGTGTTGAAATCCTTTAATGTTTCCACAGCAACCTTTTTTTGTGTCTGACCCAGGAGCAATTTATTTACAAAAAAATAAAAACTTCAATCAATCAATGTTCTTTGACACTCTCAGACTCAGATACTTTTACAGTTTAATCACTAAAACTGGCATTTAAGGGGTTAAAAATAGAAAAAAATCATAATTATTTGTTATGTACTGAGACGACTGAATAAAATAATTGCATTTATAAAGAAAAAAATAGTAAAAATATGTTGACACATACTATTTCTATATGACTCAGGTGGAGCAAATTACTTAAAAATGAAAAACCTCTCAAAAATTCCAATTTGCATTAACAGAATAGAAAAAACATGGACTTTAAGCATTACAACTGGCATTTAAGAGGTAAAAAATTCACAAAATTCATAAATATTAGTTATGTATGGTGGGAAAAAATGAAATGAAAATGTCTAAAAGAGCATTTTTTGTGTTGAAGGGAAACAGGTGGAGACAAAATGAAGCGACCCGAGGGTTAAACTCATTGCTCAAAATGTTTATCACATCAAAAGTTATCCTGCAGAATGTAAACTCCACTCAAACTACTACTGTCCACTTGTCAATACTCAAACAGTTCTCAGCGATTAGTTCAAAGACATGTGACGTTGACAGAAAGACTCCGAAAGATAAGAGGAAAACAGTGGAGAGATAAGGAACAGTTTGGACGGACACAGGCCTCTCAGAATCAATATTTTCCCCTAAAAACTGGGTAATGATTGAAGGAAAAGCATCGCAAAAGGCACCATTTTGGAGACAACTACTGTACTGACGAGAGTATTCCACAATCCACAAGTTATGCTCTTTTATCGACACAAATCTGAGTCGTTTATTGAGTTGTGTGCTTCTTTTGTGATATACTCGGTCGAGGTGTGAGAACGTCCACCAACAACAAGCAAAAGGAAGCAAACTGTCGCTAGTCATTGTTCAAAAAAGCAATAAATTCTCACTTATCAAACATCGCAATGCACTGAATATTATACCGAACGTGTAATGTCCCCAAGTGAATAGATGTTTTTACGACTGCAGCGCTCCACTTAATAAAGCACGTACGTCTGTTTTTTTGTCCCGAGACTCTTGGCGTACTTTAAATCGACAGGAAAAGGAAATGAAACCTATTGTTCCCTAACTTCATACCTCCACCTTAGATGAGTTTTCCAAATGAGGAGCTCATCACATGGACCCGAAGGCTTCAGGGGAAACAGGAATCCCACTTCCTTCTGCTACGACTCCAGCAGGAATCTTAATTAATGATGTTTATGTTGGATGTGATTTATGCAGCATCCACCAGTTTCATTGAGATGTTACGGATCTGGATGTGCTCCCTCTAAAGGACTCTGGTGGTAACTGCATTCCCTACAAAGAAATGATTTATTACCAACTAAAACCTGGTCAAATCCAACTAAAACCTGGTCAAATCCAACTAAAACCTGGTCAAATCCAACTAAAACCTGTTTAAATGCATCTAAAACTTGTTCAAATCCAACTTAGACCTGCTAAAATCCAACTAAAACCTGCTCAAATCCAACTAAAGCCTGGTCAAATCCAACTAAAACCTGGTCAAATCCAACTAAAACCTGTTTGATCCCAACTTAAACCTGTTTAAACCCAACTAAAACATGGTCAAATCCAACTAAAACTTGTTCAAATCCAACTAAAACCTCTTCAAATCCAACTAAAACATGGTCAAATCCAACTAAAACCTGTTCAACCACAACTAAAACCTGTGCAAATCCAACTAAAACCTCTTCAAATCCAACTAAAACCTGCTCAAATTCAACTAAAACCAGTTCAAATCCAACGGAAACTTTGTCAAATCCAACAAAAACTTGCTCAAAACCAACTAAAACCTGTGTTCGTACAAATATCTGTAAAAACACCACAGAGTCCTCATTTTAACCAAAGATATTTACCAATAAACTTACTGTGATTTAAAACAGTCACATGTCACAGTTATTTGAACAATAAATGCCAATTATACTCAACGTAAAACTGATTCTTCATTAACAACATGTTCTACAGCCACTTAATTAATACAATAAACACCATTAGTTATTCACATGTGTTTACCAGTGTTTCATAATTAAATAGTCAAATGTTGCATGAATGATTTGTGAATTGATTTGGAGTGTGTTAATGGTTTGAGTTTATTGAAGTCACATGCTCTTTTTTTCCTAGAATCCATTTGTAGTTTGATTAAATTGCTTTAGGAACAGAACTGCTGCTGCGGACTCACGTGAAGTCGATAAAAGAATCAAAACAACTAAGAATAGCTCTCTCTTCTCTTTTTAAAGCAGCCGTGTGGGTCATGAGTACAGCAGAACTAGGCATTGATTCTGTATTTTGAATTGTAATATAGTGAATTCACATTAGTGCTGCACAATACATTGACATTTATTACAATATCCGTAATAATAATAATAATAATGGCAGCCAACACTGAAATAAAGTGACAAACAGAAGCTAACGTTTGTAGACAACAGTAGTGCTTCTGTTGTTTGTATTGTGTCTAAATCAGTTCCAACCTTGTGTCCCGGGTCCACAGTGTTCCAGGACGTCCACGTCATGATCTTCATCGGGTTCGGGTTCCTCATGACGTTCCTGAAGAGGTACGGCTTCAGCAGCGTCGGCGTGAACCTGCTGCTGGCCGCCTTCGGGCTCCAGTGGGGTCTCCTCATGCAGGGCATCTGGCATCTGGACCACGGCAAGATCAAAGTCAGCATCTTCAAGTACGGCTCAGAAATACGACTAAAACCTGCTCAAATACGACTAAAACCTGTTTAAATGTGACTAAAACCTGTTTAAAGCTGACTTAAACCTGTTTAAATCCGACTAAAACCTGTTTAAATGCGACTAAAACCTGTTTAAAGCTGACTAAAACCTGTTTAAAGCTGACTAAAACCTGTTTAAATCTGACTAAAACCTGTTTAAATCGACTAAAACCTGCTCAAATACGACTAAAACCTGTTTAAATGTGACTAAAACCTGTTTAAATCTGACTAAAACCTGCTCAAATACGACTAAAACCTGTTTAAATGCGACTAAAACCTGCTCAAATACGACTAAAACCTGTTTAAATCCGACTAAAACCTGTTTAAATGCGACTAAAACCTGTTTAAATACGACTAAAACCTGTTTAAAGCTGACTTAAACCTGTTTAAAGCTGACTTAAACCAGTTTAAATCCGACTAAAACCTGTTTAAATACGACTAAAACCTGTTTAAATCTGACTAAAACCTGCTCAAATACAACCAAAACCTGTTTAAATCTGACTAAAACCTGTTTAAATCCGACTAAAACCTGTTCAAATCCAACTAAAACCTGTTCAAATCCAACTAAAACCTGCTCAAATCCAACTAAAACCTGCTCAACTCTGAATAAAACCTGTTTAAATCTGACTAAAACCTGCTCAAATACAACTAAAACCTGTTTAAATCTGACTAAAACCTGTTTAAATCCGACTAAAATCTGTTCAAATCCAACTAAAACCTGCTCAAATCCAACTAAAACCTGCTCAAATCCAACTAAAACCTGCTCAACTCTGAATAAAACCTGCTCAAATCCGACTAAACCTGCTCAAATTCATCTAAAACCTGTCTAAATGAGCTGAAGCTAAACCCATTAAGACTTGATTATGGTACTTTTTTGGGGCAGGTCCTGTCTAAAACCACTCTATCCTGTGATGTATTCTGTCGGTTTAGCTCTGATCTGTCTTTTTGTTGCTGTTTTTTCCAGAATAATCAACGCAGACTTCAGCACGGCGACGGTTCTGATCTCTTTCGGAGCCGTTCTGGGTAAAACCAGCCCCGTGCAGCTCCTCATCATGACCGTCCTGGAGATCACCATCTTCTCCATCAACGAGCACCTGGTGGCCAACGTCCTGGAGGTGAGTCCAGCGGGTTTCTTCCACTAAAATCCAGTTTTAAATATGACTTTAGAGGTTATTTAGGGTGTGTTCTCACTCCCAGGCGAACGACGTCGGAGCTTCGATGATCATTCACGCCTACGGAGCGTACTTTGGTCTCGCTGTGGCTCGAGTGTTGTACAGACCCGGGTTAAGAAACGGACACGACAACGACGGGTCTGTTTATCACTCGGATCTGTTCGCTATGATCGGTAAGACATCGAGTATCATCGATAGAGCGTATTAGAAGTCATTCTCCTGGTCTTGTCTTGTCAATATCACAAAAAACAAGGTAAAGGCTTATCTGTCACACCGGATTTTCTCCTTTTTGTTGCTTAACCTGCTCAAATTCAACTAAAACCTGTTCAACTCTGATTAAAACATGCTTAAATCTGACCAAGACCTGCTCAAATTCAACTAAAACTTGTTCAAAACCAACTAAAACCTGTTCAAATGCATCTAAAACCTGTTTAAATCTGACTAAAACCTGATTAAACTAAACTAAAACCTGTTAAAATCCAACCAAAACCTACACAAATCCATCTAAAACTTGTTCAAACCCACCTAAAACCTGTTCAAAACGTGGAGTGGGTGTGGAATAAATGCTTCTTGTTGTGTATTTCATTACTGCCACTTTTTGTGAGTCAGTTATGAGCCAAAGTATTATTTTACTGCATCGTACTGGTCTCAGGGCTTGTGAAAATGTCTATCTTCTGCCCTCTAGTGGACACAGCTGGTTTAACTTATAGAATATATCATTTGCTGTTTGTAAAAGAGTCAAATCCAACTAAAACCTGCTCAAATCCGACGTAAATCTGTCTAAATCCAACCAAAACCTGTTTAAATACAACTAAAACCTGTTTAAATCCAAATAAGAGCTGCTCAAATCCAAATAAAATCTGTTCAAATCCAACTTAAACGTGTTTAAATTCAACTAAAACCAGCTCAAATCCAATAAAACCTGTTTAAATCCAACTAAAACCTGCTCAAAACCAACTAAAACCTGCTCAAATTCAACTAAAACCTGTTGAAATCCAACTAAAACCTGCTCAAATTCAACTAAAACCTGTTGAAATCCAACTAAAACCTGCTCAAATTCAACTAAAACCTGTTGAAATCCAACTAAAACCTGCTCAAATCCAACTGAAACCTGCTCAAATCCAACTGAAACCTGCTCAAATCCAACTAAAACCTGCTCAAATCCAACTAAAACCTGTTCAAATTCAACTAAAACCTGTTCAAATTCCCACTTAAACCTGTTCAAAACTGACTAAAAGAAAAAACAAAGAAAAACGTGTTGCTGGAGCATTTATCATCTCAAAAACATGAGCAGAATCAGAGGAATAACATGTTCTATGGATCTGAAATCCCCTTCCCTTTCCTTCCGTTAATACTGTTCTGTAAATATGTTTAATGTCTCTTTCCTCTCTCAGGGACCGTCTTCCTGTGGATGTTCTGGCCCAGTTTTAACTCGGCCATCGCTGACCCGGGCCTGACTCAGCTCACGGCCGTCATCAACACCTACCTGTCTCTGGCGGCCTGCGTGCTCTCGGCCTACGCTCTGTCCAGCCTCGTCGAGCACAAGGGCAAACTGGACATGGTCAGTGAAAACAGCCCCTAGTGAATCCTGTGGGTTTTAGAGACGCCTTTGATGCACATTAAAAGAACTGCAGCGGTACTTTACTCAAGTCAAGGCCCAATAATATTTATGGCACTGGGTTTTATTCATTGAATTTGAACTGATTTTAGATTTGATTTTGCTCCAAAGATAAATAAAAACTGTTTAAATACAACTACAACCTGTTCAAATCTGACTAAAACTGATTTTTTCTCTTTTAAAAGATTTTAGTTGGATTTGTACAGATTTTAGATGGATTTAAACAAGTTTTAGATGGATTTGAACAGGTTTAAGATTGACTTCAACAGGTTTTAGTCAGATTTGAACAGGTTTTAGTCAGATTTGAGCAGGTTTTAGTCAGATTTGAACAGGTTTTAGTTGGATTTGAACAGGTTATAGTCGGATTTGAATAGGTTTTAGATGGATTTGAACAGGTTTTAGTGAGATTTGAACATGTTTTAGTCAGATTTGAACATGTTTTAGTCAGATTTGAACATGTTTTAGTCAGATTTCAACATGTTTTAGTCAGATTTGAGCAGGTTTTAGTCAGATTTGAACATGTTTTAGTCAGATTTGCGCAGGTTTTAGTCAGATTTGAACAGGTTTTAGTCAGATTTGAACATGTTTTAGTTGGATTTGAACAGGTTTTAGTCAGTTTTGAGCAGGTTTTAGTCAGATTTGAACAGGTTTTAGTCAGATTTGAGCAGGTTTTAGTCAGATTTGAGCAGGTTTTAGTCAGATTTGAACATGTTTTAGTCAGATTTGAACATGTTTTAGTCAGATTTCAACATGTTTTAGTCAGATTTGAGCAGGTTTTAGTCAGATTTGAACATGTTTTAGTCAGATTTGAACATGTTTTAGTCAGATTTCAACATGTTTTAGTCAGATTTGAGCAGGTTTTAGTCAGATTTGAACAGGTTTTAGTCAGATTTGAACATGTTTTAGTTGGATTTGAACAGGTTTTAGTCAGTTTTGAGCAGGTTTTAGTCAGATTTGAACAGGTTTTAGTCAGATTTGAACAGGTTTTAGTCAGATTTGAACAGGTTTTAGCTGGATTTAAACAGGTTTTACCACTCATATGGTCATATAAAGCTAAACTCTAATGATATTGACGTAATATTGACGTGGGAAGCCTTGTTCAGACATAAATAACCCTGACGGAGCTGTTTACCTGTTCTCAGGTGCACATCCAGAACGCGACCCTGGCCGGTGGCGTTGCCGTGGGAACCTGCGCCGACATGAACATCGGGCCGTTCGGAGCGATGCTCATCGGGTTCATCGCAGGCATCGTCTCTACTCTGGGCTTCAAGTACCTCACCGTGAGTGGACAAAACAAACTAATACACATCACAGTTATTACTATTGGATTGTATTCGTAGAAAGTAGAGTTTAGAAGAGATGGAGTGCTCTTTGTTAGATTTAGATGGATTTAAACAGGATTTAGATGGATTTGAACAAGATTTAGATGAATTTGAACAGGATTTACATAGATTTGACCAGTTTTTAGAAGAATTTAAACAGGTTTTATTTGGATTTTAACAGGATTTAGATTGATTTGAACAGGTTTTAGATGGATTTGTCCAGGTTTTAGTTGGATTTAACTAGGTTTTAGATGGATTTGAACAGGATTTAGATGGATTTGAACAAGATTTACATAGATTTGAACAGGTTTTAGTCGGATTTGACCAAGTTTTAGTTGGATTTAAACAGGTTTTATTTGGATTTGAACAAGATTTAGATGAATTTGAACAGGATTTACATAGATTTGACCAGTTTTTAGAAGAATTTAAACAGGTTTTATTTGGATTTTAACAGGATTTAGATTGATTTGAACAGGTTTTAGATGGATTTGTCCAGGTTTTAGTTGGATTTAACTAGGTTTTAGATGGATTTGAACAGGATTTAGATGGATTTGAACAAGATTTACATAGATTTGAACAGGTTTTAGTCGGATTTGACCAAGTTTTAGTTGGATTTGAACAGGTTTTAGATGGATTTGAACAGGATTTAGATGGATTTAAACAGGTTTTATTTGGATTTGACCAGGTTTTAGTTGGATTTAAACAGGTTTTATTTGGATTTGAACAGGATTTAGATGGATTTGAACAGGATTTAGATAGATTTAAACATATTTTAATCAAATTTGGACAGATTTTACTTGGATTTGAACAGGTTTAGAGATAAATTGTGTTGAAAAGCTGCTGTTGGGGCCATAAACAGTACATTTATCTCTGAAGCAGAGGACCTTGTGTCATGTTTGTCCCTGAACCTAACTTTCTGTTTAATTCTGTCTGATTTAAGCCCTTACCGTATATTTTAATAATTCATTCATGTTTCTGGTGCGTCGCAGCCCGTCCTGGCGTCCAACCTGGGAATCCAAGACACCTGCGGAGTCCACAACCTGCACGGCATGCCCGGCATCCTGGGAGGTCTGGCCGGCATCGTGGCTGTAGCTCTGGGTAAAAAGGAAGGGTCAGTGCTCATTTATATTTACATCCCGTTCCATCAGCTCGATACCTGTTCGGGAGCTTACGTCTGTGTTTTCTGTTCAGTGGAAACGCCGCGATGCAGGCTGCAGCCCTGGCCTCGTCCCTGGGGTTCGCTCTGGTCGGAGGAGCCGTGACAGGTGCCGGAAATTAGATTAAAACGACAGCTTCGAGCGTCACTGAACAGAAATTAAAGAGTCATTTAATGTCTGCAGGTTTAATAATGAAGCTGCCGATCTGGGGACAGCCTCCGGACCAGAACTGCTTCGATGACTCTCTTTACTGGGAGGTAGGACACGAGAACAAACACAGAGGTTTATAATAAAGAGGAACGAGATGTTGGTGTTAATGAGGAAAATTAATCCAATGTGACACAAAAAAATCCGAAAATTGAGATTTTTAGGCGGAACTGCATTGAATTGAATCAAATTGTAAACTTTAAAGATGATTTTTTGACTATTTTTTTTACATTAACTCAGCCTTCCCTCACTGCTTTTAAG
Organism: Rhyacichthys aspro; assembly: GCA_036850595.1. Classification (NCBI taxonomy): domain Eukaryota; kingdom Metazoa; phylum Chordata; class Actinopteri; order Gobiiformes; family Rhyacichthyidae; genus Rhyacichthys; species Rhyacichthys aspro. The sequence goes on from CM072170.1 coordinate 1,017,987, forward strand.
GAATTTTTAAGGATAACTATAATTTGGCTCAAGGACTACTTAGAAACATGGAACAAGACTTATATTTGGTTTACTTTTTGTGTGTATTCTGATTATTTTGCCGTGTCACAAATATCTAAATCAAATTAAAAGAATGGTTCTTATTTAAAAACACTGGACACTGGGAGATTTAAACCTTAATATAATATAATTAAAAAAGTCTCTCCAATCACACTCAAACTGGTTGATGGCTAACAATTCTTTCCACATCTAACCCGTTTTTATATAAACTCTTGTACAAATTGTCCTCTTTTCCTTCTTCATTCTTACAGCTGCTTATATTTCCGCCTCTCTCCATGTGGCTCAGAATAAGGGTCATTCAAAAGGCTGCATTTACGCATTTATCGTGTGATTCACGCCGTTTGTTTCCAGGTTCCTGCGGAGGAGGAGGAGAACGAGGAGAGCCTGGCTCACGCCGATCACTCCAAGAACAAAGCAGAGGTTTAAAGAGCTGCCTTCAGGCTCCGACGAACACGAGAGGATTAGTGGAAACATGACGCAGGATTTATCTGTTACCTTAATTAGCAAATAGAGTTTTACACTGATTGAGGAGTTGATTACACAAATGTAAAAGTGACTGAGTTTATTCAATTTACACATGATTTAAATAGAGGGTGTTTTAATGTTAAATCAGGGTTCTCGTGAGCTACATTTTACTTTGAAAACCTTTTAACAGACCCACTTTTATTTTTTCCTCCATTTTTTTTTTTAAAAGTACACAGCAGTTCACCTTTTTTTTTTTTTTTTACCTGTGACTCCTCTGACTCTCGCTCCCACTTCCACTCCAGGGTCCAGAGTAGTTTCCGGACCCTCGCTGCCCCCTTCGCATCGACGGGAACAGGAACTCTCTGTCGCCATGGAAACGCTCCAAACGCGAGCGCCGATAAATCTGAAAATGAGGAGAGAGGGACACGCGAGGAAAGAATAAAGACGTTGAATGAGTCGGTGATGCTCCTCAGTAAAAGCATTTAATCTTACATTTATAAAACTATTAAAAACTTGTGATAATACTGTCCGTTCTGCTGCGTTTCTGCGTCTTGTTTAAGGATTTCGTGCTTCGATAAAGAACGCAGCTCTAAATTTGTATGTCGTGAGTAAGTCAGCATCTGGAGGGTTTAATAATCCTCTCGACCTCGACAGTAATCAGTTTCGGATGACCTTTAATGTGAAAGAGCCTCTGTGTGAAGTCAAGTGGAAGTGGGTTGAGGGAGTAGGGACCTACAGGAGCCTCAAAGGGTCAAAACTCAAACGAGGGAACCCTATAAATATGAAATTACCTTCCAAATAAACCAAAGAAATCCAACTTTATAAACTCACTGCTGATACACACACACTTTTATAAGCTTTTTCTTATTTTTATTACATTATGAACTGCATTTAAGCATGTTTTGTCATTTAGCGTAGCGTATTTTTCATTTAGTTTCGTTTTTTCTGTGTAGATTCTGTGCAGAGGCTGGTTTAATGCGGCCTCTTACCTCACTGGAGCCCAGTCCTTTTCTGTGAGGAGCTGGAGTCGGACTTTAGTGCGGCTCTGACCTGGGCAGGGATAGTCACATGATGATCTTTTGTTAACTTTATGGACCTTTGCTTGGCTTTGACTGCAGCTTCAATGCATTTTTTTTTACCAACTTTTAAGGCAGCTGTGGGTGTTTAATGGAAGCTAGTTTGTGTCACTGTGAAGAGGAATATAAAAGCCCAGGGGAAGCCTTTCAAAATAAAACAAACCTTGAATTTAGTGGCTTTATCTTGAAGTTTATTAAAAAAGTATAAAGTAAAAATGCACAATATTAGGGATGGTGACAGAACAGATGTGTGAACAATAATAATCGAGTGAATTGATGATTTAAACTTTAGATGGAGATGATTTTATAAGCTTTTAAACACATAACTTAGTCCAAATAGTCTAAAGAAGAGGTGTGGCCCTCTTAAACGCAGTTATTAAATAGGGTCCCGTGGTTATCATTAGTTCTTGTAGCATTAGTTAGCTTAGCCACACATGAAAAGTGAATTACTGAGTAAACCAAATACAGTGGCATAAACTAGTATCCTTCACATTTTAATGCATTTACACCTAACATAACACTTGCCTCTATTCCTTTAGCTGTCGACAAACAAGCTTGGGTCTTTCTTTTATTTTGGTTTCCTATATCCATCCAGTGTATTCTTACCTGTACAGTTTTTACAAATGACACGGTCAGTTCGATCCGAGCCCTGCACCGTCGAACAAACAGCTTTAAAATAAATGTGAAGAGTTGGAGAAATGAGTCACTGCTTCATCTCTGAAATAAAACAGTCACTGGTCAAACCACAAAGTGCAGAGGCAGCTCTAACTGACCACACACAGTTAACCAGTGATATTTTAGTTTTGTTGAATGGATTTTTACAGGCCACAACACTGAAACGCATCAAGATTTTTGTATTTTTATACAGTGGGCATGTGCTCGTATTTGTATAATATACTAATACTGTCATAATAAAGATGTTTTTGTACAATAATCAGTTTTATTCCTGATGTGGTTTTTAATATAATAGTATTAGGACAATAAAAGTTCAATTCATCTTTAATTTAAATGTATGGCCCTCCAGAACAACCCAGAGTTTGTTTAGATGGATGAGCACTTCGGATTGTGAAGTAGTCGGCCAATCAAAGCAATTAGAAGACAATATAATCAACTATATTACATGAGGCTAGTGTTCATTCAATATTCTTTTAACTTTGCTTATGTCAATTATAAAAAGGTGCAGCTGGTGAATATTTCAGGGTAAAAAGTAGCATACACTATAAAAAGCAATAATGTTATGTTCTTCCATCTGAAAGATATTTCCACAAATTAAATTGCTCATATTTAAATAGTTAATGATGCGTGTTTTCTTAATTGTGCAGCCCTAGTCCAAACCAAGACTTTTTTCCTTCATTCTTGCAGATTTATATTAGCTATTAATAATTTGGGTTTTCAAAAACTTACCAAAAGAACAAGTAAAAGGCAACAGGAAGAGAATGCATCCATCAGCCTCCATTTGGTGGTGTAAAACTAAAATAGATTCAGTAAGAAAAGTGCCACAACATAGAGTACATTCTGAAATAAATTATTATTAATATATTATTAGCTACTGCTTAAATATACACTGATATCTTAAATACTAACATAAACAATATACAATATCTGTCCGTGACCCTTAATTAGCAGCATCTTCATTTAGCTAGTTAGCAACTTTAGCAATTTTAGCAAGCACCGGGGGAAACTTTGTGGTGCTCATTAATAGTAAGATATAACTAGTTTTCTATATGGCATTACCGTATGCGTAGACTGTAACTGTCTCTAAAAACTATAACCTACACATTTCCTTGAACTTAAACGTTAGATTTGTTGATTTACATTTTGAAACTTTTCGTTGTTTCCACCGGAAGAGGCGCTGTGCTCTGGTTTTGACTGTGGTTTGCCGCGGTGCATTATGGGAAACAAAATGTCTCCTAATGTTGTTAGCCGTTGCTAACGCACACAAATTAACCGCATTTAAATGTATATTTCTACCTTTTATGTCATAGGACTGACGGAATATATTGATTAATAGCTATATTTACGGGCACGATGGTAAGTGCGATGTGTATTCTTCTGTTTGAGTCAGAAAACTTAGTAGTAGCTATTAGCATTAGCAACACATGAATGAGGAATTTACTGCTAACATTGATTGTACGTAAATGAAATGCTTATATATTTCCAATTAAAGCACCCAGACTTGGTTATGTCTGACAGAACCAACAAGGATAAATATGTATGCTTTACATTGTTTTAAATAGCGCACAGTATTTCAATGTTTCATGATTAAACACTCCACTCAAGTGCCAACACTTTTCTGTGTTCAGTCTAAAGCTGAAAGTAGAGTGTCCAGTTCTAGCTCCAGGACAGACGAAAGGAGGAGATCGAGAAGCAGAGGTAAGATTATTATGTACCACAAAATAATTATGTACAGTTAAATAAATATGTATGTGTAGTTAGTTAGTTTCAAAGTTTGTTTAGTGTTTATATCTGTCACTCACACTTTTTTGTCTACAGAAACAACAACAGACAAACAAACCGCTTCATGAACCTGTTTTAGTGGTTTACCTGATTAATTTAAGGTTAAATGCATGTATACTCTTTTAAAACTGTTTTATGCAGCAATAGTACTAAACCCTGAACACGTTTTCTTTAGATTGTGAAAAAAGGAAACGTAGACGCAGCCGCAGTAGATCTTCCTCCTCATCTTCCTCCAGTTCATCATCATCTTCATCCTCCTCCTCATCCTCTTCATCAGCCTCTTCTCGATCGTCCAGTTGCAGTCGGAGTAGCTCCAGCAGCAGTGGTAAGTCTTTATCTGCTAATGTCTTTGTATTTTATGGGAACTATTTCCACTTGTATTTGTTTTTGTTTTTTCTCAGATTCTCGTACTAAATCCAGAAAGGACTTAAAGAAAAGGAAAAAGAGAAGCAACTCAAAAGGTAAATAGTTTTTCATCAGGTTATTAATATTTGTAGCCTACCTTCTCACTGAAGTTTGTTTTTATCCTGAAGCAGAAAGGTAAAAAAGATAAGAAACATAAACGAAAAAAGGAGAAGAAATCCAAAAGTGAAGACGATTCGGGGCCTGTTCAAATCTCCAAGGTACGTTTGTTTTTCTCATTGACCAGTGTTCCAGTTATTGTCTTTTTTATTTTGCTTTTAATGCTGATCATTTTGAGCTTAGTTTCTTTATATGTCTTTGTTTTTCTTACTGTTCTAGTATTTAAAGGAGAGGAAGAAAGGCAAGTACAGCATGATCTCAGGGAAAAAGATAAAGATGAAAGTAAAAAAGTCAAAGAAAGACAAACAGGTAAACCCTCTGTGCCATTATAAAATATTAAGTGTCTTGTCAATGTTTTTATGTCAGAATTAATAATTGTGATATGTATTTTTTGTATTTTTCACAGAGGGACAAAAACAGAGCAGAGCTTCTTGAATTTTTAAACTCAACTCTGTGAAAACACTGATGACTGCTGTTCCAATTTGGGCCCTGTACTAAGAACACAGAACACGCCCTGGATTTGTCTCCTCTTCCCGGTTAGAGACAAAACATAAATCATAGTGGGATCAACAATCAACACCTCCTTTAGTTAACCCTGGGTTTCTCTCTGGAGCTGTCAGTGACTTTAACTACTCTAAACTCATCTGCTCAAGTAGAGACTGACACAAGTGTGGAGTCTACTTAATGCAGACAGTTCAGTCCTTTATTATAAACCTGTGTAAACCTGTGCATTAGTTGGTTCCCTTAACCCTTAGATTATGGCGGCATTATACAGCTATTCATTTTCTCCTTCCATCTCCGTCGGCCGTGGCTAAGAGTCTGGGTTGTGGAGTAGTTCAGTGATGTTTTCTACCCATTTCTCTCTTCGTCTGCCTTTTCTTTCTTCCTGGATCTGCTCTGGCAAGAAGCTCAGGTCTTGACCCATCTTCACTGATGATGACACCTCAATACGGACGCTCTACCTAAACCTGTGCATTACAGCTTAAAGGTTATTACTTTACTTTTTTGATATTTAATGTTAATGCTCACTGTTGCTTTTTTTCAGCATTTTTTTCCTTATTTGTCCATTTCTCGTTGCTGATCGGTTCCTATCCTTTATCTTCTCCGGAGCCGTTAAACGTTAAGTTTGACACGTGATCAACCTCGATAGAAAGCTTCATGAAACTGAAACCCAGGGTTAACTCTGCAGTTACCACTTGTTCTGGCCTAGAGCAGATCTCAGGAAAGAATGAGGCTTTCAAGAACCAGCATTTTCACTAAAGCTGTTGATGATTATTACGACATCTTAAGCTTTGTTTCCACCAAGTGTTAATGTACATACGTCCCTTCCATCTCATAATGCTCTCTGTATATACAAGTAACCACACAGCCTGACTTTACAAAATCACAAATATCCCGTAAAAATGTATATTCTTCACTAAAACTGGAAACTCTGTTCATTCAGAGAAATAAAAACAGTCTTGTTGGTTTATGGAAGGGCTGCACAATATATATTTTATGCAACAAACTGTAAACAAACTATATTCCATGTTTTCACTTCAAAATATTTGTCATAGCCTTAAATCCAACTGTTATTTATATGTTTGGAATAATTTAAACCTTTACTCTGTCAAATAGGACTTTCATATATCACAGATCATTTGTTACTGCAATATTGAACATTTATTTAATGTTTTTGTTTTCCTGATATTGTGCAGTCCTTTGGTGGAAACAGAGCTTTTATGATTCATTTCCAGCTGTTGTGGACGAAGGTGAAACTGCAACAGGATCCTCTTCTGTCAGTGTCAGGTGTCTCCCTTTAGGACATGTATTTAATCATTTTGTAGCGTACTGATTTTTATGTTCCAGTTGTGACTTTAATGTCCGTGTTCAAAATGACATGACTGTAATGTGTTTGTGTGGACACAGCTTTCCCACAAAATTCAATTAAAGCAGAAAAACAAATCCTTCTTTATCAGAGTTTATTATTGGAGCGGGAAATGTGATCGAGAAAAGACGATAAAACTGTTCCCTCAAGTCAGATAATCCTGAAAATTCATTAAAATGTCCTGGAATGTATTTAATAGTGTTGTAGTTAAGACCAAGAGAAGATACAAGGGAACAGTCCAAGTCCAGACTCATGGAAGTTAGAGTTTGGTGAAGGAGTTAGAACAATTAATTAAATATAAAATGATCAAGGTGTGGTCTTGGTTGGTCTTAACGTCTGAGACCGAGACAAGCAAAGACCGGTCTTGAGTCCAGCATCACTAGTATTTTAAGTTTGAAACCCAGTTGGCTTTAGATCAACAATGAAACAGACAGAAGTAACAGAATAAATAGAATTATAGTTAAAGAGAAAACACTAAATTGTCAAAATTCCTAAAAGTGATTTCTTTAAAGCAGTGGGAGTCCAGGCCTTCAGCAGATTCTCTTTCTGTTCATTTTCTTCCTGGTTCCTCTCACACTGAAGGCTTTTCTCACTGACCTTGAAAGATAAATATTGTGCTTCATTTTGTGCGAAAAAAACAGAGCGTTGTCAGAACGACTCTCACAGTGACGCGAAGAATCCTGTTACAGACGTCTGGTATAATCTCATAAAAAGACATTCTCAGTTTATCATATTTAACGTTATCAGTGATTGTTATTTAACTGTAAATCAATAGTGAACCCAGACTTTGATTAACTACCAGCCACATCTAAAATATCAACGTCATTTAATCCCATCTTTTTTTCTTTCTTGTGGTTGAAATTCTGTTCATAAAGTGGTTATAACATATTAATAGTATCTTGTAACAAAAGGATGAATGTAACCTGCCAAATAGTGAACCCAGACGTATCTTGACATGTTTAGAAAGTGAGTAATAATATAATAGTAATAAGTAGCTCAGCGTTTGAAAAATGTCTAAACGATAAAGAGATATTACTGCAATAACAGCTGTGAGAACGCCCGACAGTGTTTGGTGTTTCTCTTGAATAAAAGTGATTAAATGAGTCCCTAAAAACCCCCAGGACTCACTTTTGTCCAGCGGTCCCTTTGTAAACGTATCTTTAAATCAGACGACTTTACTGCTGTTCGTCCCTTTGTATCTGAAGTCGGGCATGCTCCACGCTCTCTGGGACCTCTCCTCCGGGTCCATGCCCCGCTCCACGTCCTCAGAAACCGTCTTGAGGTCGCTCAGACCCGCCCCGTGTTCGGCGGCGGCGGCGGAGGTGAGGCCCACGGTGCTCCCGAACGGGTTGATCTTGATGCGTGAGCGGAAGTTGACGAGGGACATGCTCATGGCGCGTTTGTTGTTCCACTGTCGGGCCAGTCTCTGCGCCTCCTGCTCCTCCTTCAGCTGATCCAGAGCCTGCAGCAGGACGGACCGGAACAGCCCCGACACCTCCTGCACCTCGGGCTCGTTGGCCTGCACCACCTCCCGGAACCTGCCCCGGAAACAAAGAAAGTAAAAAAGTAAGTAAAAAAAAGAGTGATGGGGTTTTGTCTGGGATTACATGGTCTGGTTTAGTCCAGTTTGGTCTGGTTTTGTCTGGGATTACATGGTCTGGTTTAGTCCAGTCTGGTCTGGTTTTGTCTGGGATTACATGGTCTGGTTTAGTCCAGTCTGGTCTGGTTTTGTCTGGGATTACATGGTCTGGTTTAGTCCAGTCTGGTCTGGTTTAGTCCAGTCTGGTCTGGTTTAGTCCAGTCTGGTCTGGTTTAGTCTGGGATTACATGGTCTGGTTTAGTCCAGTCTGGTCTGGTTTTGTCTGGGATTACATGGTCTGGTTTAGTCCAGTCTGGTCTGGTTTAGTCTGGGATTACATGGTCTGGTTTAGTCCAGTCTGGTCTGGTTTTGTCTGGGATTACATGGTCTGGTTTAGTCCAGTCTGGTCTGGTTTAGTCCAGATTCTTCTCAAACTGAAACAGAGGAACTGAACTGTTTCTGTTTTGAGACAAACTCAGACCAAATATTGATTTGATTTTGAATTTTCTTCTGTTTTTCTTCACTTTTTTTTTACAATTTTGTAAAATAATAAAAACAGACTTTATAGTTTATTTTTTTGTTTATCCACACCTGATTAAAAACCCCTCTATGTTTTATGGAAGGACCCTATTTGGGGATTTACGCTTGTTCCGGGTTCAGCTTCTATGAGAAAATGTTTTTTTTGTCTTTTATATCTTCGATGAGAGAAAAAAAATGTGTCTCTGTGTGTCTTTATATAATTAACATTTTCATATTTACTCTTCAAGACATTCAGACTAATGCATTAAACAGATTGTTATTGTTAAGTTGAAAATGCTTCACTTTGGGAAAAATACAGAATGATTATTTAAGAGAGTGTCCTATAAAAGGGTTAAGTTAAATCCTCTTGTTTTGTTCTCTCTGTGGTTGATCAGCTCCAATCTCTGCTCCTCTTCCTCAAAATAAACCTCTCCGTGTTTCTGAGACTCTGACACATTCATCCAGATTAAACCTGAGGATAACGCTGCAAAGATTAATCACACCTTGTTCCTTTTCGTCAGGATCTCTCTCTCGTTTCTTCGCTCCAATTAAAACGACAAAAACAAGCCGCCGTCGTTATCGGTGACATTGTATTTAGCACTTATCGGATTTACACCTTTGACACGTCCCACACGGAGCTGTCAATCTCAAACGAGTCTCATGAGAGTTGAGATTAACGCCTCAGACCCAAACGAAACCGTGGTCTGGAGTCAGGTCTCATTCAGAGCAGAAAATGAGAAAATCTGGTTAAAAAGGAGACACAGAAACATGAAAAAGAGCTTGTGTAATGTCATCATTTTAGATCTTTTCATAATTTTCAGTGGTTTGTAAATGACTGTAATGGAGTCCGGCTTTTAGATGAAAATAATGGAGCTAAAGTCTCAAAAATTAACCAATTGTTGCTGGGATGTTAAAAGACTGGATAAATGGAATCTCTGCATTTCATTTCGAGAGCGGCCATTTTGTAAAAACAGAAAACTCAAGAATCCTTAGGGTCTTGTCCAGAAGAAAAAGTAATCAAAGGAAGGAAATGGAAACTTCTTAAATCTATGAGTAATTTTAAAGCTTGTTGTTTTAAAATATAGACTGAACAGAGTCATAGAAGATTGGGGCAAAAAGGTAATGTCCTCTACAAATAAAAGTTAGGAATCAATAAAAAAAAAAAAAAAAAAATATCACAAAACTCACTGAATCTTCAATTTAACGGAAGGTAATTGACTTTAATTTGAATCATTTAACTTTGCCAGACTTTAACTTTTGTATAACATGTAAATTGTAATAAGTTTAGAGAAAAGTATTAATTTTGGATTGTTCAGATTTAAAAGTCTCCAGTTTACAAATGCAACAATAATCTGACAAATAACTTCAATGAGAAACCTTTATAAAATACAGTAACTTAAAGTGCATTAATACATTCACTTTGTGTCAGAACTTTATTTAAAAAGTCACTTTGTGTGAACTTGTGTCATTTTGAACCTTACAGAATATTTAAATCTATAAATCACACGACTTTACTCTTTTCAGGAACCATCTTTAATCTCTTAAAGAACTATTGTCCATTTAGCAGTTAGCTCGAGTGTTAGCCGCGTTAGCTTCAGGAAACACAACTGAGCTGCAGCGAAGTGGAGTCAAATTAACTATTGTGTTATTTATTTTTTTAATGCACTGAACCAAAAAAATGAACACAAAAAGTCGATGCACTGATTTTACAAGCTCTAATAAAAATTGTAGGTTTAAATCAGTAAAATATCGACTCTAACCAGCTTCAGCAACAGTGGTTCTTACTTGAGTATGACCAGGCCGCAGCAGGACGGGGGCACTTTGGAGCAGAGGTCCTCCAGCCCCAGCCTCTCTCCGGTGCTGAGGCTGTAGGACGACCGGGGCGTACTGGCCAACCAGCTGTAGTCCACTCCGGTCTGGATCCGCCGGTACTCGTTCTCCCGTTCCCTCTGCAGCCGCTCGGCCTCTTTGAGCTGCCAGCTGAACTCCAGCATCAGGGTGTCACACACCACCTCGGCCGGGTCCCGCCGGGGCTGCGTAGTTGGGCTCGCTCCAGCCGAACCACGAGGCCATGGCCCCTGAGACGGAAAAGGAAAAGTCAGTGAGTGTGTTTTCAACGAGAGCACAGTGTGTTACAGATGATTCAAGGCTGAGAGTCTCCAAGGCCACACGACTGAATACAAGAGAAAATCTGATGCATTTTTCATCTGCAGTTAACGTCAGCGGTGTTTTACAGAGAGAAAAACAGCAGAGAGACAGAACTACAACTACAGCAGCTTTAGAGGGTCAAAACTACAACTACAGCAGCTTTAGAGGGTCAAAACTACAACTACAGTAGCTTTAGAGGGTCAAAACTACAACTACAGCAGCTTCAGAGGGTCAAAACTACAACTACAGTAACTTTAGAGGGTCAAAACTACAACTACAGTAGCTTTAGAGGGTCAAAACTACAACTACAGTAGCTTTAGAGGGTCAAAACTACAACTACAGTAGCTTTAGAGGGTCAAAACTACAACTACAGTAGCTTTAGAGGGTCAAAACTACAACTACAGTAGCTTTAGAAGGTCAAAACTCAAACTAAAGCAGTATCTTTTATAAATCTGTATAAATCCCGACAGCAGCTCTCGTTTCAGCCCCTCCTCCATCCTCCATCCTCCACGTCGTCTTTGTTCAACAAGTGTCAGATCCATTTCCACAGATGCTGCCGTCTCTTTAATACCTTTTGTTTGCAGCTGTTTGTTTTCTACAAACACTATTTCAGACGACAAACCTATAAAAGCACAGCAGCCGTGTTTTTGATGCAGGACAATCCCCTCTTAATGTGTCTCAGTCTGATGCATCTGTAGCTGAAGGTTAGCGAGGGTCAGATTAGGAACGAGTGCTAAAAAAAGCCTCATCATCATCAACAACAGACTGAAACAGATTAGTCACCGGCTGCTCGTCTGAAGACAGATGACGGTTTAACTCCAGCTGGTTTTAAATAAAGTCCAACACTCTTGATGTTAAAACTACTAAACTGGCCTGAAGCTATTGATTGAGCAACAAAAAAACAACAAACGTAGAGCAAGAAAACAACAGTAAAAAGGAGCTGCTATGAATCATCAAAAGGACACAACACCAATGACGTAAATGGCAATGAAAAGAAAGAAATTAGGCCAAAAAAACAAAACTAGTACAAAATAAATGAGCAAAAACTGACAGAAAGTGAAAGAAAGTTTTGGGGAAAAGCAGGTGTGAAATCTCCAGTTCGTTTCTGAAGAGAGTTTGGAGAAAGTCTGGATTTTTGGATCAAACACAGGAAGTGATGGTCGATTAAACACAAGAAGAAGAATGAACAGAAGCAGATATCAGTCGGGTTTAAAAACACATAACACAAATACATTATGCTGTTAGTGTCTGTTTATTTGTATAATTTATTTTTATACATTGTGCTTTTTTTAAATTTATTTGTATTTATTTATTTATTTTATTTAAAAAGCATTTCAGTTCCTCTGTATGGTTTGTTTATAGAGAGACACTGACAATAAAAATCACACTGAACTTAAACTAAAGCTGGGCCTTAACAATTACTAAAAATGAACTAAACTGGGACTAAACCTGGACTAAACCTGGACTAAACCAGGACTAAACCAGGACTAAACCAGGACTAAACCTGGACTAAACCTGGACTAAACCTGGTCTAAACCTGGACTAAACCTGGTCTAAACCTGGACTAAACCTGGTCTAAACCTGGACTAAAATAGGGCAAAACATGGGAGAAAATCACAACTTAACCAAGAATGAAAGCAGGACTAGAGCAGAAAAAAAACATCTAAAATCTTGATTGAAGCCCAGTCTTTTTTCTCCTTCTGCAGATGTCGTTTCCTAAAGAGTATTATATTGATTTAAATCATGTCTGTATTAATTCTTCTGTTGCACGTTCTCTCTGTTGTATTTTGTTTTTGCAGAAGAAGCTGCAGCAGGTTGTAGCCTTGCAGCAATTAGTGAGTGATGAGTTTTTAAATGAGATTTGAGAAGATGCCATCGTTACATGAGATAAAAAATAACCCATTTACTTATTACATATAGTTATTACATTTTTAGAGAGTATAATAATGTCTTTTTTCAATCTCTTAATATGGACCAAAAGAATAAAAAGCGTTGTTTATGTTTTACAGAAGAACAAAGAGGAAAGATTTGGTTTGGTGCCCTCAGCGTTTGCCCCGTTTGCCCTCCTCACTGTAACGCCTCTGATTAAAAAACACCTTCAAACATCAGTTAAACCTTCCACTAAAACAAACCCATGTTTCTTACCTGTATTTGTGCTGCTTCTTAACTTTTCTGGTCCTGAAGCCGCTCCGTGCTGCTCCGAAACCGTCTAGAACCGTCTAAAACCGTCCAAAACCGTCCAGAACCGCACAAAACCGCACAGAACCGTCCCTTCGCTGGACTCGCTGGTCTCCAGAGCCGCTGCCGGGGCGGGTCCACGGCTCTGGTCCACGGCTCTGATCCGCTCTGCTCCGTCCTCGGCCACAGGCTCCTCCTCCGTGTCCCCTCCTCACCTTCCCCCGGGGCCCCTCGCTCTCAGACCTGCCTTTACTTGTTGCTGGAGATTAGGCCAGTGTGTGTGTGTGTGTGTTGTGCGTGTGTCTAAAGGCAGCGTCAGTTACGTCGCGCTGTTGTTGTGTTAAAAACGTCATGACGTAGCCTCGTTATCCGCCGTTGCCATGGAGACGCCTCCTAAGCCTATTTGTGCACAATGAGATGAAGAGGAATAAAGAGGCTGCAGCTGAGGCACAGACACGGACCGAGAGCAGATAAACACACGGATACTGAAATAATACTGGTCACAAGCCTTTAGAGTTTAAATAAAAGGTTAAAAAACAGCTATTTTAATGAATCCTGGATAAAGCTGTTTAAAGTCCACTCGTATCTGTCTCTTAAACAGGAAAAGCCACGTAATAACAACATGAAAAGGCTTTCTGTTCTGTTTATTTATTTATTGAATCAGTGGAAAAAAAGGCCAAAAAACGCCCACTCTTTAAATTAATGGATTAATGCTGCGGTTTATTTATTGCTCTCAGAGTTTATTTGTGCAGAACATCAGGAGCAGCTCAGAAACAGCTGAAGATGACCTGGTATTATTCATTAGTTCAGCTGGACTCCTTTGAAAAGTCTCAGTGCTGCAGTTGTCGAGGCTCAGATTCTTAAATTACTGATAAAACTTGAACAACACCATTTAAAATACTTTAGTAATTATAAAGCTTGAACTTGTACAACAAATACAACATAAAATAGCACTGCTCTCGAGACCATCGCTTGGATTATTTTATACTTAACTCCAAAAATTGTAGCAAACACTTGAAAAATAATAGTTTGTCCTGTTTTAAAGCCATTTATCTTTTCATTATTTCACTCTAAACATTAAATACGTGACTATACTTTACCTTAATCTCTGTTTTTCTGTATTTTCCACTCTGCTGAAGAAAATATAACTGGAAAAATAGCCTCTTGTTGTGGTTGAGCGTCCTGAACAGTGGTCGAAGCCTAAACACACACACTTTTGTTTTTGCTCCCATTTTTCATGAGCTGAAAGACATGAACAACTAAACATTTACAGCACAATACATTTATACTTTAGATTTGTGTCCAAAAATTACAGGTTTAATTCAAGGTGGATGTAATGCATTTAAGTGTTCACTAGGGGGCAGTAGTCACTAGAAGTACCAGAGTTCAGGAGTTAACAAAGAAAAACAGATATATATGTGATATATGTGTAAGTAAAGAATAAATAAATGAAAGATAAAAATAAATAAATAAAACAGAACTGGAACACTTTCTGCTCAAAGAGATGCAGAAATGACAATGAAGGTTTCATTTTCTTCTGAGTTTAACAAAAGTCTAACATTAATATTCTCCTTTTATGGAAACAAGTTTTAGGTGGATTTGAACAGTTTTAGATGGATTTAAACAGATTTTAGTTGGATTTGAACAGTTTTAGATGGATTTAAACAGGTTTTAGTTGGATTTCAACAGGTTTAGATGGATTTAAACAGGTATTAGTTGGATTTAAATAGGTTTTAGTTGGATTTAAGCAGTTTATGTACATCTTTGTAGCAAAAACTGTCTTAATATTTCATGACCAAATAAAATGAACCTAAATGAAACTCATCTAAAACCTGTTCAAATCCAATTAAAACCTAGTGCCATAAATATCACCTTCTAAATTTATTGAAGGGCCTCATAAAACATTACAAAGGGCCACATTTGGCCCCCGGGCCTTGAGTTTGACTTGTGTGATCTAACTCTTGGTTGTTTATTCTCCTTTTACTGTTTTATTACATTTTTCACTGCATTTCTAATAATTTTGTACAAAGATAAAAATGTAGTGCTTTTATTTTGAAATGGAACACATAGTCTGTGATAAAGTGAGTGAATAGTTCTGTCTCTGATGGAACACTTCTGACTCTCCAAATGTTCCTGACCTTTTCCTGTTTGTCACAGAGAAGCCCTGAAGCTGAAGAGAGAAAAATGCAGTTAAAATGTTTTAGAACAGGTCTGAACATGAAACACAGGACGAGGACAGCTCTCACATTCACAATAAAACAGAGCTGTTGAAGGAAAATGTGGAAAAAGGTTTCAGAAGCACTTAAAGCCACTCCCTCCGACAAATACAGTAATAATTCTGGACATAAACAGGTTTAAAGTGAGTTGAGTTCAGTTTAAATACAGTTTAAGTGCTTCTTGTTGGACTTGAACAGGTGTAGAGCAGTTTTAGTTTGAAGTTTTATGGAGTTTAAGTTGGTCTTTGAAAGGTTTTTATTGGTTTTAGTCGGACTTTAACAGGTTCTAAATTACTTTAAATGCCTCAAGTTGCTGTAGTTAGTTTTTATTTGGACAAAATAAAATGGATTATGATCAAAAGTGCAGCTCTGGTTCTCATTTTTAATTTCAGTCTGAAAAATAAAGTCTCACAGTTTGAGACCCACTGCTGCAGGATGTTTCAAATGTTGTAGAATCACATTAAAATGACACTCATTGCTTTTGTCTTGACTTGAATAAAGTGGCTTAAATCTGTGAATATTTTATTTTTATTCCACAGTTTCACCCCAAACACTCAGAACACACACAGAACACACACACACACACACACACACACACACACACACACACACACACACACACACACACACACACACACACACACACACACACACAGAACACACACAGAACACACACAGAACACACACAGAACACACACAGAACAAACACACACCACATTTGGACAGAGTCAGACGTCATTAACCACCAGGTATTTAGGCTACTTTCTTGGGTGTAACACCGGTGGAGCAACTACTGACAGAGGTATGTCGTCAGGTGTTGGTCGTAAACTTCACAGAAACTCAAGAGAGTTCAGACAAATCCATTTGTGTTTGTTCCTTTCTGAACGAGGGTCCAGCCTTCACTTCTTCAGATCCTGATCCATCGTCCACTCTTTTATCGTCTGTGTTGAACCTGTTCGTCTGGTTTGGACGACGCTGGAGTCTGTGTGAAGTGGGAGGTGGCTCTGGAACGGTCGAGTGAGCAGCCCCTGAACGCACCGCAGAGCCAGCAGCACCGAGGTGTGCAGCACCAGCCCCTGAAGGCACCACAGAGCCAGCAGCACCGAGGTGTGCAGCACCAGCCCCTGAACGCACCGCAGAGCCAGCAGCACCGAGGTGTGCAGCACCAGCCCCTGAAGGCACCGCAGAGTAAGCAGAACCAGCCCCTGAATGCACCGCGGGGCGAGCAGCACCAGCCCCTGAACGCATCACAGAGCGAGGAGCACCGAGGTGTGTGCAGTACGAGTCCCTGAAGGCACCACAGAGCCAGCAGCACCGAGGTGTGCAGCACCAGTCCCTGAAGGCAGCGTGAAGTGTGTTTGAGGGAAGGATGGCAGCTCGAGGTTTAAGCGATGAAGACGTGGCAGCTGCCTGTAAAGAAGGAGACCCCATGACTCAGGTAGGACCCCAGGACTCAGGTAGGACCCCAGGACTCAGGTAGGACCCCAGGACTCAGGTAGGACCCCAGGACTCAGGGTAGACTCAGGTGAGACTCAGGTTAGACTCAGGTGAGACTCAGGTGAGACTCAGGTAGGACCCTAGGACTCAGGTAGGACCCTAGGACTCAGGTAGGACCCTAGGACTCAGGTAGGACCCCAGGACTCAGGTAGGACCCCAGGACTCAGGTAGGACCCCAGGACTCAGGGTAGACTCAGGTGAGACTCAGGTTAGACTCAGGTGAGACTCAGGTGAGACTCAGGTGAGACTCAGGTGAGACTCAGGTGAGACTCAGGTGAGACTCAGGTGAGACTGTGAGGAGGTGTTGTGCAGGAAAACCAGTCTGTTTCTGATTCTTTAACAAACTCAATGTTGTTTTTAACTTTGACACATTGAGATAAAAAAGTAAAAGTACAAAGAAAAAGAAAATACAGTTATTTCTCACTTTTGCTCTGATTATAAAGATTTACTCAAAAAACAAACCTCAGTCAAAAGTGTTTAGTTTAGTTTAGTTTAGTTTAGTTTAGTTTAGTTTTGTCAAAATAACACCCTTTGGATTTGACTTTTTTTTTACTCAAAGCCCACTCCCAAAATAAACCATTATAAATCTGTCCACCAGGTGTCGCTGAAGAACCACACTTTTAAACATTAATACTCAGCCTTTTGATTCTTATAAATGTGTTTTTATGTAAATTAATACAAAGATAATCATATTGTCACTGTTTCCTTTTTAAATGACATAAAGTCTGTTTTATTAACAACAGGTTTTGACATTAAAATAATTTAGATTTGCGTTTATAATATCATTTATTCTATTTAGTGTCCATTTCTTTAATTTAACATAATACTGGGGGCAAGTTATTTGACATATTTGACTTTTTTTTTTTAATAATTATGACTCAGGTGCAGTAACAATCATTGTATAAAGTTCATTAAACAGTCTTCTCTTGGTCACATTTAAACATTAATAACCTGTTGTTTTGTCTGATGTCGTCTGTGGTTTTCTGTGAGTTTCAACACGTTCTTCTCTTCACTCACGTGTAATTATCCGTGTAATAAAGATGGCTGAGTCTGAATAATTAGAAGCCGGTGCAAATATGACAAGAATGACGCTCAAAACAAGTGTGAGGCGTGTCACAGTTTACCACAAAAACAATACAATAAGAATAAATACAATCATGTCTCAATCAAAACAAAACCAAACACTAAAAACAAAATGGAGCATGTTCAAACTCAACGACAGGAGGCTCCTCATTTCCTGAAACTTAAACCCATTTCTCTAAAACTCTAACACGATTTCTAAAACTGAAACTAAATTAACAAATCTTTCTCAGTGAAAAGCTAACTCTGTCATTTTAAACATTCTGTCGTCAAAATGAACTCACACAGAACAAAAAAAACAAACAAAATGACAAAACTAAAGCTCAAAAAACCAAACTGAATAAATACATTTACTACAACAGATGCAGCTTCTTGTTTTTTACATTTATAAACTCAAAAACACTTCTTCAAACCTGGAGAGTTTACAGTATTCTCTTCAGTAAATCCTCAGAGTCATGTCTTTTTGGATTTGATTCATATTCACTCAGTTTCTGTAAAGGTTTGTGTTAGTTTTACAGCAGCACTTTTTACTCAACTTTAATCTAAACATGTTTCTGTGTCAAGTATAAATCAGAGTTGAGTCCAGAGTGGTAGAAGTTTAATCTCTGATGGTTTTGTGTTAATTGTGTCTAAGTTCTTCTGGTATTTACTGTTTTATCAGTTGTGGGAAGTTCTTCTTCCTGGATCTGGTTCGTCAGTCTTTCTTTACGATGCTTTTGTTTTCTGAAGGACTACATGATGCAGCAGACGATGCTCAGAGTCAAAGATCCAGTCCGGTCTCTGGACTTTTACACCGGGATCCTGGGAATGACGTGAGTGACTTTTCATTTAGTTTTCTAGCAAGTAGAGAAGTCCCAATAGTTTTGAGCTCTTTGTGCCTTAAGAACATCACCCAAAAGAACTGGTCTCAGTGTATGACTCAGAAAACTTTATTTATTTTAATTTAATTTCTCCAAACCTTTCTCACTGTGAATGATTCTTCATCTGAGAACTTCATAAACAGCTGCGTTTCTGTCTGAACCTGTTGGAGATCACAGTTTCTAAAACCTGCTGAACTCTGTCGCTTAAAAAATGTAAAAGCAACAATAAAATCTGATCAGGAAGACAATATGGACAATTCTAATAAAAAAAACTGAATGAGTATAAGTTTCCAGTGATTGTGACTGTGATAAAACTGTGTTGTTTTGTGGCAGGTTACTTCAGAAAATAGACTTCCCTTCGGTGCGTTTCTCTCTGTATTTTCTCGGATACGAAGATAAAGCTAACATCCCGTCGGTCCTGATGGAGCGGACGGCCTGGACTTTCTCTCGACAAGGAATCATCGAGCTCACGCAGTACGTCCCAGAGTTAAACCAACAACACTCACGACTCCCAAACGCTTTTATCTGAAGAGTATTTGTGTGTTTGTCAGTAACTGGGGAGCAGAGTTAGACAAAGACCTGTCGTACCACAACGGAAACAAGGAACCAGTAGGATTTGGTGAGTCCCTTTATTCCGCTCTAAATCTGTCTAATATTATTGTGATGTGAAAAAGTATCTGCCCCCTTCCTGATTTCTTTTCTTTTTTTTTTTTTTTGCACATTTGTCACACTTCAATGTTTCGGATCAAACTAATTTAAATATTAGACAAAAATAACTCAACTGATTTTATTTATTAAGGGGAAAAACCTTTACAAACCTACCTAGCCCCATGTGAGAAAGTATTTGCCCCCTAAGCCTAATAACTGCATCAGCGCAGCCTCAGACCGTCACACTACCACCACCATATTTACGTGTTTTTTTCTGAAATCCTGTGTTACTTTTTCCTCCATTTTCTCCATTTGTGGATAATGTCTCTCTCTGTGATTGGATGGAGTCTCAAAGCTTCAGAAATGGCTCTGTAACCCTTTCCAGACTCAGAGAAATGTCAGTTCTCATCTGTTGTTTCTCATTTTTTTGGATCGCAGAATGATGTCTTGCTTTTTCAGATCTTTTGACCTTCTTCACTTTGTCAGACAGGTTCTATTTAAGTGGTTTCTTGATTCAAAACGTCTGGCAGTGATCAGTGTAGCTCGTGAAATTAACTCGGCATGATTTAACAAGGGGGCAGTTACTTTTTCACACGTGGCCATGTAGGTTTGGATTGTTTTTTTCCCCTTAATAAATAAAATCATCCCTTAAAAACTGCACTTGATTTATTTTTGTCTAATATTTAAATTTATTTGATCTGAAATGTTAAAATGTGAATAAGAAATCAGGACGGGGGCAAACACTTTTTCATGGCTCTGTATTTTCTCATCATTTGTTTGGTTCCAGGTCACATCGGGATCTCAGTTCCAAACCTGGAAGAAGCCTGTTCGTATTTCCAGGAGCGAGGCGTCACATTTGTAAAGAAAACTGATGCAGGTAAAAGAACCTCACATTTGAAATGATTTATTGAAGAGTCAAATCCACACAATAAACACCACAAATCCAGTCTTAGATCAAGTCCAAACTCATGGAGGCGTTAGAAAATTAGAGGGATATATTTTAAAAAGATAAAATAAGAGAGGTGTTTATTCATGTGACAAGTACATCAGCTGAGGTTTATGCCAGTATTAGTTTTCACCACAAGATGGCGGTCACGTTTGTCTTTACAAGTGTGAAATTTGAAATCTGTGCATTTATTTTGACTTTAGAGTCTAAGCCAGAGGTGTTAAACTCAAAGTGATGAAGGTTAATAAGAATCCATTCAGAGGCCGAAGACAGGGACATTTGGAAGCTTTTATTAAATTTTAAATGTGAGATTTCATCTTTATTTGAGTTTTACAAAAGTTATCACACAAACAATAATTTCCTCCTTTTATGGAAACGGGTTTTAGTTGGATTTGAACAGGTTTTAGTCAGATTTGAACAGGTTTTAGTTGGATTTAAAGAGATTTTAGATGGATTTTAACAGGTTTTAGATGGATTTCAACAGGTTTTAGTTGGATTTAAACAGATTTTAGTTGGATTTCAACAGGTTTTAGTTGGATTTGAACAGGTTTTAGTTGGATTTCAACAGGTTTTAGATGGATTTGAACAGATTTTATTTATCTTTGTTGCAAAAATCAAATCCATGTTCAAATCCAACTAAAACCTAGAGCCATAAATATCTTCTTCTAAATGTATTGAAAGGCCACATAAAACATTGCAAAGGGCCGCATTTGGCCCCTGGGCCTTGAGTTTGACAAGTGTGTTTTAAACAATTTAAAAAAAACAACAAAAAAACAACAAAAAAACAAAACTGTAAGAGAGAGATGTGATGTTTTGAACGATATGTTTCATGTTAATCCAAAAACAAATGGGTGACAGAATCAACTCTGACTTTATGAAAATATAAGGAGCATTTTTTAACCTCCATCTTGTTCTGTTTCAGGGAAAATGAAGGACCTGGTGTTTATTCAGGATCCGGACGGTTACTGGATTGAGATTTTAAACTGTGAACACATGGTCACGCTCATGTCTCAGTGAGAAACACAACGAGGACTGGATCATTCTCAGGAAATAGATTTTATAAAGCGATAATAAAATATAACGGCTGAAAGAAATCCACATCCTCTTCTTCCATTGATCCAACATTTGAACAGAAAATGAGCACACGTCAGCCTCAGTGAAGTTAATTAGTCTTTATTTGTGAAAGGCACACAGGAGTCTCAGGTTAAAGCAGCTATATCTGTATTTTATATCAGTTTATTATTGTCATATTGCTTTTCGGCTTCAATATTAAGGCACAGATGTGAAAAGGAGAACATGAAGTGCACTTTTTCCAAGGTTTTTCTTCTTTTTGGAACAACAACACAAAAATCAACCAAAAAGATGAGTCAAAATTGTAGATATTTACTTAATTTTGCAAAGAAGCTGATGCAATTAAACGTGAAATATAAAGAATAGTGTCCAATCTCATTATTTTTTTATTAATTGGTAAAAAAGGTAATCTCAGACCAAACAGGAAATAGACTTGTTATGGAAAAAACATCAAAATAAAAGCTTGGACAACATTAGCAGCAGGTTACACTCAAAAAGAGGGAATAAAAACGTCGTTAATATGAATAATAACTTAATAAAACCAATCAGAAGGAGGTTTGTGAGTCAACTGTGGGGTCAAAGGGTAATGATTGTCGGGATGTTCTTGGGAAAATGTCTTTATGAGTTGAAAAATGCACGTGAAGCCTTAAAAAGGGTCTCAGAAAGCCCCCACCTCAGTGCCCCAGGGTCGGTAGGGTCTGCTGCCGTGGGACGTCTGAGGGTCGGACGCGGACGGACTGACGGCTGCAGGGACAGAGCCGAACGACTGAGCGGCAAAAACCGGGAAACAAGCCCCTTCTGGAGGAACGGGGAGGGCGCTGAGTCCGTAAAGGGGTCGGAACGCGGCGGGCCAGTGTTGGTGCAGGTACGGGACGGGGTAGTGGTGGTGGGACAGGTGGAGGTGGGACACGCAGGACGTCAGGTGGGACAGCAGCCGCGAGCGCAGGGGGTCGCTACAGTCCAGACCCTCCACAGAGCTCAGGTAACGGGACACCTCGGTCACACACTCCCTGAAGCCCAGAGACAGAGAGTCCAGCGCCAGAGTCTGAGCCTCCAACAAACCTGAGGAAAACAAATCAGTTTCTGTTAGTTTTATTTATTAGGATTAGTTTATCTACTTGCATTACTTCTTATTTTGCTATTTTGTGTTGTTTAGAATCAGTGTTAAATTTGTTGACGAGTAATTTCCGTCATAGTTTCGTCAATGACATGTTTTTGCGTCTGAAAACGGAACAAAAACTAAATAAAAAGTAATTAATGAGAACGAAAACTCTGTATGTATGTATCGACACATTGCAATACCCTTGAAATTTTAGTGATTTGGATTTGACCAGGTTTTAATGGATCTGAGGAGGTTTTAGATGAATTTGACCAGGTTTTAGTTGGATTTGACCAGGTTTTAATGGATTTGACCAGGTTTTAGTTGGATTTGACCAGGTTTTAATGGATTTGACTAGGTTTTAGTTGTATTTGACCAGGTTTTAATGGATCTGAGGAGGTTTTAGATGAATTTGACCAGGTTTTACTTGTATTTGAGCAGGTTTTAGTTGGATTTGACCAGGTTTTACTTGGATTTGACCAGGTTTTAGTTGGATTTGACCAGGTTTTAGTTGGATTTGAGCAGGTTATAGTTGGATTTAAACAGGTCAGTTGGATTTGACCAGGTTTAACTTGGATTTGACCAGGTTTTAGTTGGATTTGACCAGGTTTTAGTTGGATTTGACCAGGTTTTAGTTTGATTTGACCAGGTTTTAGTTGGATTTGACCAGGTTTTAATGGATTTGAGGAGGTTTTAGATGAATTTGAGCAGGTTTTAGTTGTATTTGACCAGGTTTTAGTTGTATTTGACCAGGTTTTAGTTGTATTTGACCAGGTTTTAGTTGTATTTGACCAGGTTTTAGATGAATTTGACCAGGTTTTACTTGGATTTGACCAGGTTTTAATGGATTTGAGCAGGTTTTCAGCTCATGTATTTGACCCCGGCTCATTTCTCAGTGTAGTTTACATAGAGCTGCTGTTAAACCAAACAAACAGAGCTGTGAGTGAACGCCGCTCAGTCACACGACCCTTTCCCTAAAGACTCAGAATCAAAGCAAACAGCCCAGGGTCAAATAACAGTTTTATCCCCGCAGCACTTTCCCATGGCCTTTATTCTCCTCAGACACAGCACATCCTTAAAGCACTGGCCTTAAAGATGCATCATCAAGACTCGAGCCGACAGCCGTGAAGCGGGATTAACGTCGACACGAGAACAAATCTGTGTGAAATCCTCAGAAACCCACAGAAGCGCCGGAGAAAGAAGGAACAGAGAAGGAACAGAGAGGCTGCTTGTGTCTGAATAAACATCTTTGTTAGAGATGAGACGACTGTACCTCTTTACGTTTAGACTTTTACCCGAGGCCTCGCCGCAAAACAGACGGATGAAATACGACGGGAAGCAGCGTTAACACTAGCAATAATAAGGCTTTGTGTATGACGAGCCTGTCAGTCCGAGCTCAGGGCATAAAACCATTAAGAGTTAAAGACAAAAAACACCATTAAACACCAAAAATTAAAAGATTTTGTAAGGTTTCATTACAGTTTTTCACTTTTATAGAATACTGTAGATGAATTTAATGTGTTTTATGTTTTGTTTTGACGTCAGAATGTTTCATATGAAAACGTTATCTTTTGACTGAGAAGGTTTTGTTAATTTAGTTTCAGTTTTAGAAATGGTGTCGAAATGGGTTTTAAATTTCAGGAAATGTGTCATAGTAATTGTTAAAAACTGTAATGTGGGATTGAAGGAAGGATCACCTTTTCCTCCTGTGGCCTGGAGCATCTTCAGATGGTCCACTGTCATCTGGAGGATCTCAGCCTTCTCCAGTTTAGCTGAACCCTGAACGAACACAATCAAAAAGATGCATATTTAAACAAAACAGGAATAAATCATGAGAAAATAGTGATTTCTGATGCTCCAAGTAATATGGCCTCCTCCAATCGTCCAAAGACATCAAGACTCTAGGCCTCTGCAGTTGCTATATCATTCTGATATTGTTGTATGTATTGGATTTGAACTGGTTTTAGATGGATTTGAACAGGTTTAGTTGGATTTAAGCAGGTTTTAGTTGGATTTGAGCAGGTTTTAGATGGATTCAAACAGGTTTTAGTTGGATTTGAACAGGTTTTAGATGGATTTGAGCAGGTTTTAGATGGATTCGAACAGGTTTTAGTTGGATTTGAGCAGGTTTTAGATGGATTTGAGCAGGTTTTAGATGGATTCGAACAGGTTTTAGTTGGATTCGAACAGGTTTTAGTTGGATTCGAACAGGTTTTAGATGGATTTGAGCAGGATTTAGATGGATTTGAGCAGGTTTTAATTGGATTTGAGCAGGTTTTAGATGGATTCGAACAGGTTTTAGTTGGATTCGAACAGGTTTTAGTTGGATTTGAACAGGTTTTAGTTGGATTTGAGCAGGATTTAGATGGATTTGAACATGTTTTAGCTGGATTCGAACAGGTTTTAGTTGGATTCGAACAGGTTTTAGTTGGATTCGAACAGGTTTTAGTTGGATTTGAACAGGTTTTAGTTGGATTTGAGCAGGATTTAGATGGATTTGAACATGTTTTAGCTGGATTCGAACAGGTTTTAGTTGGATTCGAACAGGTTTTAGTTGGATTTGAGCAGGATTTAGATGGATTTGAACAGGTTTTAGCTGGATTCAAATAGGTTTTAGTTGGATTTGAGCAGGATTTAGATGGATTTAAACATGTTTTAGATGGATTTAAACAGATTTTAGTTGGATTTTAGCAGGGTTTTTTGTACCATGTTGTGATTTATTGAAGAAATTAAGAAGTTAACAAATGGAAACTAAAGAAGCAGATGTTTTTATTTTATAAGACAGTAGTTTTACACAGTGCCATTTCCATTTGATCAAGTATAAAATTGCTATACATCATATTCTTTTCTAAACGGTGCTAGTTTCTCACCTGCTTCTCGAAGGCTGTGGGCACAAGTCTGCGTAACTCTGACAGGCTGCTGTTGATTCGGTCTCTTCGTCTCTTTTCAATGATCTGAACAAAAAAAAAGAGTAAATTTATTTTAAATTGACAAACTGAACCTAAAACTGAGACTTGAATAAAGACATCGTTACCCCTCTGCGCTTCTTCCTGGCCATAACTTGAGTGGTTGTGGTCGGCGAGGCACATCTGATGAAGGAAGCCTTTATGTGTCTGAAAACAAACCAAGGACACAAATAAAGTTGACATGTTTTTCTTAGTTTTCCGGTGCGATTAATTCCAAAGCACCATAAATATTTTAAGGTTTACATTCAAATTCAATCAGTTAAATGCAAATCTCAACTATCTATGTGAACAGTTTTGATTTGTTGATTTTGATATCCTCACATTTTTAATGAATCCCTTTTATTTCCTTTGGTGTAGTTTTATTCACTTCTGTGTTATTTTGTTTTATTTAATGTCAATTTTACACCATGCTTCAGTTCAGTTCAATTTATTTTGGTCATTGAAAGTAAACTTGTCAAAAATACAATACTTTTACTAAATATGAAGCATAGAGCGAAAGGGTTTAGGCTAAAATAAAAACCTTTAACATTTAAATTAAAATTACCAAGTAAAGATAATAGTATAAATCTTTACAAAACAACAAGACAGAAAGAAAAACAAACCAAAAAAACAAAAAACACAAAACAGTTGTAATTATATAATTCATTAAGTATTGTTAATATTATTGTTCCATCATTACTAGTGCAAATAATAATCTGTTATATAATATTTCTTTATATAAATCTAAAAATAGCCCAGAAATTATTAAAACAAATTGAGTTTAGGTTTTATTTACGTTATGTTTTTAGCCATTTTTGACGCTGAGCTAAATTAGCCTTAGCATTATGCTAACAGCTAACATGCTAAATTATTTAATAAAAATAGTTTTTAATAACTTTTGAGCTCTGTCAGTGGCAAATAAATGGCCAGAAAAAATACACAGTTGACCGGTTCTTACCCTGAATACATGTTTTCACAGCCGACATCGATGGTTTCCTCCGGGTCACTTTCGGCGGAGCTGCTGTCCTCGCATGGCCGCTTCATGGTGCGCGGAGAGCGGGTAGTTTCTCTGTGACTCCCCGGGGAACGGCTGGAGGTGTCTGGAGGGTTGTCCCTGAGGCAAAACTAATCAAAACCAGCGAACATATTCCCTAAAAGTGTCATATACTGTGGATAATATAATAACACGGCTTTAGGAAAAGAATAAATGATGGAATATGACACTATGCTTGTTTTAAATTTCTCAAAAATAATAAAAAAGTGACAATAAAACTTTTCCCAGAAGTAAAATTACTCCAAAAGTAATTAACAAATGTAAAACGACAAAGATATCCAAGGTCAGGCTTTAAAAACTGTGTATCATGAGCCTGGAGCTGGAGTTTGATCAGCGGTGCGTCTCCAGTAAAGTGTCCGGGAAAGGTGTCCTGTGAGGCGGCTGCAGTCTGCGCTGATCCCCCCTCCTCCTCCGGTTGTTCTCTGCTGCAGTTTTCCCACGGAGCCTGGGAACCAGACAGAGGGGTTTATCTGAAGTGGGACCAGCCCAGGCTCAGTCTGCTGCAGTCTTCCATGTTTAAAGTGTGTTTGAGTGAACAGAGGCGTGTCCAAGTCACAAAACACTCCTGAAATAAAAACACAACCACGGCTCTGTTCACTCACTATTTTCACATCACTTTTGTTTTTGACAATTCTGACTTAAAGCTCTCCTACATCAGAGCTGGGACCAAGTCATTGTTTTGGAAATGACACAAGCTTTAAGTCTTTTTCCTCAAGTCTGAGTCAAGTCCAAAGTCCTGTACTTCAAGTCTTTTCAAAAATACTAATATTATGTTAAATTTAAACATTGTAAGCTTTTAAATTTGTATTTATTTAACAAAAAATTAGTCCTGGTTCAGTCCTGGTTTAATCCTGGTTTAGTCCTGGTTCAGTCCTGGTTTAATTCAGGCTTAGTCCTGGTTTAGTCCTGGTTTAATTCAAGTTTAATCCTGGTTCAGTCCTGGTTTAGTTCTGGTTTAATCCTGGTTAAATCTGCAATTTATTTAACCCCAAATTATAAAGTAAGTTCAGTTGAAGTTGAACTGAAAAGTGTTTGTGTTTCTATTGAATATTTAGTCATAAAAGTATTGTCCTAATGATTTTTTCTATTCTTTGGTGTCAGTGATGTTCAATGTGTGTCTGCTTTTTGTTCTTTGGTTGTAAAGCCCTGTAGCGCTGAGTTTTACAGAGAGCATTTGAAGGCAGCGTCATGAGAGTAACACTTAACTCTGTGTAATCTGTCAAACTATTGAAGAAAATGAACTGTTTCTAATAATATTCTTTTAATCTTTGGAGAAGCATCAAGTCTTTTCAGGTCTTTTTTTTCGTGGATCGTTTTCAGTTTTGGTGTGAACTGAATGAAGCCGAACACACCTTTAATTTAATGAGAACCAAACCATATCCAGTACAAGCAACACTATTTTTAACCATAAATAACCTCAGATCAATAATATATCACTCTTGAACAGTTGTTTTCATCCATAAACCACTTTAATTGCTTTAAAATGAAGTCAAACACACTTGTAAATGTGGTCTGGCCTGTGTTTTTGAGGCGTTCCCACAGCGTTCTCTGTTCTTTCTGAAACCCAATCATCGTGTGAGACAGTCCAGAGCCACTCACACACAGCAGCCTCCGTCTTTTCTCACCTGCTAATCTCAGGAGCACTACAGTCGGGGTTTAATGCAGGAATTATAACACACTCACACACGCAGCTTCCCACCGTTAAGGCTTTTCTTCGGCTGATAACTCCACGTCGACTTGTCAGCGCCCTCTCATCGGCCCCGACCCCTCGCAACGATTTCTTAAAATATCAGAGAGGGTTTATTTGGGTTCTTGCTGTTCTTAGTCTGACTACATCATTTGAACTTTGTACTTTGGACTGAAAAACTGACTCTCGGAAGTTTTATTTTTCAGATTAAAATTAAAAATGATAACCTTAGCTGCACTTTTTGATTATAATACCTTTTATTTTGACCAATTACAACGACTTGAGGCAATTAAAGTCCAGCTAAAATCTATTAAAATCTATTAATGTCAAACTAAAACCATTTAGAACCTGTTAAAGTCCAACTAAAACCATCAAATCGGATTTGAACAGGTTTAGATGGATTTAGAACCTTTCAAAGACCAACTTAAACTCCATAAAACTTGTTAAAATCAAACTAAAACTGCCCTAGACCTGTTCAAGTCCAACAAGAAGCACTTAAACTGTATTTAAACTGAACTCAACTCACTTTAGACCTGTTTATGTCCAGAATTATTACTGTATTTTTAGAGAAACTGTGGTTCACTGGATAAACATTAGTCACTGGAGTTTATTCAGCGTTTTAAAACCAGAATAAAACCTGGTCCAGAGCAGTTTCCAAAGCATTTAAACCTGCTCAAACTAAAATTTCATTACAGTTATTATGGCTTCATGGTATTTCTTAACTGTGATTGAGAAGTAATAATGTCTTTATTGATGTGTGGGGTCACAGAGGACAAGCAGGGTTATCCTATAGCAGGAAACAGTCGGCAGAGGAATATCAGGAGGATAATATCTCGGAGAACGCAGCGCCGTGAGTCGGAAATCCTTTAGAACAAGAACAGGGCTGCGTGAGTGTGCGGAGAGAATGAGAGGAAACGGGGCGTTATTCTGAGGGCACTCGCTGTGATGCCCCAGACCTCACACCGGTCCCATAAAGACCACTCACATTGTGTTGGGAGCCATCGAAGCGACACCATCCACTACAACAGCAGAGCTTAAAGGGACAGTGTGGTCTTAATTTAACAGTCTGTACGATATCCGCCCGTTTTCACCACTAGAGGGAGTCACGAGCTGGACTTCCAGTGGGTTCAGGTCGAAAATAAGAGTCGTATAAGGTCAGGTCCAACAAAGAAGATGGAGGCGAAGTCAAAAATGTGTAAATGTTATGTTTAAATGAGTGAATCCAGAATGAAATACAAACGTAAATAAATAAATAACTTAGTATGTCGTCTAAATAAGTCTATATGGACAAAAAACTAGCGAATTATCAAGTTATTAACGTGAAAATAGTTGGTATGAAATATGTTTAAACGACTTATATTAAAGTAAAATATCTCACACGTTTGCTTTCCTAAAATAACATAACGTCAACAGAATCTCAGGTGAGTTTCAGAGTCTGCTGCTCCGACTCCAGCAGGATTCAGGTGTATTTTTCAACTCGGAAAAACGTTCCCCCGAGTTCCCGAGGAGCACCTGAACGCACCATTAATTACGACTGAACAAACGTGCTAGATTCAGCTGTATTTAAGTCTGTAAGAAAAGCTGAAGCTACCATTTCTCTCCAAAAGGCTTCACACAAGTTTGATTTCCTCTCGTGAACACGTCGAGCTCCCAGAGAGAAATTTACGATGTTTATCAGCCTTTAATGCACTTCCACGCACTGAATGAATGCGTGTTGTTTGGACGTATAATGGTCTATTGTTGTGACGGAGGAAACCTTCAGGAGCGTTGAACCAACAACCTGCAGCTGCTGCTACTCCACTTCCTTCCTGTTCCCTCCGTCAGAAAGACAAGGAGGAAAAAGAGAGGAATGGCCTGTTTATTAGTGTTTTCAAATATATAAAGAGGTCAAGGTGTAATAAACGAATGAACAAAACATACGTGACACTGAGGCTCAGTTCTACTCTTTAACCCTCGTTTGTTTTGTTTTGTTCCTCTCCACTAAACAGAGATTTAAGGACCAAACGAAGGAGGGAGATAATATGAAAATATGAAATAAGTGTGACTTATTTCAGCAAAAATAAAGATTTTAATTCACAACAGTCCTGTTTAATGTTTAACTTTAATCTGTTTTCTCCTGAAAGTTTTGGATAAATCTCTGTTTGTGTCTCAGTCTCGTATTTACACAACTTTTTATTCACTAATACTTAACTCTGATAACTTTCTGGTTGATATAAACTGGTCTGTGGTAAAGGAACAGTTCTGTTTCAAGAATCAAAAAAATACTCACAAAAAACTGTTCATACTTTTACCTACAGATGTATTGTTTTTGACCTTATCATATTATATAAAATAATTTTCTTTTATTAATAATTTATTATAAACTACATGAAACTATATTATTATTATTGTTTTAATGATTTTAAAGCCCTTATATTATTATTATACGTCATGCTTCTACAGCTGCAGTGGATTTCTTATGAGTTTAATCATAATCCTGACCCCTTCATTTGGAGAAACAAGGGGTAAGACTAAAGGAAAGTTGGGCCTAAACATTATATTCACTCAGGTCTGAACCAAGACGAGGAAAACCAGGGAAAACCAGTTCTAAAACCAGTTCTAAAACCAGAGCCTGACCGAGAATAAAGACAAACCTACAACTAACTCAAAGAGAGTCTAAACTCAGAGAGACTCTTATCCTGAAGGACTCAGACTCAGAGCTGGGTTTAGACTCAGAACTGTGAGTGTTTTATCTCTGAAACACGTCGACACACTCTTCGGGGCAAACGGGAAGCCCCCGGACGTCTTTGTGAGGTCGAGATACTGGTGCATTCCTGTCATTAAGGACCGCGCCTCCATCCGTCACACTTTGAGCTGTAAATGAACTAAAGACAACATCGTCACGGCATTTTTAGAGATTTAAGTGACACTGAACAAGGCCACGTTACATAAAAAAGTCAGTAAAGTATAAAGAAATTTCACACATAATACACACAAATATTCCTTATTTAAAGTAGCAGCAGCTCAATAATGTACTTTTAACAGACTGGCTGCTCGTGGGTTTTAGAATAGATTTGAACATTTTACTGATCACTTTTAAAGCTCTTGCACCAAGTTATAGATCCAGTCTTTTTCAGTCAGAGCTCCCTGACTTTAAACGACCAGAATCAGTTTCATGTTTTAAATCACTTCTAAAAACCTCATTTTATTATATTTATTACCATATTTATTTTATATGTATATTTTACCTTTTATATCCATCATATTTATTATTTTTTATCATAGTGATGTCATCTTTTAAAACATACCTCCAACTTTTAAGACAATTATTCAAATTTTTATATGTTTTGTTCTTCACAGTTTACCTTTTAAATCTATTTCCTTCCTTATGTCACTAATTTTGCACAAACTATTATTTATTTATTTATTTTTATTTATTTATTTATTTATTTATTTATTTATTTATTTAAATGCATTTGTATTGTACTTCAAAATATATATTAATTTGTTTAGGAAAGATTTTTGCATTTTTTCCCCCCCCAATGACATAATAATATAATATAATATAAACTATACATGAGCAAGATACAAGCCTCCTTTTATAATTACCAGAGTATTATTTAAAGTGTTTAAACTGTGTCCTTCAGGTGCTCCTTTATATTTTCTGATCTCATAACTTCACACTTTTTGATGCATTTTGTTCAGTTATACCTCAGTCCTTTTTCCACCTGGTCTGAGAGGATCCAGAGCTGGTGAGTGTTAGTCTCACCTCAGGACGCTCTGGTATCACACTCTGTACATAACTTTACACATGACTCCGACGCCTCCAGTGTCTGCTCCGCGTTAGTTACAGTAAGAGCTTCAAGACAGCCTCCTTTATCTTTAGATCCAGTGGTTTACAGCGTTACGTAGAAAACAAATCCAACATGGCTTCTTTATCCCACGGCTGCAGCCAAACAATCGTCTCCTGTTTTTTGTGCGTTGACAGAGAGAGTATTGATGAGAAAACAGACTGTACTTTGTGAAGGTTAAGACTCGTTTTCACAGCCGTGCTTTGGTAGAGCTGAGAGTTTTATAGAGTTTTTAAATAATGAATACAAAGAAAAGAGTAAATCCTGGTGTGTTATGGTCTGTTTCTGGTTTATTCTCATTAAATTATCAGAACTGTGACTTAACTTCCACCAGAGAGAGTCCATTTTGATCATAATTTGTTTTATTTTGTTCAAATAAAAACCAACTACAATGATTTGAAGCAATTAAAGTCCAATTAAAATCTGTTAAAATCTATTCATGTTGAACTGAATCCATTTAGAACCTGTTAAAGTCCAACTAAAACCAATAAAACTTTTCAAAAAACAACTTAAACACCGTAAATCTTGTTAAAATCAAACTAAAACTGCCTCTAGACCTGTTCAAGTCCAACAAGAAGCACTTAAACTGTATTTAAACACAACTCAACTCACTTTAAACCTGTTTATGTCCAGAATTATTTGTGTGGGTTCAGAAAACTTATCTTATTGCAGTTATTACAGTTCTGTGAATAAGTGTTTTCAGATAAATTTAAATATTAAACAAAGATAACTCAAGTAAACACAAAATGCAGTTTCAAGTCATGATTTTATTTATTAAGAGAAAAAAGCTACACAAACGTACATGGCCCCGTGTGAAAAAGTGACTGCCCCCTTGTTAAATCATGAATTAACTGCGATTAATCACATTTTTTTGGAAGCGTAGTTAAATTTCATGAGCTGTTGAATCAAGAAATCACTTAAATAAAACCTAGTAAAAGTGAAGAAGGACAAAAGAACTCAAAAAGCATAAAAAACAATTTGGGATCCAAATAAATTCAGGAACAGAGTCTGGAAAGGGTTCAGAGTCAATTCTAAAGCTTTGGGACTAAATCCAATCACAATGAGAGATATTATCCACAAATGGAGAAAATATGGAACAGTGAACCTTCCAGAATGACCCCAAAACTCACCCAAGAGTCACAACAACAACATCCAGAGAACTGCAGGCCTCAGTCGTCTCAGTTAAGGTCAGAGGTCATGACTCAACCAGAAGAAAGAGACGGGGCAAAAATGACAAAAACCACCACTGACAAAAAGAACCTAAAGGCTCATATGTTATAGTTTGGACTGACGTTTCATCTGGAGTAAAAATAACAGAGCATTTCAGTAAAAGATCAGGTAAATATGGTGGTGGTAGTGTGATGCTTTAGGGGGCAATCACTTTTTCACATCCCTTAATAAATAAAATCATCAGTGCATTTTGTGTTTCCTTGATGCATCTTTGTCTAATATTTCTCTGTGCGTTGTGTTGTCGGTGTGTTGCGCGACCGTGACCTGTGACCTTTGACCCCTCAGAGGCGGTGGGTGTGGGAAAGACCCCTCTGCTCTGGGTCAGCTGATCCCACCTCCTCCAGTTCTCCCAGCGCTGGCCCCGGTTCTGGACGCTGGCCGTCGGGAAAGCCCCTGCTTCAACAACACTCTCTTCTTCTCAGAGACTCATAATGTTGTCTTTATATTGAACTGTTTTCTTTAAAGTAACTGGACTTAAATAAACCACGGACGAGAGAATGTGCTGTTCCCAAGCAAATAAACTTCATATTTGTTCATATATTTAATTGATTATATGTTGCTTTCTTTTAGCCTTTGTATTCGA
Source organism: Rhyacichthys aspro (assembly GCA_036850595.1). Taxonomy (NCBI): domain Eukaryota; kingdom Metazoa; phylum Chordata; class Actinopteri; order Gobiiformes; family Rhyacichthyidae; genus Rhyacichthys; species Rhyacichthys aspro. The sequence continues at coordinate 1,051,604 of CM072170.1, forward strand.
CTGAGAATGTCCACAGAAATAAGCCAAATTCATTTTATTTTACTGGGATTTATACCAGCTTTGAGACGATGAAGTGGAAAGATTCTTCCTGCAAAATCAACGAAACAATCAAAAAGAAACTCAGAGTCTCGAGCCCAGTCTAGAGCAGTGTTGAGGGGTTAGTTCATAAGAATCATTCAGAGGCTGAAGATGGTGACATTTAGAAGCTTTTATTACATTTTGAATGGAAGGTTTCATTTTCAGTCTTACAAAAGTCATCTTTAACAATTTCCTTCTTTTATGGAAACAGGTTTTAGATGGATTTGAACAGGTTTTATATGGATTTGAGCAGGTTTTAGATGGATTTGAACAGGTTTTAGATGGATTTGAACAGGTTTTATATGGATTTGAACAGGTTTTAGATGGATTTGAACAGGTTTTAGATGGATTTGAACAGGTTTTATATGGATTTGAACAGGTTTTAGATGGATTTGAACAGGTTTTAGATGGATTTGAACAGGTTTTATTTGGATTTGAACAGGTTTTAGATGGATTTGAACAGGTTTTAGATGGATTTCAACAGGTTTTAGTTGGATTTGAACAGGTTTTAGATGGATTTGAACAGGTTTTAGATGGATTTGAACAGGTTTTAGTTGGATTTGAACAGGTTTTATTTGGTTTTAAACAGGTTTTAGATGAATTTGAACAGGTTTTAGATGGATTTCAACTGGTTTTATTTGGTTTTAAACAGGTTTTAGATGGATTTGAGCAGGTTTTATTTGGATTTGAACAGGTTTTAGTTGGATTTGAACAGGTTTTAGTTGGATTTGAGCAGGTTTTATTTGGATTTGAACAGGTTTTAGATGGATTTGAACAGGTTTTATTTGGATTTGAGCAGATTATATATATCTCAGTACCAAAAACTGACTCATGAACAAATAAAATTAATCTTTAAATCCATCTAAAACCTGTTCAAATCCATCTAAAACCTGTTCAAATCCATCTAAAACATGTTCAAATCCATCTAAAACCTGTTCAAATCCAGTTAGAACCTAGATCCATAAAGATCACTTTCTAAAGCGTGTTTTCTTCTGTTGAGACCTTTCCCATAAACTTAAATCAACACAAACTAGAGTCTCGTCTCTAACGATGAAGGAGTTTGAAGACGATCTTTAAGTGAATTAACACGAGGGCCTCAAACAGAGAAAAGCATAATTGTCTGTTTTCGAGCTGAGAGCCTGCGATTCTTTGGTTTTTCTGAGAGGCGGCCATTGTTTTGAGCCGGTCATCTGAGATCCCACAGCTGATACTGCCCTCGGACCCGATGCCTTCACTGACCTGGGACCGGCCGGCGTCCCGCGGTTCACTGAAGGTGACACGAAAACGAAAGCTTTGATTTCTGATAAACGCTCAGAGACAGGACTTTCCCACAGGATCTGCTCACATCAGACAAGCTGCTTTCTTCTTGTTCTTGAGGCTTTAATCAGAGGAAAGATTTATTAAAGAGAGACACGAGCTCAGGGTTAGTTTAGGGTCAAGATATTTACAACGACGCTGCTTTCTGTCCTTGGCTCAAGAAAGAAAAACAAAACAAACATGTTTATTTGAGGATTTTTACAACAACTAGTGTCCATCAAAATGAACTAATGAAAAAAAGGAACATTTCACAATATTTTTATTGCATTAAAAGTGTTCTTACTTGAGTCGAGGTGAGATTTTCAACATTCAACCCTCTCAATGTCATTCTAATAAAAAATAATATGAACTTATTTATAAAATATTAAAAATAAAACGGTTTAATGTATTTTTTCTCTTAGGGTCAAATCCAACAGTTCATTAACAAATTAAAAAATAATGTTGCCAGAAATGAAAACAGTAAAACTTTTTCTTTTTAATAATTAAAAATAATAAAAAACATGAACCGATTGCATTGATTACTATTTTTATTATTTCACTTTAAAGTAAAATACAACTTTTCCTCTGTGTTTGAAAGATTATTAAGTTCTTTTCTGAGACAGTCGTGTTGTTCCTGGAGCCGTTCTTTTCGGCTGATTAGAGGTCAAAGGTCAAAGTGTGAACGCTGGAGAAGGATTAGCTTAGCATTAGCCTCACACTTAAGAACCAATCATTATTGAGCTACAGACCAGAGGAACACCATTGATCTATTTCCATTGGTTAATATTGGTGTTGCCATGGTAACTCTGTGATGGACACATAGACAGTTTACAAAAAACAGGCCGTTCGGGACAAGAAGAGGGCAAAATCAGCACATTTTAGTGTTTTAGTTGGATTTGAGCAGGTTTTAGATGGATTTGAACAGGTTTTAGATGGATTTAAACTGGTTTTAGATGGATTTGAACAGGTTTTAGATGGATTTGAACAGGTTTTAGTTGGATTTGAACAGGTTTTAGTTGGATTTGAACAGGTTTTAGATGGATTTGAACGGTTTATGGATTTGAACAGGTTTTAGTTGGATTTGAACAGGTTTTAGATGGATTTGAACAGGTTTTAGATGGATTTGAACAGGTTTTAGATGGATTTAAACAGGTTTTAGATGGATTTGAACAGGTTTTAGTTGGATTTGAACAGGTTTTAGTTGGATTTGAACAGGTTTTAGATGGATTTGAACAGGTTTTAGATGGATTTGAACAGGTTTTAGTCAGATTTGAACTGATTTTAGATGGATTTGAACAGGTTTTAGATGGATTTGAACAGGTTTTAGATGGATTTGAACAGATTTTAGCTCGATTTGAACAGGTTTTAGATGGATTTGAACAGGCTTCCACCGGGACACAGGGCGGTGGCTTAAATCAGGACCGTCCTGGTTAAATCTGGACGTACGGTCACTCTTTTCTAGTTTGAATATTTTGTGGCTCCATATTTGTCTCAGGTGTTTGTTCCTCGTCTTGAGTCCAGGTCTCGTGCTTCTTCTCCCGTGGTTTTACCAGGCGTCCCGCTCTCAGGCCGTTTGACCCGACTCCGTGCCCCTGTGGCCCTCGTCCTGCCCTCGTCCTGCCCTCGTCCGGCCCTCGCTGTGGCCCTCGCCGCGGCCCGTTCTGTTTCCGGCCGAGGCCACACAGACTCTTATTGTGACGAAGCCTCCTCCAGCTCCATCTCCAACAGCAGCGCCTCAAAAACTCACCCAGAACTCATTTTTCGGATTATTCTGAGAGCTCTGAATGCGTCTGACCCGAGGCGACTGGGGCCCAGACCTGTTCGGTCACATGATGAAACTGATGCATTTGACGTGTTTAAAACGTGTGGAGAACCGTTGGACACGCTCTGAGCTAAAGGCTAAACAAACTGGTGCTTCATGAAGTCCTGATCTTCTGTAACATTTCTAGAAATTCTCTAAATACACCAGCTTCTATATTTAGCAGTAACTGTACTGCACTTAAGAGGGTATTTTCACTTTTACTCCAGTACATTTAAGAACAAATACCAGTACATTTCTACTCCACTTTTTGAATTAAAGTAATGTAAATGTTTAATTAAAGCTTTAGCCACAAGGAGACGTTCCTCATTAATGATTCTTTATTATTATCACAAACAACCTTTTTTATTAATAAATTAAAACTTGTTGAAGCTGTGTCAAATACTTTTACACTTTAAAGTACATTTAAAAGGAAGTACTTATTTGAATGTGATACTTTAACTTTTATTTAAGTACATTTCTACCTCTTTTACTCATAAACTTAAAAAGGCAAAAAGCAAAAACGAACTAAACTTTTTCCCCTTTTTGACCCTAAATCCAGCAAAACAGAAAGTTTAGTCGTTATTTATTAATATTTTCAGTATTTTTTATTGTTTGTGTGTCCATGTTTTATCAGAATTAATGTAAAGTAACTAGAACTAACAGGTTAAAGCTGAAATATAACAGGGTCATGCTGTTTGTCAATAAACAAATCAAGTTCATCTACCAGAAAATGTTCACTTTGATTCAACATTTTCCTCCATTTTGGCTTAATTTATCACACATTTAAAGACTTTCTGTCCTTGTTCTGCTCCTGTATTTTCCGTGTTGTGTTTTTATGTTGTTTGTGAAGTTCGATGGAGTTTTAAACGACTCAAACTCGCCACAAAACAAAGTACGTTTACGGAGAAAACAATGAGACGAAATACCAGAGAAAAAGAAGGAGGGAAGTGGGAGAAAAGGAGGAAGAAACCGCCGCTCGAGTCGTGACTGCAGTGATTTATGGGTAATTCATCAGAAACGGAGCAGATTTAAATACTGTTTATGAAACGGGCTGCTTCAGGGGCTCATTGTTTTAAAAGGTGATGTTTTCCAGTTCTCTACAGCTGCAAATTACAATATAACACTCAAAATAATAAAAGAACAATAAACAGGGACTGATCCTGGGTCAGAACTTTAACTGGAGACAAAGTTCTGACCCTTGTTTGTTTGAAAAGATAGAAACTGTAAAGGTTCAAGAATTCACCTGAAATTATGAATATTAGTCCTTCTTTTATATAAGTTCCTCACAGCTCCACAGCGCCCTCTTCTGGTCTGAGTTAGTATCTGCTCCTGGACATTTTTTGGGGGATTTTCTGAGTTTTATTTTTGTATAACTTTGTCTGTGTCGATGCAAATGGCATAAGTTTTGTCCAGGTTGTGTATTTTGGAGTGAATTTCACATTTTCATGATATTTCTTATTCTTTTAAACTAAATAGCACCAACTGTTTCCTTTCAGCATTTTTTGTGCCAACTTAACTTAAACTCTACTATTGTAATGTGACTTTTGTTTTAAAGGTTTTTTTATTCTCTGGTGTTGAAATCCCTTAAATGTTTCCATGGCGACCTTTAAAATGTTCCTATAAACCCAGGAGCAATTTATTTTCAAGAGACTTTGCACAAAAAATTAAAATCTGAATCAATTTTTTTTTGACTCGGACCCAAAATTAAAATCTGAATAAATACATAAATACATACATAATAATAATACCTTTTTTCATCTCTAAAACTGGCATTTAAGAGGTTAAAAATTCAAATATTTGGTGAAGACTGAAGGTGACAATGGCATTTATAAAAAATGTAAAAACTATGTTGACTCATAATATTTCAATCTTTAAAAGAGCATATTTTCTTTTAAAGGGACAAAATGAAGGGAACCTGAGAGTTCCTATATTTATACCTGATAGATGCTAATTTACACAGGTATCTCCGTGGCGTTGCTATGGTTACGGTGTGTTGGTAACGTCTGGTTTTTGTCTCCGTTGAGTGTGTGATAATCCACTTTTACAGCTGCTCTGACTCGTGTTTATCTGAGATGTGTTTAATGTCCGTCTGTGAACCGTCTCCGTCACATTCCCTTCGTTCCTTCGTTTAATGAAGTAACTCCGTGGAACTCGAGGAGTGTGTGGTGTTTTCGTGATGGATGCAGTGATGAGGGCTGGACCTGGAGGAATGAGGAAGTTCTCATGACTGTAATACACTGTACGTCCACAAGGGGCATCCCATCAACCACTGGGGCTGCGTTAGAGCACTGACACTTTAAATAACAGACTCACATTAGACAATATCAGATGCTTCTCTAAAAAGTCATGTTTAAAAAAAAATTCATTTGCAAAAAAAGAACCAAAAAATATTTCTAGATAAAAATAACACAAAACAAGTCTAAAGTGAGTTCAATTTAAATACAGTTCCATTATCTTCCACCAAAGAGAGCCCATTTTTATCATAATACTTTTTATTTTGTCCACTTGAGGCAATTAAAATCCAACTAAAACAAGTTAAAATCTATTAATGTCAAACTGAAACCATTTAGTATGGAGGATTAAAAGTGCCAAAATTAAATAAATCAATACATCATTAAATAATTAATTATATGTGCCATTAATTAATTCAATGTGCCATTAATTAATAAAAAACCTATTCATTTAATGTAAAAAAAGACATTTATATTCATTTCACCATTTATTTAATTATTTCATGGTCTTAAGCTGCAGTGCACCATGAATACATTTTTTCTGTCAAGACAGATCCATCCCTGATAATGGATAACAATAGTGTATGTACTCCGAAACACTAGGTGGCGGTATTCATCTTTAAATTGATGTTCCTTTTAGCGTCAACAAAACTCGATCAATTTAGTGGTAAGCTTCAAATTTAGTGCAGCGTTCGAAGAGCAGGAGAAATGTCAGAATCATGCCCGGACTTTGACTACTTTGACTGAAGAAACTCCACCTGCCCCGGCGGCTCCTGCTACACCTGTACAAGGTAAGTAATGCTAGCCAGGTGTGCTTCTAATCCGTGACTGAGGACACGTGTGTGGGTAAAACTAGAATGAACAGTCAACACAGTTTTATTTGTACTGTATGTGGTATCTGGATTATGTTGCTCTGTGTGTAGTACGTTGTTTTTTATTTGGACAAAATAAAAGGTTATAATTATAATTAATGAGCTCCCTCTGGTGGAAGATAATGGAACTGCATTTGAAAAAAAAAGTGCAGTCTGTACCGCTCAAAAAAAAGTTTGTGATTTAGTTCATTAAATCTAAGCGTTCTACTTTTATCTGGTTATTTTAATAAACTTAATTTTCATAATGAGCTCCAATAGAATTTGTTTGAGTCGATGTAATAATATTTTCCACCGCTAGATGTCAACCTTTGTTCAAAAAACATGGAACCAACCTGAATAGTTTCCTTCTGCTGCTGTTTCTTCTTGTTTTGGCTGCATTGACCTAAAGAGTCTGTTCTCCTGCATAAGATAAGGCTCGTAAAATCCAAACGACTATATTGTAAACATATATGACTGAGGAAAAGAACATAACTTGGTCGATAAATCACTTTAGACGCAGAAATATATCTGTGAAATATATTTTTGCAGACACTGAGCTCCATTTCTATTTTAGGACAAAGCAGTGGACCCTCAGAAGTTTTATTTTTCAGACTGAAATTAAAAATGATAACCCCAGCTGCACTTTTTGTTTTGTTTTTTAATCCAGCTCCATTATCCTCCACCAGAGAGAGACCATTTAGATTATTTTGTCCAACTACTTGAGGCAATTAAAGTCTAGATTAAAATAGATTAGACTTTATTGATGCCACAAAGTGAAATTCACATGTGATGGCAGTTCACATATAGGGCAAAAATAATGTTGGAAAATATAAAAAGAGAGCATGCAATAAAAGTAAAAAATGAATAAATAAATATTAAATAATAATAATTAATAATAATGATAATAAAAAATACACAGCCTTAAGAACAAATTAAAAAATATATGTAGAATGTAAAAAATATACAGAAATGTTAAAAAGTGCAACCAAGTAAAGATATATTAATAAAAAGAGCAGTCTATGTACATATTTACAATAGGATTACAGGTGGAGACATTGATTTATTATTGATTAACATTGAACTGAAACCATTTAGAACCTCTTAAAACCAATAAAAACCTTTCAAAGACCAACTTAAACTCCATAAAACTTGTTAAAATCAAACTAAAACTGTCCTAGACCTGTTCAAGTCCAACAAGAAGCACTTAAACTGTATTTAAACTGAACTCAACTCACTTTAAACCTGTTTATGAGTCATTTCTGTATTTGTTGGAGGTACTTCCGTCCGTTATACAATCCTAAAGATGAAAATGCCCTTATAAAACTACAGCCTGCATCATTAGCTTCTGCAGAAACATAAACCGGCCTCTGTTTGGAGTTTGCTGCTGATGAATCGTATTTTTCCAGCTCTGTGTTAAACAGACGCGAGCGATGAAGCCGTGATGTGATTAAAACTGTTGTTGGAGGCTCTGCTCTGCGTCAAACTGCTGCAAACCTCATAAACAATTACAGCGACGAACATTTTGCCACCTTATTACTCGATAAGGAAGCAGCCGAGCACAATGGAAGCTGGGTATTTAGTATTTAACGTCAGAGTTTAATCATTCACACTCTCCTTTGAAAGGCTTTTTTTAAATTTTAACCCAAGCAGCACAAAATCTAGTCTGCTCTGACTGGCTATAAATAAATATATTAATAAGGAATATGGGCATAGTTTTGATATTTAATGGCTGTGCTTTTTCAATAGGTTCCTAAAAAACAAAAAGAAAGAAAACCACACGGTCCAACCACTTTTTTTCTGTTTTTATTTATTTTAATCTACCTTTGACTCCCATTGTTCACACATTAACACACTTTTCATGATCTCAGATTTACACTAAATATCCAAACAACAACCAAGTAATTTCTCAAATGTCTAATACATTCATTAAGATACGTCTCTAGAAATGATTTTTTGTACATTATTTTGAACTGATTTATTACAGAAGTTCATTGTTTAAATTTCTCCTCTAAACTATTCCATAAAGTCACTTCTCAAAAACAAAGGGAAACAAATTATATTACAACAGACTGGTTTAATCTGTGTTTTTATTTGTATTTTCATTATTTTGTAAAAAGAAATCTATGGCATTTGGTCACTTTTCATAAAGTTTAATGTAACTCGTGAAGCTTCACAAAATAAAATCATTCAGTTTAAAAACAGTTCATTCAGTAAAATAGAATAGAGTAAAACAGAGTAAAAACAAAATGTACAAATAAAACAAAATGTATAAATAATAAATAAATAAATAAATAAATAAATAAATAATAAATAAAATTAAATAAAATTAAATAAAATTAAATAAAATTAAATAAAATAAATAAATAAATAAATAAATAAATAAATTAAATTAAATTAAATTAAATTAAATTAAATTAAATTAAATTAAAGTGAGATAAAACAAACCATTTTCAAAACACTACATAAAAGCCAGACTAAATAAATAAGTTTTGATGTTTAAAAATGTAGGGTTCTCAGTTGAAACTAGAATTAACTCACACTGACATAGCTGTAATGTCCTGAAATAAAAACTCGATAATTGACTTGAAAAGAGCTGGGAAAGTGCTTGAGTTTGACCTCGGAAAAACCCTGACTGGAGCGAGTCCGTCTGATGTATTGTTTTGTGATGGTTTGTGCAGCTCCGAGCGACTCTGGACGAGAAGCAGGAGCCTAATAGTTTGTTATTATGACCTTTCTGTTTCCATTAGTCTCTCCTCTTCAGCTCCGTGTGCGTCTAACGTGATTTAAGCGTGTGTACGTTTGCACGCTGGATCTGCGGAGGGCATTGAACTGCCCCCAAGAGACGCGACTTTAATCTGCGTCGATGTAAACAGATGGATTTGCTCAAAGGCACAGAGTCACCATCGTATTTAAAAGCTTCCATTAAAGCAGCCCTTAGCGTGTTTACAGCGGAGGGCAGTCGGGGCGAGTGTGATTACCCTGAGCTCTCCAGTGTCCATCTAATGACCACTTAATGTCCACGAAGTTAAACACTACAAATAGAAACGCTGAGATATAATGGGATTCATTTATTCCTCTCAATCGAATGATCTCACTCTTTAAATACATTAGAGAAAGAAATGGCTGTGTTACTTTAAAGAAATCCCACACAAAGCTCTTTACAAATCATCGAGTCCATTAAGAGTGTTTTAATCTGTGACTAAACAGTTAACGTTTCATCAGCAGAGGTGCATTATTTTAATCATTTGTGTAAAAATAACAGTTTCTTGAGGCAGTTTGGAATGGCATTAATCAGAGAATTAATTAGACTCAAAGTCAAAATAAAGGCACAAATTTCAAAACTAAACACACATTTTAGCTTCACACTTTTACAGAACATTACACTCTGAAGTTTTAATGATGAATATAAATACACAGTTTTGAGTCGGTCTCAATCTAAACTGGTGTAAAATCATTATTTGGTTCGTCCTCTTCCTCCTTTTTCCTCTTTTTTGATCCATTGAGTAGTTTTCTCTGCGTCAGCCTCATATAAACACATAGACACTCACATTCACCACAGACCAGGCCTGTCTTCAACAGAAAACCTAAAAATAATATGTATTTTTCACATCAGATTAACGCTGAAGGACAGATTTATAAATGTGGTGAAAGTGTGTCACATTTAGACGAAAAAGTGTCAAGAGTTTTCAAGTTTTTTTTTCAAAGTGCTTCATTTTGTTTTGTTCTGAGGTGTTCTGTGTCTTCAGGAAATAGTTCTGGAGTTTGTGTTTAAAGATTTGACTCATGAACAAACAGAAAATAAGGCATGAAACTGAAGGGTTGTGTCACTAGGGGGCGCTGCTCGTACACAACACACAACACTGACCTTCACTCAGTTCACACACAATATCTTCAAGGAGTAAATATAATTTTCTCTGAATGATTTGGGTTTGATTATTTGGAAATGTATTTTAAAACAACCATTATTTCAGTTTGTATAGATCTATTGAGGACGTGTTTGTTTGTTTTTAATGCTTTTACAATATGAGGAATAAAAGCAATAACTTAATAATAAATAAATTAGAAAAAGAACTGACTTTCAGACAATATCTAAAAGTATTTCTGTGACTTGGACTGAGACCAGGTGAAAACTAAAACAAGTCGAAAACGAGACGAGACGCGGAGGAAAAGTAGAAATAAACCACGTTCTTAACTTTATTATTTTGTCCGTTTTTTAAATGCATCTTAATCATTTGTGATCCAAGCTGGTCTTGATTTTAAATTCAGTTTTTTGCTGTGTTTTTTGGCACCACACCTTTTTAAACGCCGCCTGTGAACAGCTACGGTAGCCCTGCAGGGACATTCTGCTGTGTATGAATAATTCTATTGAAGTTGAGACACCAGATCCATTTATCGCTGTGACGTTAGGGCTTCTATTTGTGCTCCAACATTTATAGGAACAGGAAGTAATAGGAATAATGGTCTTTTGACTGTATTTTCTCTTGGGCTTGAGATTGTTATTTGAAGATGGTTCTGTATAATTGAAACCCTGACAGTCACCTGAGTTCACGTTGACCTGGGGCAGGGGCACATCTCTCGTTCTTCTCTCGGTGGAGCCGGTGGCAGGGTGCCACACAGAAGGCTGTGTACAATGGCCCAGGTCCCATTAAATCTGCTAAAGTTCCTTCCTGAGGCAAACATTGCCAGAAATAGTAATCTTGGCCCGAGTCTGAGTCTTACAGAAGGGAGCAATAATTCTCGGTGTAATAATGGAAATGGTTTAATTTGGTCTCTGATCCGACGCAGCTAAACCTGGAGGGGCCCATTCAGTTTTCCTGCAGCTGATAAGGCTTCAGAAAACACACCAGAAGTAATCAGAGCCCAACAATAGCTGCTGCGGTCGTCAACAGAGCGGCTTTGTTTTCATTTCTGTGTCGATGTGACTCGTTAATGCTTTGACATTCATTTCGTTGTTTGTTTAAGCTCTGATTAGTTTTATGTCAGATGTTCAGCTGCTGTTGTTCTGAATAACTACGTTTTGTTTTGTCCACAACATTTTGTGCAAAAATATTTATAAAAAAGGAAACGACACCTTGTTTTTTTGGACTGAATGTGGCCGAGTGTTTTCAGACTCAGACCTGACTCGAGGAGTTGCTGGCACTGGCAGAAACCCACCTGCGATCATTTAAACAGCTCCACTGAGGACAGGCCTGGAACGAGGGGAACTCCAGGTGAATAATAGTGTCCAGCAGAGCTCTGGCACTAACTGTAATGTTTCAGTTTTTACAGGTGATTTGTGCTAATGTCCTTTGTAAGAATATTTCTGGGAGACGAGCTGAACTTCTGAAATTTAGCTTTGACTCAGAGCTTTGTAAAAAAAGCAAAAGTCAACTCCAACGAACGGCTCCCAGTTTAAATAACTAAATATTAGAAAGTATTAGAAAGTATTAAAAACATAAGCCATAAATCAACTTAAATATATTACATCATATCACTTATGTCTTATCTGTTTATAATATAATACACATATGCTCAATGTAAACATGCTCATAATAAATGCAAAATTACAATATGGCATTAATAGGTCATTTGCATTTAACCAAAAAATAATATTTTAAATAAATAAATAAATAAACTCAAAGCAGTTTCTATTCTATACAAACCAGAGATATAAGTAAATGCATATTCTTCTAATAATGTTTAAAAATGTGCCCAATGCTCTGAGTTTATTTATTCCATAGATTATTTTAGAGCCTGTTTTCTAATAAACTATTGCAGCTAAAGCAGAATTACAGACTGAATGGGTCCAGATCCACTCTGAGCTGACAGGAGATAAATCTGCTCCATAAATGAGTGTATCCTGTGACTCGGAGCGGGGCCTGTTTTTGATGCTTCTTTCTGAAATAACCAGAGGCGTATCCTCTTCCCTGGATTGTTTTGACTGCGTGATGGAGGCAAACCTAAATCTCATTTCTAATTTTAACCCGGAAAAGTGTCACTCGAAAACAGTGTGATGGAGGCCGCCGGGGTCACCGTGGCTTCCGTGAATCAAGAACAAATGACTGCGCTGCTTCTGAACCTATTGTTTTCAGATGTTCACCTGCAGCAGCCTCGAGTTCAGCTAAAAACACCGTTAGCTCAACATCGAGACGTTAGCCGAGATGCTAACATCACACCTTACACCTGTTTTAATAAAAGCAGTTTTATTTAGTGCGAGTTCTCTTCAATTTTATACTTATTATGCTGTAATTTTAATCTGTTAACAATAATAAAGTCTGGTTTAAGCGAAGAAAAACCTTAAGCTAAAGCTAAAACGTTAGCAAACTTAGAACGCGGCCCTCCGTTACCATGGCGACCGCCCAAACTTGGCGCCGTTGTCATGACGACGGCCGATGACGTGACTGAATATTATTGAAAATCCTCCATTTTGTAATTTGATCATTTATTTTTAATTTGGTAATTTAAATTAATGTTAATATCACCATCACTTATTTATTAATGTCATCGTTTGTTTAATAAAATAAATAAATATAAATAAATAAATAAATAAATAAATAAATAAATAAATAAATAAATAAATATAAATAAATAAATATAAATAAATAAAAAAGACCCATTGTGACCTCATTGAGTAACAAGGTAAACAGACAGCAGTTTAACGTCAGTGTTTAGTATATTAAAATGTATACAGAATTATTTATATGTACTTAATAATTAAATACACACTTTGAATGTATTTTCCCTTTAAACTCCTGGTTCCAAAACGCCGCTGGCCGTGACCCTAAGTGTGAATCTGGAGGGGCCTTGCGGATGAAGTATCGCCTCTGAAGTTAATTGTGTTTTCGTTTTCTCGGGGAATAGATTTCCTCTGTTTATTATGAGCATGGGGACGGATTTGCGTCACCGTGCAACTTGCAGGTCGAGATAAAGTTGCACAAATATTGAAAGAAGGAAGTTCTAACAGTCATTATAAAGTTTCCCCCCCTCTGCACCGGAAGAAATAAGGATTTCTGCTGTATCCTAAAATACTGAAGCAGCTTCTATTTTAGGGGCAAATCTAACAGGCGCATCCGCTCATTTAACACGAACACAGCCCATCAACAACAGGATGAGACGAGCTCATAGAAGCACTGATTGCACTTGAACGTTATATGGGCAGTAATATGTGCCTATTATGTGCCTTTATATTAGCCTCGGTGGTTTTATATCACCGTAGACTATTATATTTTGTGTTTTTATTTGTTAAATACTAAACTGTGGATGTTTTGAATGTGTGCGTAAAAGTAGTTTATGTGCAACACGCTTCAGGAATTAATCATATGGATTTTGCATTTAAATATAAAGATTATTAATGTGGATTTCTGTTTAATCACTGCATAAGGCTTTGTTTATATTCATTTCTGTCCGTCGCTATTAAAAGGAAAATCTTGAGAACGCACTTGAGGCATGGGCACATTTTGCGGTCACATGGCTGAGGGAGTGGCTCCTCTTTTTAAGTGATCAATCCATCATCTCGGGATCAAAATTGCTGCACACACAGGTCATGTGTGTGTGAGAGGGTTATTTACACATCCTCAACTGCGAGGGCGTGATGTGAGCCTCAACGCGCTGCAGCCATTGGCTCAGAACGCGACCAATCAGTGTCAGAGACGGGACTTGGTGCAGAGTTGGACTGAGAGCTTTGGATTTCAGAGTTGGGAGAGTGATATTGGCACTTCCACAAAGAGGACGGACAGCTGCAGTGTTTAAACTCTGTCTTTGACTTCGTTCATGCTTCTGTGAGTGCGGCTGCGGGATGTATACGGCCGGACTCAACCCGTTTTACGCGTCAAACTTCAGCCTCTGGTCTGCGTACTGCGCGGGGGGCTTCGCGGTGGATTCCATGAAGAAGCCGTCGTTTTGCATCGCAGATATTTTACAAGCCGGGGACGCGGAGAACATCCCGGGCTCGTCCGCGCTCATGGTGCACATGGGACACCACAGGACGCAGGGGCGCGCGGGAACACCTCCCCTGCGCCCCTCTCCAGTCGCTCCGGAGGCCGCCGTGTACGCAGCCAGGGTGAGCCCCGCGTCGCCCTACCACAGACACGGACTACAGCTAACCTCAGTGCCCAGGACCGCGTTCAACTCCCAACAAGTCCCACCGCCTTCGAGCAAAGACCTCAAGTTTGGAATAGATCGGATACTTTCGACAGACTTTGACCCAAAAGGCAAAGAAAAGTCATCGTTAAGAGGTGAGGAGAACATGTTTTACTGCAAGGAGAGCTTTTAAATCGTTTAGTGAATGTTAGACTCAGCCACAAAATGAAAACAACAACAAAATTGAATTGTGGATTTTGTTAAAACCAAATCATAGTTAAAAAGAAGAGATGGAAATAATGGCTTTTTATAAATGTGCCAAATTTAACTTACATTCTGCACATATTTAAAAAGCCACAAACCAAATTCTGTCAACACAGACATTTCACAAGAAGGAAAAAGCTTATTGGTCAGGAATTAGAAAGAGAATCCTACTTCCTTGTCCTACATCTGTCAAGTTCAGAGGTCAAGTCCAGCTCCAAACAGCAGCATTTAGGCCTTAAAGTCAAACAGCAATTGTCTAAATGTAACATTCAGGAAAATGGGGGAAGGTTAACTTCAGTGATGACCTTTGAGTCCAAAATAACTGTCCTCACGAGGGAATAGTTGTAGTTTGTGCAGGTTGCATGTGTTTTAACGCTTTACTGACTGAGCTCAACCATGTCTCGCTTCATGACAGACCTCACATCCATCGTTAGCTCAAACCGTCAGTCAGGCATCCACATCCCAGTTCAGCCTCCGTCCGGCCAGTACTTCTCCTCCATAGAGCCCGGGATGAGCGACGCAGCCTCCATGATGAGTTCACTAGGCAGCAGCGGCAGGCAATCAGGCCAGCATCAGTTTCAGGACACCTTCCCAGGTAGTTTCCACATGTAGGACATCCCAGACAGGGACACGTCTGCTCTGTGTCTAATGTGATGGTGGTTCTGGAGCCTTCATCGGTTTGTGTCTGTGTTTTCTCTCAGGGCCTTACGCCGTTCTCACCAAAGACACCATGCCGCAGACGTACAAGAGGAAGAGGTCCTGGTCGAGGGCCGTGTTCTCGAACCTGCAGCGAAAAGGGCTCGAGAAGAGGTTCGAAATCCAGAAGTATGTCACCAAACCGGACAGAAAACAGCTGGCCGCCATGCTGGGCCTCACAGACGCTCAGGTAAGAGCTGAGATAAAAGACAGAGGGGTTTTTATTATTATATTATTAACTGTCTGTTTGCAAGAGAACAGTGCAATCATTTCTTTAACAGCTGTAAAAATGCATTAATGTTACGTAAAATAAGATCTATTTGAAGCATTATTACACGTTAGAAATCTCACAATCAACGTGTACAATATGTGTTTTACTGTATTTATTAATGTTAAAACAATAAGATTATTTTAATTTTTATGGTTCACTCATTAAACTGGGACACACTGAGCTCTGCAGGTCATCAGTGTTTCCCTCAAATGTATTTATATTTTTTAATTTTAAAAAAGCTCACATCATTGGAATTAATGCAGATTGAACTGAACTGTTTGCAATTTAAAGTTTATTTCATTTAAATAGGAATCAATGAACACATCACAGCCTCAAAGAGAAGCATATTATTATTATATTTATGTGTTTATTAGAGGCTCTTTTACACAAACTCAAAGATAATAATGAATAATGAAGGAAAAGGAATAAAAACACTCACTTTGTTCTAAGTCAATGTAGAGAAAAGGGAAAAAGAATTAAAGTTGTAAATGTTACAGATTTTCTTGTTTCCAAAAGTCAAAGTGAGGTGTTTTTGCAAAAATGTCTGACCTTTAAGTTTTTTTTTTAAATGTTTTATATTTATTTTTATCCGTGAACATTATTGCTCATTGAAAAACCCACCGTTTCCATGGTAACGGGATGTGGCATCGAGGAGGCTTTGAATTTATAGCGTTTTTTTAAGCAATTTTATTTATATTTGACCAAAAAAAAAGTCCACCTCGAGTGTTAAGGTAAACTGTTGGTGCGTTCACAGGTGAAAGTGTGGTTTCAGAACCGGCGCATGAAGTGGAGGCACTCCAAAGAGGCCCAGGCCCAAAAAGAGAAGGGCCCGGAGCAGCAGGACAAGACCCCGCCCGAGGCCCGCGAGACCAAAGACCCCACGGAGTCCGAGTGTGACAGCGAGCCGTCCAGGACCGACTGTGAGTCCGAGGAGGCCGCGGAGGAAGAGGAGGAGGAAGAGGACGAGCTTCATTTGGACGTTTCTGAAAACAACAAAACCAGCGTGATCATGAGCGGGACGTGCGCCGCGGGGAGTCCGGGCAGCGGCGCGGACACGGCGGCCTCAGCGGCGGACACTCCGGCCTCACACCTGCTCTTGTGAAGCATCAGCGCGTTTGGAGCTCATCAACGACTCGAAAATATGAATAAGTCTGACAGAAGAACGACAGTGACTTTAAAAAACCCTCTGCTTCCGGATGAGCAGGAATGGACTTCACGGAGCGCAGGAACTCCTCCAAAATAAACGGGCCTTCTTGCATTTATCAAAGAAAAAATAATGCATTATTTAAAGATTGGGCAATTGTAATCACTGTAAGTAAAACAATTCATCAGTTTCTGCTCATTTGACGCCAGTTATTGTGTCCCTTCTGTCGTTGTTCTGTCACAGTTTGTGCGCCATGAAGTTTTCCTTTTTATCTGAAAAGGGGGGAAAAAAAGCGGTTGTGAATTTTATTTTCAGGTTATGAACCACTTGTTTCACGTTATAAAATCTCAGAACATCAAGCCGTGTTCATATATTTTTGTCAGGATATATTTGTGCTATTTTGTTAATAATAATTTGCACTGAAAATACTGTAAATAAAATGTTTCTTACTTAAAAATCAGACTGCTATGTATGAGTTATTAATTAGTGATAGTTTTTTATGTTTTAAGGTACATTTACCACAAAGCAAGTTAGTTAAAAGTAGGACTACACTCATTTATAAGGGCTATGCTGGTTAAATGATAAAAAATACAACGCAAAACGACATTCTTGTTTATTTTCTCTCATTCAAACCTGGTTTTAGTCCAACATAAACAGCTGAGATATTGAACTGAACCAATTAAAGCCCATAATGTTCCTCAGTTGACTGAATTTCTCTGAGAACCTTGCAGCTGTGGGGAAAGCAAGAGGAAATTTATAGTTTGTGTACATGAAGTGGCTCCAGAGGCAGCAGCGTCGATCCGGACCAGTCTATTTTATGGATCCAGACACAGATACAGTCAACAAGTGCTCCATTTATAGAGTGGTTTCTCTCTACTTCTGCTTTCAGGTCACTGCAGCTCCATGAGACCTACTTGTGTCTTTATATTACAGCCGTCAAGAACAATCATGCTAAACGCTAACGCTACACACATCCATTAACATTTTAAAGGTGTGTAATGACATGAGATCAGTGTCTGCAGCAGTCATTACACTTTATAGAACCTTCATAAATCAGTTGTTTCCTTAAAAACTTCTCCGACTCATCATCAGAGCTTCACGTGACGCCTTTTCAATGATTCAACCAGAAACGTGCTCCTGAACAAGTGCAGCTGAGGAGCGTTGGTCTGAGATAAGAAGACGTGTGCATATTTAAGAGTTCCCTGCAGAATATTATTATTATTACATGAGATATTTGTGTGTTTACGTGTCACTCAGTGTTTTATTCGCTGCCAACACTGAACATGTCTCGGCTATTAAGAGGTTTGTTGATGGAAAAATGAGCCTGATGGAACTTTAAGGAGAGAACTATCTCTGGAGCCGCTCTCGCTCAAGTTTATTGAGGTCAACATAAAATAAACAATCATTTCACAGCTCCTCAGTGTAACCTACTCCTGTGACTGTCGAGTGTTTTAATTCTTATAAAAAGTCAATTATAAAAGTAAAAACTATTGGGATACATCTTTTTTTTTTTAATGTAGTTCTTGTTTAATGTGAAACAAACCAAAAACATAACAGATGCATGAAGTGTAACTGTGCTTTTTGGCTCAGTTTGTTTGTGTCCACTGGTCTGGACCATGGTGTCACTGTGGACTCCAGGGATCAGCCGTTAGCCTTTAGCAACACACGAGGCTAACTCCAGATGCTAATGAGTTGTTTACACAGATAAAAATACAAAACTGTGTCAAGAAAACACAATGAGAAGCTAACACAAGGTGCTTTTTACTTTTTTATGATCTTTTTTGTTTATATTTTGTCATTGATTTCCTCTGTACCTCTATTTTTAGCATTAATTTTAAAGTTATTTTGCCAAATTTTAAGTCTATTCTCTGCATTTCTCACTGAACGAAAGAAATATTAAAGAGCAGCACATTGTTTACGCAAAATAAAACACTAACCTCTCGATCTAACGTCAAAATGGCTGCTGTAGAGTCAAATAAACACTCGTTTTTCTCTCATTCTGTAAAGATGGTCGCCACTGACACATCATACAGTTTCAAATCCTTATATTTATTTATTTTCATGCACTCGAAAGCATCGGGAACACCTCACAATCTGTTTCAATTCTATTCCTTTACAGAGAGTGAAGAAGAAAGGTTTATTCGGTTCTGTTCAAACTGACGAGCTCCAAACGTCGAATGAAATGGAGCCTCGTGATCTGGAGATGTTCCTCAGACTCTGGTTGGATTCATCTCGCTCCAGGATCAGTTTGAACTCATCCAAACACTTAAAGACGTACTGTTTCTGAGACAAACCCCATAAAAGCAGAGGAACAGTGAGTGTAGTTCACTCCCAGATGTTCACAGGAGTCAGAAGCTGCTCAAAAACACTGCTTCGACAAGAAATATTAGTGATTCACAGGAAAGATCACGCTTTAAACAAAAAATGTTGTGGTTTGTAGAAAAACAGCCGAATATTCCCCTTTTTCTTCACTTTCTTTAAAGGAATAACACATTAGATCACTTTTTGTTCATGTTTTGATTTGGAACAGAACGTTATTATGACACAACATCATCAGCTGCACAGGTTGGAAACACTGATGAGCATATTTTTAACAACTTAAGTGTTAAAAAGCAACAAACAGAGAATAAATGATCCACTATTCCATCCCTTTTTATCCAGAAAAACTCAAAAAGGTTGTCAACATCTTCATGAGGCTTTAAAAAGTGGCGGATCCAGTGAAAACGAGCGTTTATTTGACTCTACAGTTTCCATTTTAGATCAAGAGGTTAGGATTTTATTTACTATTTCTTTATTCACTGAAAAATGCAGCAAATAGACTTAAAGTTTGAGAAGATAACTGAAAAAATACAAAAAATAGAGGGAATCCGACGACAAAATATGAACAAAAAAAGACAATAAAAAGTCAAAAGCACCTCGGATTATCTTCTCATTGTGTTTTCTTGATACAGAGATGTGTTTTTATTGCACAGTTCTTCTCAGAGTCCACTATTTTATATGATCTTGACTCACAAAGACATTGAAAACCCTGTAGTATGTGTTGTCATGTTCGCAGCTCCATTATAACGAATGACCCAAACCCAGACCACCTAAACTCTTCTATTATGGGCTTTACTTTCCTGTTCTCCGGAAAGAGGACCGACCCCCAGAGAGCTGCCGTTTTTCCGTTTTACTGAAGCATCTTGAATTCCACTTTTCATTTCCCTTCTCGATACGAGCTGCCGCTGCTTTCCCTTCGCTCCTTTTCCACGGAGGAGATATTTTAGCTCATAATACAACCCTCGTAAACTGATGCGGGAGATGGCACTTTTAATTCTGGGATGAAAAGTTGTCAGAGAGTTTCCGTGGAACGCTGTGAAAGAGCGGAGCACTTTATCAACGTAATATTAACTGTTAAAAGCTCACATTTAAAACGTCTGGGTGGGTTCGACTCTCGAGTTGTGCCTGAAAAGCTATAAATTACATCAGTATTTGCAAATGTAAAATAACAATAACAATCTAAAGGCTTAACATAATACTGAGAGGCCTTGATTTGTGGACTGTCCTCTGAACTTTTATGAGCAGGACAGGAGAAAGTCCATCTGGCCTGGGTTTAACGTCAGCCTTTCCGCCTCCGTTAAAAGCCGCCGTACACGTCCCTCTCGGCGAGCCGTAAAACAAACCCACCTCGAGGATCGGGCGCTATTTAACGCTTTGAAAAAGTGGCTGTGAAAAAACAAATGAGGTCTTTGAGAACGGAGGGGGTCGGCGTCTGCAGCGGCGAAGGATTAACGCCGACGAGAAGCTGTGACGTCTCGAGGTTTTATCTCAAAAGATGATGGAGAATTAAAGCTTTGTGATTCTGTTCTTTTTACTTTTACTCCCTACTTTTAAACACAAATATCTGTACTTTCTACTCTTTACTTTGTCAAAACAGTTACTTTTACAGCCTCACGGACAGATATCTGTGTTAAAAACGACTCTGGTAAAAGTAGAACTGATTCAAGTAAAAGTAGGTTCTCTCTTATTTGTGAAAACTCTGCAGTAACTCTTTCTTTTGTTGGAGTTTGTTTCAGTTTAGGTTCAAGTTTCAGACAGAATCAAGACTGAACCAGTGCAATCATGATTCATTTATTAATTATTTTCATTCTGCATCATTCACCAACAATATTAGATGTTCTATGAGTTTATATCAGTAACATCCTTCTCTTATTTTGGCGGGGCTTGACTTCCTCTCTCTTGTTTCTTTATGTCGTCGTCTGTTTTGACAAAGTAAGGAGCAGAAAGTACAGATATTTGTGTCAAAAATAGGGAGTAAAAGGTAAAAATACACACACAGAAGTACAAATACATGAAAAATCCACTAAAGTACAGAAGTGAAAGTACAAATACAAATTCTTCTCATGTTCAGTGATGTTCTGTTTGTGTCTAAAGGAAGTTCCTCTGGATTTAACAGTGATTCTCCTACATTTACCGTCTTTATTGAAGTCAAGTATCAACAGGTTAAAGTGAAACAGAATAAGATTAAGATGTTTTACCTTTTTTTATTTTGAAGGAGCTTGTTTTTGAGCCTCTGGACTATTACTTCTAGTTTGCTCTACACAACATCACTATATAATGCCATGAAAAAGTATTTGCCCCCTTCCTGATTTCTTATTTTGTTGCACATTTGTCACACTTTAACTGTTTCAGATTAAACCAATGTAAATATTAGACAAAGATGACTCAAATCAACACAAAATGCAGTTTTTTAAGTGATGATTTTATTTATTAAGGTAAAAAAAAGCTATATAAACCTACCTAGCCCTTGCTATATCATGAATTAACTTTATTTTTTTTCAAAGCTGTGTTTATTTTCATTAAAGCTGTGCGACTCCAGTGAACCACAAATCCAAAAAATGGAGAAAAAAATGAGAAAATAAGAAATCAGGAGGGGGGCAAATACTTTTTCATGGCACTATCTACAAAAAAGAATGAATGAAAACTTTACAACAATAAGTACAATTGTCTTTTTCATGTTGGTTTCTGGATGACCCTAAAAACAATGATTTAAATGAGAACATTTTTATAAATAAGACACATTTCCATTACATCAGCTCAGTCTTAATCAACAACATACGCTTCATGTTTGATGGTTATAATTTCTTCATTGACCTTGTGCTTATTTCAGTCTCATTCAAAAGTTTCTCACGTGATGCCATTTCTTTCACCATCATCAGTGTCTGGCCCCGAAGGAAGTCTCTCAAAACCACATTCACAACGTCTCCAGCGACAAATCTCTTCCTGTTGGCGCTAAAAGAGATAAATCTACAAATACAGTAATAATTCTGGACATAAACAGGTCTAAAGTGAGTTGAGTTCAGGTTAAATACAGTTTAAGTGCTTCTTGTTGGACTTGAACAGGTCTAGGGCAGTTTTAGTTTGATTTTAACAAGATTTATGGAGTTTAAGTTGGTCTTTGAAAGGTTTTCATTGGTTTTAGTTGGACTTTAACAGGTTCTAAATGGTTTCAGTTTGACATTAACAGATTTTAACCCATTTAAGCTGGACTTTAATTGCCTCGAGTCGTTGTAGTTGGTTTTTATTTGGATTGTGATTCTCTTTTAAAGGGCCCAGACTGTGGAACTCTCCATTGATCTAAAACTGTAGACGAACATCTTTAATAGATATAATATGAATTTTAATGCTTACACATGTATTATTCACATTAACCTTTATTCTTAAAAGTAAAGCAAAGTTTAAAAAAAATAAAATAAAAATAAAGTTAAAATAAAATCAAGGTAAATAAAATAAAATAAAAAATAAAAAAAATAAAATAAAATAAAATAAAATAAAATTAAATTAAATTAAATTAAATTAAATTAAATTAAATTAAATTAAATTAAATTAAATTAAATTAAATTAATAAATAAGCTGTCTCTGGTGGAGGATAATGGAGTTGTATTACAAAAAAAAAAAAAGAAAAAGTTGCAGCTCTGGTTAACATTTTTGAGGGTTTCTTAGAATCACTCAAAATGCTGGTCCCACAGTTTGAGAACCACTGCCTTAGACCAAACACAGTCAGACAACGTGAACCTCGAGCTAACTACACAAAAAGATGCCGTGTAAACCTTTAGGATCCATTCACAAAGCCCCGATTGACCTGCTTTTTGCGTGCAACATAAATATTTTTCTGTGGCGTAGACAACACTGTGTTTCCATTGTTTATCACATTTATTCAAGCCTCAGTTACGCGTTCATCATCACTGAATCACTTCATGTTATCACTGACTTGGACCCTTCTTTTGCTTCAGAGGCATGTTTGTTCCATCAAACTCTGATTTATGAGATCAGCTGGACGCTCTTTGCCTAAATGAGCTTTGAATCATCAGTGTGAGAGATGGCTTCCTCTGGAGACTAGCAAAATATTATTACATGGCACAAAGCTTTAATTTGATAGCGGGCCAAAATGTTTCCAGCCGTCCCTGTTTGCTGAAATAACCGGTATCAGGTGGAGTATTTATGGTCTTTATCCCAAACAGTTGAGATGTTTTTGGACTTGTGAGAGCACAGTTGCTGAGGGGAGACTGTGAAATGCAGTGTGTTACCAAAAAGTGCCAAATGGAGTTTACGCTCACGCAACAATCCGCAGAAAACCTATCTGAATGATCCATTTTAAAGATATTTTTCCTCACACTTAATCTTTTCCTTAAGTAAACATACCCCCCGTTTGTAAATCAACTTTCCCCGAACATTTGGAACGAAGCGTTTTCCTGCAGCTGCACACGTCCCGAACATGTTCAGCACCCGACGCTGAAAGCTGAGCCCCTCGTACAGAAGCTGTCGCCACATTTCCAAAAGAGCCACATTATTGAGTGCTTTTTTAACATGGTCGCAGTTTCCAGAGCGTCTTGGCCTTGCTCTCAAACCCAGACCCTTGCCAGCAGTTGGGAGTGGAAGAAAAAAAAGAAAAAAAGACATCTCAAGTTAAATTTAAAGATGTGTTTCTTTTGGAAGCCTGGCTGCGCTGCCATAAACCAAGGGAGACATTTTCATGCTCCACATTTTTCATGGTTTCTCTCTGAGTTTCCTCCCTTCCTTTCTCACTCCACCTCGGCTCCAGAGTTACCTTCAGCCCAGAGTCGGCCGGGCACGGACCCCGGGGTCTCGCCCCAGGTCTGTCCTGGGACGGCTCTTAAAGACCAGAAATACTCCTTCGACGCGACGAGCGCCAAGGCTCACGCCGCAGAACATAGTGATACAACAAAACAAAAGCTTTCTGAGTGTTTCTGTGAGACGTCAGAGCTGTGTCAGTGGGGACGGTCGGGTTCCAAACGTAATAACGTCTTCTGGACAGTCCTGCTTTAATCCTCAGGGTCCCTTCATTTTGTTTCCACCTGAGTCTCTTCAAAACAAAAAAATGCTCTTTTAGACATTCTCATAAATATTATGTGCCAACATATTTTCTACTTCAGTCCTCACCAAACATAACAAATATTTATCATTTTTCTGAATTTTTAACCCTTTTAAACAATTTAGTCTCTTTTATTTTTCCATCGCATATATTCACATTTACATTTTTGAGAGGGTTTTTATCCGAGTCTCTTAAAAAACTAAAAATGTTTTTACTGGTTGCCATGAAAATATTAAGGGATTTCAACACCAGGAAATAAAACAAATAACAACACAACAAATACACATTGCAATGGTAAATAAAAGTATAGAAAAGTACATTTTGAATGAGAGTCAATGGCACCAGAAAGTACTGAAGGTGGAACACTTAAACGTATTAATGAGAAATGTCAATAATTGTCAAAAAAAAAAAGTCTCTGAAACAGATTTGTAAAAAGAGTAGAATCCTGATTTAATCCTGTTTAAAGTTGTTTCTTTTGTGCTGCTCGTCAACAAGAGCCCTTTATCGTGTTTTATTTGGCTCTTCCAGTACATGTTGTTGGTGATATTTTGGGAACTTTGTGAATTAATCCGAGACAAAAGGCACTAAACGAGTCTAAAGATGTGTAAAAGGGAACAATGTAAAAAGGGGATAAAATGAGACTAAATGGGGCTTAAACGGAGGAAATTAATGTTAAAAACAACAGATGTGATCAAGACTCAAATGAGTGTCACCAGCTTCTGTTTCTGAAGGATTATTATTATTTACTCTCGTGGCCTTCACTGCTTTGGATTCCATCACAAATAGTAGTAACAAAGCCATTAATATCAGTGATTATTGATGCTGTGTGTGGCCAGATTAATGTCACGGTGGTCCACGTTCAGCCCTTGGGCCTCACGTTGGGCAGTTGCAGCAGTTCTTCTTGTGTCTCACAGATTTTTGAGGAAGTTCACAACAAACGAATGAAACGTTTGACAGGGATTTTAAAGAGCCTTAACTCTCTTTCACCAGCGTTTCCCATAATGCACTGCCCGCTCAGTGCAGGCTTCTGACCGACCGCCCTGATTTTAATGTGGCCGTGAAGGACCCGTTTTATTGCAGGCTGCAGCCGTGGTCCCGGGCCAGCGCTGTGTGGTACAGGCTGTAATTTGTGAAGGGTGCAGAGGTTTGGTATTAATTAGAGCCGGGTTTCCATCGAGGCTGAGCTCAGTGAGTGATGTGCTCACGGGGAACGCTCCGGTCGCACGCTGAGACGCAAACACAAAAGAGAGGATGTAAAAAGCACTTTCATTTCACATGACCTGTCATCAGCGGCAAATTTTCACTCGGCTTTTTAAAACTGGAGTCGACTGCCTGCGGCTTTCCAACTAACCGTGTTCAAGGCCCAACTGTGGGACGGAGTTGACGTTATGTGCGTCCAAATGAGAGAGGAGCTGGCGTTTTCGACCTCAGGCCTGGCTTAAAGAGGACTCAAATTATTATTCTTGCAGCAGTGATGAGTATATCATGTTATGAGGTCGGATTTTAGGGTTAAAGTACAAATTTCAAAGAGGAAATACTTCAAATGGGGTTATAGTCAAACTGCAGAATAAACAAATGCAGTTACAGTTTATAAGAGTCTGACTTATGATGCAACTGAGGTCACCTGCGAGGCCTCACCAAGATAAATGTTCAGTCGCTGACTTTAGGCTGAGGTTTCCTCATTTCCCCTTTTCAGAGCTTATCGTGGCCAACAGATGCAGTTTTATAGAGAACAGATAAAACGAAACAGTGCACAGTGAATAAGACAAAGGACAACTCTGCTGCTAATGTTTGACTCTTTATGAAGTAAACGTCTCATAAAAAGTCATTTATTCAGATTCAGACGACTTTATAAACAACAAATGGACACAACAGAAAACAGATTTAACAGAATAAATGTATGAAACTGAATTAAATATGCTATAAAAGATGCATCAAAGAGACTATTGAGAATTTAAAAGATGAATAGTTGTTGGGATAAAAAACTTTGATACAGATTTGTTTTAAAATATTGAAAAACACTGCAATGATATTTTAAGATGTGTCCAGATGAAGTCCTTCTACAGAATCTGTCACAGAAAGACTTAACAGATTTTAACTCTTTTATTAAGACTGTCTATTTAGTTCCTGTCTTTGAAGGTAAAAACCAACAGATAAATGGAAAAACACTCAATAAAAGAGTGATAAAAGCAACAGAACGATGGAACTGACTCAGAAACAGGAGAGTTTCAGGTGAAGCTGCAGTGGTCGATTCAAATTTAAGTTGATCATCAAAAAAATGCAAATGTTAACGATTAACTATAGGTAACTATTTCCACACTTTTCACTTAAGTGTCTATTCTTATCTCCTATTCTTTTTATTTTATTCACAAATAAAATAAAAAGAAGAGGAGACAAGAATGACAGAATGAAATGAATGAGGCAGCTCTAACAAAGGTCAACATCAGATAATTATCTAAAACTGAAACTGGAAATAGAAGTACATTTACAAAACCTCACACTGCAGCTCATTTGTGTTTCCTGAAGCTAATGTGGCTAACACTCGAGCTAACGATGGAAAAACAACAAAGACTCGCTGCTAAATGGACAATTGTTCTTTAAGAGATTAACAGATGGTTCCTGAAAAGAGTAAAGTCATGTGTGATTTACAGATTTAAATTATTGTTTCATTCATAAACCTGACTGTCATAGTGACTCAGTTGTGAATCTGAACAATCTAAAATTAATACTTTTCTGTAAAACGTATTATAATTTACCTGCTGTAGAAAAGTTAAAGTCTGACAAAGTTAAATGAGTCAAAATAAAGTGAATTCCCTTCTGTTAAAGTGAATATTCAGTGTTTATTAAAAGTTGATGATTAATCTTGATTAATTACAGCCAGATTTGTGATTAATTAGTTGATTTTCTTTATAAAACACATTAAAGTCTTGAGTGTTTTAACAGAGCAGCTCATTGAGACCACCCCAGGGTCTCGTCACAGTCGGTGGAGTCAGGGCCATCGCTCATGAGTCTTATCTGATAAACCCGGACTATCTGAGTGTGTTGAGTGTGTGTTGAGTGTGTGTGGAGTGTGTGTTGCAGCTCCAGGCCTGATCAGCGGTGTGTGTGTGTTCAGCGTCAACACTCGGGACCCTGATACTGACGGATTATCAGGGAATGCTTCTTCACGACTCGAGCTCGTTAGAGGGAGGAGAGGGAGGAGAGGGAGGAGAGGGAGGAGAGGGAGGAGAGGCCGGGGCCAAAATAAATAAAACGTCACCGGGTTTGACTTGTGCTTGTTCCAAAATAAACAGAGACAGAAATGAGTCGCTGCTGCTGAACATCACAGAGTCAGTTTTGGGAAAGTGTCGTCAAGAAAGTTTGTTTCAGACGGCTTTGACCTTTTAATGGTCTTCTACTTGTGAACAGTTCTCACTTCCCTCTTGTCTACAGCCTGTGACGTCCTACGGTGGCCCTCGAGGGACATGCGGCAAATGATGAACTTGTTTTGGAAATTTAGGAACAAAAGCAAATTAGTTCAGAAATCCACAAATGCTTCAAATATAACTGTGTGTGTTCATGTTCTTAAAGCTGCTCTGTGTAAGTCTTCTCCAGCAGAGGGCGCATATCCCTCTGAGCAGACAGCGGCGGCCATCTTTGTTTACGAGACGTTTAAGACGGCAAGTTTGGAAAAAAGAAGATGTCTCAGGAACAGTGGGTCATTTTAGTGTATTTTGTATAAATCTGTCTCTGTTGGGTCCAGTTTAGTCTCACTCAATAATCTCTGGAGTTAGTCCTGGTCCCGGGACAGTTACAGGAGGGTTGTGTCCAGCAGAGGGCGCTGTGTCAGTGAGACAGGCCTGATTCTACTGAACTCAGTCTAAGAACCATCAACATCAATATTTGGTGAGATTTTGCCCCAAAACAGCAACAGTTTAAGTAGTTCCTCCGTTTCAGTTTGAGAAGGATCTGGACTAAACCAGACCATGTAATCCCAGACAAAACCAGACCAGACTGGACTGACTCCAGACAAACCAGACCAGACTGGACTAAACCAGACCATGTAATCCCAGACAAAACCAGACCAGACTGGACTAAACCAGACCATGTAATCCCAGACAAAACCAGACCAGACTGGACTAAACCAGACCATGTAATCCCAGACAAAACCAGACCAAACTGGACTAAACCAGACCATGTAATCCCAAACAAAACGTGTATCCTGCAGTAAAATAAAATATATTTTCTTTTATTTATTTAAAAAGTGAATTGTATTTAACATTTATTTCTAATTTACAGGAAAAGAAAACCTCCTCAGAGCCATTTTACTGGAGACTAGTTTATTCATTTCTTTTTATAAATGCATCAGAAAGACACAAGTGAGAGGCAACAGGTGATGTTTAGAAAGCACTGCTCAGTTTCACATCCTTCAGACCCACTTCCTTTTTACAGGTTTGTTTGTGGACGATCTCTCGTAATTGTCGTTCTATTTTTTCTAAACCATTTTCTCAGAAGAAGTTTTTAAATAGTTCACTTCCACCGAGCCACAGCCATCGTTGTTCTGGTTCCATCACAATTAACATCGATCAGTCTTTTAAGAGTTACTTTTCTGTTTATTGTGAAGAGCTGGGGTTGAGTGAGATGAGGAAGTCGAGGCCACACTTTATTTTACAAAAGTGTCTGAGGCAGAACACAGACTTTTAACTTTACTTTTATCTGTACTTTCTGCTCCTTACTTTGTCAAAACAGTTTCTTTTAAAACCTCCGCGAACGACGACGTTAAAGACGTAAAAGAAACAGGAGAGGGGAAGTCAAGCCCCGCCAAAATAAGAGAATATGAGTTAAAGACAGAAATAGTTTTGTCAATGCTTTGTTGCAGAATCTGTTACTGATATAAACTCATAGAACATCTAATATTGTTGGTGATTGTTGTGAATGATGCAGAATGGAAATAATAAACAAAACAAATCACAATTTATCACAAATACTGGTTCAGTTTTGATGATTCTGTCTGAAACTTGAAGCTAAACTGAAACAAAATGACTCCAACAGAAGATTGTTCATGAAAGAGTTATTGTAGATTACTTTTTTTTACTTTTATTACAATAACTCAAATAGATTGCACATCATATATTTCCATTTCCAGTTTTGTAATTCACAAACAAACAGCTTCCAGTGAAAAGTGCTGCTGAGGACACACACAAATAATCAATAAATAATAAAAACTAAGTGAATGTGAAAGTGCTCCTCGTTACTCTCACCTTTGTCTCGATATTAAACCTTTAAAACTTCACCTGAAACGTTCCAAACCAACAGAAAGTGTCATTTACTCGTCACAGGCTGAGCTCGGCTGGACTCCACACACTCCGCCTCTTGTTCTTGGCGTGTGTGTGTGTGTGTGTCTTGTGTGTAATGTTTGCACATATTTAAGTGAAGAACAAGCTCGTGAGTGTGAGCCCTGTAACCCATATGTGCAAAGGGTGAGAGTTCAGTTCCTGCCGGGTTTGTTTAGGAATATCTGACACTGCACAGCTGGCTTCATCATCTGTGCATATCTGACTATAAAAGTTTACCGAGCGTCACTGCAGCTGCCTTTATCAGCCCCGGTCCCAGAGAACTGCCCCGGTCCCAGAGATCTGCCCCAGGCTCCCCCCGGGCCTCATCAGGACCAACAGGATCTGTGCAAACTGGAGGAAAATAATGCTTTGTTTTGTTTATTACAAGAAAAAGTGAATAATAAATAAAGCAATGGACAGATTTTAACTCCTCCTTCTTCGTCGACGCTGTTTTGTGTTTTTTAATTTTATTTTTGCATAATTAAATTGCCATTAAATTAAATTAAGTGTGTATTAAAGTGTGTATTTTGAGGTGAATTTTTTAGTATTTACTTCTTTTTTTTTACTTCTTCTTCAAGTCTTTCCTCTTTCTTTTAAAAAAATAGTTCCACCTGTTTCCCTTCGACATTTTTTGTGCCACTGACTCTTCTCAAAATGCATTCGTTCAGTACTCTACTGTGTGATTTTTGTTATTCCTTGGTGTTGAAATCCCTTAATGTTTCTATTGCAACCATTAAAAACATTATTTGGTGTCCTATGAACCAAAAGCAATTTATTTCCAAACAACTTTGCCCCAAAAAAATGATCAGAATCAATGTTAAGCTGTTAATATTTGCAGGTTTTATACAAAAGTTGTTAAAAAACAGTTAAATA
This sequence comes from Rhyacichthys aspro, assembly GCA_036850595.1. NCBI lineage: Eukaryota > Metazoa > Chordata > Actinopteri > Gobiiformes > Rhyacichthyidae > Rhyacichthys > Rhyacichthys aspro. The sequence goes on from CM072170.1 coordinate 1,081,854, forward strand.
TCTTGGAGGAAATAGGATTTTAAGCATTTTTGAGAAGCCTGTGATGGAGCGGTTGCTGCAGATGACATTATGAGGATTGTATGTCCCATAGGCAGTAATTACAGGCGTGTAACATGTGTCCGTGCTGCCGGCTGCTCCCATCACACGACGTAATGGAAGCCAGATGTGTCTCTGTCTGTTCAGACCCATAATCAATATAATATCAATAACCTCCGCCGCTGTCTTCGTCGACGGCTTGTTTTGAAAAGACGTGTGAAAAAAACGACAGGTCTTTGTTCCAAACGAAGTGTGTCAAGAACGACGTGGACTAATTGGATTCTTCATGAGAGAAACGAGGCCGAAGTAGAGCCCGAAGTAGAGCCTGAAGTAGAACCTGAAGTAGAGCCCGAAGTAGAGCCCGAAGTAGAGCCTGAAGTAGAGCCTGAAGTAGAACCTGAAGTAGAACCCGAAGTAGAGCCTGAAGTAGAACCTGAAGTAGAGCCCGAAATAGAACCCGAAGTAGAGCCCGAAGTAGAACCTGAAGTAGAACCTGAAGTAGAGCCCGAAGTAGAGCCCGAAGTAGAGCCTGAAGTAGAGCCTGAAGTAGAACCTGAAGTAGAACCCGAAGTAGAGCCTGAAGTAGAACCTGAAGTAGAGCCCGAAGTAGAACCCGAAGTAGAGCCCGAAGTAGAGCCCGAAGTAGAGCCCGAAGTAGAGCCCGAAGTAGAGCCCGAAGTAGAACCCGAAGTAGAACCCGAAGTAGAGCCCGAAGTAGAGCCCGAAGTAGAGCCCGAAGTAGAGCCCGAAGTAGAGCCCGAAGTAGAGCCCGAGTAGAGCCCGAGTAGAGCCCGAAGTAGAGCCCAGTAGAACCCGAGTAGAGCCCCAGTAGAGCCCGGTAGAGCCCGAGTAGAGCCCAAGTAGAGCCCGAAGTAGAGCCTGAAGTAGAACCTGAAGTAGAGCCTGAAGTAGAACCCGAAGTAGAGCCTGAAGTAGAGCCTGAAGTAGAACCCGAAGTAGAGCCCGAAGTAGAGCCCGAAGTAGAACCTGAAGTAGAGCCTGAAGTAAAGCCCGAAGTAGAGCCCGAAGTAGAACCCGAAGTAGAGCCCGAAGTAGAACCTGAAGTAGAGCCTGAAGTAAAGCCCGAAGTAGAGCCCGAAGTAGAACCTGAAGTAAAGCCCGAAGTAGAGCCCGAGTAGAACCGAAGTAGAGCCCGAAGTAGAACCTGAAGTAGAGCCTGAAGTAGAACCTGAAGTAAAGCCCGAAGTAGAGCCCGAAGTAGAACCCGAAGTAGAGCCCGAAGTAGAACCCGAAGTAGAGCCCGAAGTAGAACCCGAAGTAGAGCCCGAAGTAGAGCCTGAAGTAGAGCCTGAAGTAGAGCCCGAAGTAGAACCCGAAGTAGAGCCTGAAGTAGAGCCCGAAGTAGAGCCCGAAGTAGAACCCGAAGTAGAGCCCGAAGTAGAACCTGAAGTAGAGCCTGAAGTAAAGCCCGAAGTAGAGCCCGAAGTAGAACCTGAAGTAAAGCCCGAAGTAGAACCCGAAGTAGAACCTGAAGTAGAGCCCGAAGTAGAACCTGAAGTAGAACCTGAAGTAGAGCCTGAAGAGGAACGTGATCTCTCTCTTGAGCCTCAACAGAAAACTAAAATGAAATATAAAAACACTCATTTTAAAAGGTAACAGGTCGTCACAGAATCGCCATCATTTTATTCATTTAAGACGTGGTTGTTTTGTGAGTTTATGTCTATTTAACGCTGCCTTTTTACAACAAAAATGAGCCTAATTCAACAAACTCTGGAACGTTTACTATGTTTAATGTTGATTAATGTCTCTTTTCAAATAAATAAATAAATAAAACAAGTCACACTCCAGAGCCATCGAGTCTGGGATTCAAGGCTCCCACTGTTTTTAAGTTAATTCCAGGACTTTTCATGATACAAGGACCAATGATTTAAATTAGAACTTAAATCATCTTAATCTTTTAACAGAATCATCATCAGTTCGTCTTTGGAAATCGATTAGATCCGAAGGTCACAGTAAACGTGTAAAAACAAGGATAGCAAGGCTTTTTTAAACAGAACTCCAGGACACAGCGTAAAAAGGAGCATAAAACTGTCTTTTTTCCCACATTTTTCATGACTTTCCCATGATTTTCCAGGATGTGTTGGAGAAAAAGGGAATCCCCCCCAAATAAAGTGACCTTAGTCTCTATTTCCTTCGTTCAGCGCTTCCCGTCGTCAACAGAACGGCTTTATGTCTGGATGCCGGCGTCGGGGGGACGTTAGGAGCTGGACGAGGGTCTTTTCGGTCGGAGAGAGTGAGGGGAAGTGGAGGGTATGTATACAGTGGAGGCTTAGAGCCAGAGGTGTGGTGATTGGAGAGCGCAGGTCGTGACCCCGGCTTGTAATGATCACCTGATGGATGTTGTTAGCTCGAGTTCAACCGTGTGTCACATGAGTGCACCAGAGGGGGTCTTTACCGCTGCAGAAGGAGGGGTTTTACAACAGGAGGGTCATATTACTGCATCTGAAAACAAAAAACGAAATAAAAAGTAATTAATGAGAAAGAAAACTCTGACTTGACACAACGAATAAAAATGAAAATGAACAGAGATTAATCCATCAAAAGGAGAGGAGTTGAGAAGAGATCCAATCAGACTCAGGTTTTTGAGCGTCGCTGAAGTGATGTCAGACACAAACATTTGTTAGAGCCTCGGGAAGACGACAGGAGACCAAAAGAGAACCACTTTAAATAGATGTTAACGCTTGGAAAAGAAGTTAAAATGGAAATGTTAAAAGTGTTGTTAAATCTATTCTATTAGTTATTTTACAGGATTGTTTGTTAAAAATGTTTATTATTTAAGAAAAGCAGACATCTTCCTCTCATTTTAAATAAAGATAATAATAATTCTAGTGAAATCTGTGTTTGTTGCACATTCAGATCAACACCAGCTGTAACAGGTTAGTTTCATTTTATTCAGAGAGACATTATTACTTAAAAAAAAACCACAAAACACACTGAAAATGCATTACTCTTTATATTTTAGTGACTAAATCTAAACTAATAAGGATTAGACTAAATTCTGACAGAAACGATCTTGTCTAGGACAGTGTTAAATGGATGAAATCAGTTGAATAAATGTGATTATCTTGTCTCTTTATGTTTCTGTTGTGGTTCAGAGTTAAGGGGCGGTTGTCACTGAAGACTCTGGTCCAGTTTCTCACAGTTTTTCACCTTGCGACACCGACCATAGCTTTTGCACACATTTCTGAAGCCATTTTGAAGTGATGACACTGTCCTCCGTGACCAAAAAATGTAAAAAATGTAATCTACCACATTGTTCTGTAATTTACCAGTGCGTCTCCCTCAGGCCTGATCACTCACAGCGTTTGGAGTGTGTTTTTGTAATAAGAAAACTGCCACAGACGTCGAAAACTCTCCTGCAATATCACTTATCACTGCCGTTATTGACTTAACTGGTCTAAACATCAACCGTGAGTGATTTAAGGCCCCTTCTCAGTGTCGGAGATTTGTGTATTTTACTTGACAAAGATGCAAAAAAACTCCCGTTATCTCTGGACAAAAGGCTGTTGTGAGTGGACTGTGGCTGTTCGGGGTCGAGAGGGAACTAAATCACCTTTAAACTTAAACGAATCAGACAGAGAACACATACAAACATAAATAATGAGTGTGTGGAGGAGATAAGTGAGTCTGCTCAACATTAGCCTCTACACACTTATACTTTAACAATCATTTATCATAAAAAAGTGTTTTAGATTGTAATTTCTTCCTTTTTTTCCATTTGAATATTATTTTGTGGATTTACATCACGGTTTTCTTCCGTTTTAGTTATTTTAATTAGAGTTTATTCGACAGAAGACTCAGAAAGTGTTGTCTCGGGAGCCTGTTATACCACTCTCCACCACTAGAGGGAGTTATCATGATCATTAGATGCATATAAGATCAAAAATTATATCTGTTTTTGGTTTGGTTATTATTTTATTTTATTTATTTTTTTTAAAGAACAAAACGTAACTCCAAATTTTTATCTATAAACTTTCTGGCGCCAGCGGAAATATCTTTTTATTGGCTGATAAAACACAGATGAATGCTGGGTAAATTTCCTGCAGGCATCCCAATTACTGCATGACACCGGTGTATGAATAAAATTGGAAAGTAGAAGTGAAAGAAAACAAAAAAAACAAATCAAAGAAGACAGAAAAAAGAAGTAAAATAGATCCAAAAAAGTACAATTACCCCAAAAAACTACCCAATTACAGTAACGTGAGTACTTTTAATGCGTTAGTGGCAGTGGACAGAGAATATATAGTAAACACGCCCCCTAAAAATATAGTGTTATAGCATAATGTAACGATGCACTCACTCCCATCGTGCTGCCAGGTTGGTCTATATTCACTTCTTTATCAGAAAAGTTACAGTAAAGAGACCACAGCTCGGTCTGGACGTCCCATCTGTTCAAAACCTGACGTGTTTGTTCAGTCTAAGGCTCTGCAAAGTTTAAAAGTCTCCCTGAACGTATCTGACGGCTGCTTTTACTGCATTGTCTCATCTCTATCTGTTCGCCCATAAATTTGTCTGAAGTATGTAGGTGCGTGCGCTCATACGTGTGTTAACTTTACAGCGTGACAGACACTAAAGCTAAACCGGCGGGTCATAATTTACTAATGCACTCCTCAGCTGCGCTCGGCGGCTCCGTCTGCGTCGGTGATGGACTGTTGCTGACGGGAGTGACCGCGGAGAAGCCTGATTAAAGCTAGCGGAGCACGGCGCGCCTCGATAACCTCCATCCGACGGTGATGAATCCGCTCTGGACGGGCCGCTGTCTCATTAGGCCCTAACCTCAGCTCAAACCTCACTGAAAATCCAAATAAACCCCAGAACAATCCCGCTTTTATCAGCCGGATTACGCTTGTTTTCCTTGTGTGGGCTCCCCCTTCCTCGGCCTCTGTAAACCCAAGGTGTGATTCCACGGCCCTGACTTCACTGTGTTTACACAAATGTGGATCTATCTTTGTGAATTAATGAGACCGGCAGCTCCATTAGACAGCTATTTGCCTGACTTATCTGCGGATAATGTGAAATAGTGAGAAAAAGTTGGAGTAATCTGCCCTTTATTTGCGATAACATAAACAGTAGAGTTGTTTTAAAGCATGATAACATTAAATATTGGGCCTAGGGAGGGAGACAGAAAGAGGTAGTTTACATTCTCTCTGGAGTAGTCTTGATAACAGGCCAGAGGGAATATGAGCCCCTTTAAATGTGTGCATTAGTGTAATTTATAGGGCTTCCCTCTCAGGCCTGCTGTTCCTCCCGCGTCTTTTTCCCAAACAAAAGACAGGCCAAGGCTCCAGAATAGATGGGAGTGAAAAATCATTCACAGTTGATAATGGTATAAAACAACGCCATATTTGCTGCCTAATAAGCACAAAACGTTCCACTGGCCTCCTCCCTCCGAGCGGGATCACACACTCCTACGACCAGGCCTCTGATTTACACACAGCGCTTCAGACGCTTTTACACCAAACTTAATTAAAGGAGAAATGCCCAAACATGCTTTTTCCACTTAATAAACATGGTACTTTTGACTGATACGATTCCTTTTTATTGATTGACAAGTTTGGAATCGTCGTTTGTTTGTTATTAAGCATTAGTTACAACTTAATTAAGCCTTAATTCATCATTTACAAAGCATTAATCCGATGTTTACACTCACCGTTACGTTATAAACATTGTTGTACATGTTTTATTCTTAACAATAAACCCATTTATACTTTATACAAATTATATGTCAGTGTCTATGAATAGTCTGTCACTTAATTATTGATTACCGATCTATTAATGCTTAACTACTGTTTTATTGTGTAAGTTATTATAAAGTGTTACTGAATGCGTTTTACTTAGGAATAATACTTTTTTAATATGTTTCTCTATATCAAACAAACCTCTGTCCCAAACCTTAACCATGGAGTATACGATTTTTTTATCCATGTGAAAAAATAAAAAAATAATCACCTAATGACCTTAAGATGTGATCTGGCCAATCACAGATCACTTCCGGAAAAAGGAGCGCTCCCATTGGCCGACACTTGTCACATGACGTTCCAGGAAGTTTAATAGCTGCAGATAAAGTGTATTTTCAGCTGAATATGTCTTTTAACAGAGAAACAGCTGAAAAAAGAAAAGCATCAACAGAGAAAAGGGAGACAACGTAAAACACAGATAAATACTGTCAATTCAATCACGTAATGTTTAACGAGGAGGAGATAATTGTCGTCCTGACGCTGAAGTCACAGCTAAGCTAACGCTAAACTCTAAACTTCAGTTTGGTCAAATGGATTAGTATTTTGGAGGAAAAACTGGTCTGTTTTATTATTTTTTTTTAAAATCAATCTATTTACCAGTGCTTTTAATTATTCTTTTAATCTATTTATGTGGTCTGTCTTTTTCTTTTCCTTTTATTTGACTTGTATGGTGACCTTGGGAGTTAGAAAGGCGCTTTTAAATTAAATGCATATTGTTAATATTATTATTATTATTATTATTAATTAAAGTAAAGCAGAAAAGGACCCTGGGCTGCTTTTGGGAGAAAGTCGACTCTGAGACAAAAATGAAAGAAAATCGCGTAGTGCCAAACTATAAACATATTAAAGTCTTATTTGCTTGTTTTTGGGAACAAACAAAGACATCTAAATATTTTTGTAACACTTTAAATCTGATCTACTTTTATATTTTTTCTCTTTTGATTGAGACGTTACACTGTTGGAGTTTGTTAGTGCTCAGGCAGTGGTTACTTGGAGAAAAAGAGGAAGGACAAAGATTTCATAACTCTTTGTGTTTGTCTGGAACTCATCCTGATTTTAACCAATTTATGTCCGGACGGGACGACCCTTTGAATAAACGAGGCTGTGGCTGCGAGTTCCAGCCACAAGGTCAAGTAAATCATGCTTTAGGCCCCGTCCTCCCCTCGAACCCCTCCTGCTCGTCCCAAATCCACGTCCTGCGATAAGAGCCTGAGAAATACCACCTCATCGACACTTGCGTCCATCTCTGAGAACATATTTTAGGGTAAGGGCTGCTTTTAGTGGAGACTGGGAGCTGATGAATGGCACTGGGGCAAGAGCAACGGGACGAGAGGTCACTTTCTTCATTTCGCTGCAGTTTGTCGATGTTATGCACATTTCTGTCTCCAGGAGTGACTTTTTTTCTGTCTTGGCTCGGAGCGTTTCAAGACTTAATACGTGATTTAACGACGCCATTTCCCTTTGAATGAATGTGGGAAAAGTTGACATCATTAGGCATAACACCACAAAACCTTAGAGACTAACACCTAAGCTCTGCAAATCAATCAAGCCTTTTTATGCAGAAAAATAATTTGTCTTTTCATTTATAGCTGTTAAAATGCCATAATTTTTTACGCATGTGTTTAGTGTTTCAGATTTAAGAGGAAAAAACGGTGACAACATTGTCAAACAAGCGTGAAACTAGAGCAGAGCTTCACTCGAGGAACATTGGAGAGAAACTCTGCCAAGTCTCTGCTGTGTTTTGTCCTACTGTAACCGTTAAAGCAGCTCTCGTCACAGAAATGAATGGATCTGAGCGAGGGCTGGAAAAACAAGGGATTAGTTTGGAAACTAATCTTAAATTGAGAGACTTTGTGTTTGAAAAGGTCAAACTTGTAGAAGAAGAGATAGGCACTAATTAATTGGAGCTACCTTTGACGGCAAATTTTAATTTAGTTTTTTGAATAAAATTTAAATTAGTTTTAGTTATAATTTAGTCTGATCCTTGTTAGTTTAAGCCCAGTAAATATAAAAATTTAGTCGACTATATCTACAATAAATTTACACTAAAATATAAAGAGTCATGCATTTCCATTTTTTTTATTTTTTTTTTGCTGAAGTAATAATTTCTCTCTGAATGAAATGAAACTACTAAAAACTTTCAAAACATTATTTTGGCACTAAGTTTTATTTGGATTTGATCAGGTTTTAGTTGGATTTGATTTTTGCAAAGATAAATAAAACCTGATCAAATCCATCTAAAACCTGATCAAATTAGACTAAAACCTGTTTAAATCAGACTAAAACCATCTAAAATCTGTTCAAGTCCATCTAAATTCTGTTCAAAACCATCTAAAACCTGTTCAAGTCCATCTAAAACCTGTTCAAAACCATCTAAAATCTGTTCAAAACTGTCTAAAACCTGATCAAATTAGACTAAAACCTGTTTAAATCAGACTAACACCATCTAAAATCTGTTCAAGTCCATCTATATTCTGTTCAAAACCATCTAAAACCTGTTCAAGTCCATCTAAAACCTGTTCAAAACCATCTAAAACCTGTTCAAAACCATCTAAAACCTGTTCAAAACCATCTAAAACCTGTTCAAAACCATCTAAAACCTGTTCAAAACTATCTAAAACCTGTTCAAAACCATCTAAAACCTGATCAAATTAGACTAAAACCTGTTCAAATCAGACTAAAACCATCTAAAACCTGTTGAAACCACTCCTAACCTGTTCCGGCTGGTATTCAGGTTCCAAGTGTTAACATAGTTTCTATTTAAAGTGGTTCTCTTTTGGTCTCCTGTCGTCTTCCCGAGGCTCTAACAAATGTTTGTGTTTGACATCACTTCCTGTTAATTTTTCTCATTAATTACTTTTTTATTTGGTTTTATTTGGATGGATGGTGAATTAAAGTCAAAGTTGCAGCTGTAACATGAGCTGAGCCTGATTTTTCCCATTTATTTCCTTTAAATGTTCTTTAATTGGATCAACTAACACTACTACACGCAGTATTTCATCAGTATTTATGCACAATGTCAAAGTTTGGCTCTGTGTTTGGTTTTTCTTCTGTTTCGCTCTGATATGGAAGATAACCATTCATTTTTCACCACATTTCTTCCCTTTGGCTCAATACTTCAGTTTGTTTATAAGGATCTGCTCCCAGTTACTTCTGTGAATCAAAGCAGGCCCACAACTCTGAAATAATCTGTAAGAAAATAAGTCTCAGCGGTTGCTTTGACACAAACCGAGGGTGATGTCAGCTGAAGAGGAGCAGTCTTTAGCTCTTGGCTCGTGGCTCCAGACGAACACCTTGATGGCTGTAATTACTGTCACGTCCCAAAAGAGATGAGCGATACCAGAGTCCCGAATAAAACTCTTGTGATATGATGGATTTCACCTTCATTGTTTAAAAATTCCTGCAGCTTTCTGTCCATTGTCTCGAGGAGATGATGACTGGAGCACTACAGTCTGTTACCGAACCACTCGGAGAATAAAAAGCCCGGTTCGAGTCGGAGAGCGTCGCATGCAGCTTCGGTCGGGGCTGGTTTTAGTAAATGTCTGCTGCGTGTGTTTACGTTCGACCTAATGCGCTCAGATGACACTCAATCTAAACATATTCACACAGAGACTGTCCACAGCCAGCTTTACAGGAACATTCCTCCTGGGTTCGTCTTTATGAGCCGCTCTGCTTCTCGTAAAGGTCCGGTCTACACATTTAAGGATCCTTTTATAAACACTATTTTTACTGAATGTCTTTGTCCACAACTTTAAACTTGTATAAAATGTTGGGATGTGCCTATAACACCTGTGTCTACCTCTATAGATCCACGTTGTAATTATTATAAAATAAGTCCAAACAGTGCTCATCAGAAAGTCTAGTTTTGGCAGAATTGTGGATAGAAAAGGCTCAAATCCTGCTGAATACTGAGTATTATTTGGTATCAATACTTATGAGTACAACAGGATCACTGCAGATTCAATATATTTACATTTATTTGTGTGAAAAGACAAGGTTGAACTGTTATTAATGTAGTACCACATAACATAGCATAACATAAAACGGCATAACATAAAACAATCTAGCATAGCATAATAAAAGAGAACATAGCATAACAGAACATAGCGTAGCGTAACAAAATATAAAATAAAATAACCTAGCATAACATAGCATAGCACAACCTAATGTAACAAAGCATAGTACACAATAACATAAAATATCCTAGCATAGCATAACCTAATATAACATAGCGTAACGTAGCATAGCATAACATAGCATAAAATAACCTAGCATAGCATGATAAAACATAACAGAACATAGCGTAGTGTAACATAACATAAAATATCCTAGCATAGCATAACCTAATATAGCATAACCTAAAATAACATAGCGTAACATAGCATAGTATAACATAAAATAACATAGCGTAATGTAGCATAGCATAAAATAACATAGCGTAACGTAGCATAGCATAATATAACAGAACATAGCATAACGTAGAGTAGCATAACATAAAATAACCTATCATAGCATAGCATAACATAGCTAAATATAACATAACATAGCGCAAAATAGTGTAGCGTAGCATTACATAACATAAAATATTCTAGCATAGCAAAACCTAATAGAGCATAACCTAATATAGCATAACCTAGCATAGCATAGCATAACATAGCATAACTTGCCATAACATAACATAAAATAACATAACATTACACACGGTTCTATGTGTTGAACTGAACTGTCTATTTGTCTTTTGTGTGTTTTGTTATGTTTACGCTGTCCCAAACAATTATCAATAAAATTAAAATAAACATATTCTCTAAATAATGTTGATGGTTCTTAGAGTCATAAATGTACTTAATATTAAAATGTAAAATTAAAATAAGTTCTAATTTAGACACTGTAAGGCCCATTACACTTTGTTGGTTTCCATCTGTTTAACACCAGCTGTGATTTATCTGTGTGATATTCAGCTTTATTATTTTACAAACAGTTCTTTAAAATGACTCCAATCTATAAACTTTAATAACAGACGGTTATATCAACTGCATAGACGTGACCTCTTTTACTTTTACACCTGTCTAAATACCACATCTGGAGCTGGACTTTAAAAACATCTAAACAATCCCAGTTTTGACCTAAAAAATCATCGAGGAACGCAGTAGAAAAATGTGTTTACAACAATACGTTTACATTAGACCAAAGTCAGTTTAAATGTCTGTTTATAAAAGTGGAATTTTTATTGTCTGCATAACTGTTGTTTTACAATGCCAGACCAGACTCTGGTATAAATAGTATTTTCCTTCATTTTAAAGACCTGCCCAAACATTTCTGCGCTCACAGTTGTGTCCTGATTGACTCCAGGTCAGTGAACGCATCACAGTAGGAGCTGCCACATCCTCAAACGTAAAGAGGAACGACTTTCACTGAGGTTTCTCCCTAAAATCCCGTCTCACAAATGGGATTAGGCACATAAAAATAACAAAACGCTCAGTGAATGGACTTAGTGTATTAAAAAAAGATTCACCTGATATTCCCATTGTGGTTTCTGCTCCACATATTTCTATAAATGTAGACGTCCTGGCGACGCCTTAAAATGAGGGATAAAAAATAAGTAAATTACAGGATAATTTATCTCTAAAGACAGATTAGTCCTCGGTGGGTTGTATAATTTAAAGATTATAAATCTGAGTTTTGAGACAGCGATGCCCACAGTGGAACCAGTGGAACCAGGACTCTGTTTGTTTTGGACTTTGACACAAGAATATTTCATACGCAGAAAAAAAAATAGAAAAGTGGATCATGGGGCGTCATATAATGTTGAAACTGACCTGTGGAAGTCAGCAGTTTATGGAGCCACAAATTAAACTCATATTTGGGGAAAAAAGGGGGTTTAATTAACGCTATAGCCTATGTAGCTAGTGATGCTAACACAAAAGTCCTTAAAGAATTAGTGTAAAATACTGTTTAATGTCTGACTGAAGAAAGATCAACATTTATTTGTTTTACTATTTTACAAATGAACCAAAAGCACCAAAAAAATTAAGTTTGGAGTAACTTTTTTAATTGAAGCTAATGAGAACTGTACTCTGAAGTGTCCCGGGGCAATACTCTGTCGCTGCCCCTGTCTCTCTGTGGTCACTTTGGGTTTTGTCCCAGTTTATAGACTCATTATTTCTTCAGTCTGAAAGTGACTATACCTTAAAACCACAGTCAAATCTCTAATATTCAACTTAAAGGAGCTGTATGCATCTTTTAGTGGCACGTTACCCCTCCTTCCTGCAGCCTGTGAGCACCTAAGGTTGCCCTGTAGGGACCTGTTGTTTACTCTGAATAAACCCAGTGGATATTGGGGTCTCTGGGCTGCTTTAGGAACAAGAAATTATGAAACTAAAGCTCTTTTGACAAGTTCTACAGAGATTTAAATGTGTTTGTTTTTAAGAAATGTAAATTTAACGAGTGTTTTGACATTATTGATTTGTCAAGGGTTGCATTTGGTGTAAAAACCTGCCCCAAATTGAAAACTACACAGAATTAAAAGAGTAATTCTGACTGATTTGTTCTATTTTCTCAGATTGTACACTGTAAAAATGCACACGTATCCATTATAATAAATAATTTCCTTTCCTGTAGTTGTCTTCAAATAAATCTTGCCGTTAAATCTGTTTTCGAGCAGCTCTTCTGGTCGCGTTGAAGACTTGCCCAGTCTCACCACAGTTTCCTCTCGTCTGATGCTGCAATAACACGTCGAGCCGCGGTGATGCAAAAGCCAAAAGGTGTTTAACCCGTCGTTCTGGCGTCTTTAACACGTCCACGTCAGTCGGATTACAGGTTGAAGAATCGCAAAGACACATTTCTCTAAACCTCTAACAGTTTTTAAAATGTAAACTAAATAAACTAAATCTTCTCGGTCAAAAGCTGTCGTTGTGATAAACATTCTGTCGTCAAAATGAACTCACACGGAGCAAAAAAACTACTAAAAACAAACTGAATAAATAGTACAATCACGACAAGAGATGCAGCTTTATTTATTTCAACATAAATAAAGTCAAAAACCTGGAGAGTTTACAGTATTCTCTGCATCTCCAGGACTTTTTATTTTATTCATATTCACACGTTTATATGTTTTTTTTTGACTGTTATTAGAGAAGCACACAACCCTTTTTACAGAAACGAATCTTCTGCACAACTTCTCTTTTATGAATAAAACTCTACGAATGCACATCCTCTAATTTAATGCATGAAATATCTTTATTAAAGCATGAACTGTCTTTATATTGTTTCATTTCTTCCGTTCTGATGGTTTTGTGTCGGTGGAGGCTGCAGTGACTCTCCTTTTTGACTCAGAGGAGCAGTGTTTTAATTTGTTTAAAGTGTTTTATTGATCGAGAATGTGTTCAAAAGTTCTGCAAAAAAAAAGACAATCCGTGGACAGAACACAACAGGAATGAGCTCAGCCTGCTTTAAACCACACTTTTGATTTACACAGCTCCAACATTAATAATCGGAAACACTGCGATTAGTCCAAGACATACTTCCCCCGACTCTGCAGGCCCCGGGAAAACCTGGGTGGCCCCTAACCCAAGGCTTCCTCTGGTTTGTGAAGTTAATGTGATGCTGGTGCTGCTGTGACAGAAGCCCCACCACAGTCCGGGTCCGGACCGGGTCTGGACCGGGTCCGGACCGGGTCAAAGGGACGAGGATTAAACCAGATTCACGTCTTGGTTCTTGGTCCCACGGCGCGGTTCGATGCCACGAGGAAAAGGAAGGAATGAAGAGAAGGATTAAATGTTTCAGAAGTGATTGTGTTCGATTACTTGACTTTTCCAGAAATCAGAAACCGCAGGCTGTTTTCTGGTCGGAGGATGGTTTCAATTACTCCAGATTCATAATGCTTCCCTCTTACGCTGCCCACAGACATGTTTCTAAGTGGTTTACCTTCAATTCATTGAGTTGGACGTTGAGTGATGCTTTCTTAAAACGGCTGTAGTCCAGGTTTAGTCCAGGTTTAGTCCAGGTTTAGTCCAGTGGTTCCAGTGGTTCCAGTTTAATAATGGGTTTAGGGCTAGTTTTGCATTGGTTTAGTCTTGGTTTGATGTTAGTTTAGTCTCGGTTTAGTCTTGGATTTGTTCCTGGTTTAGTCTTGGATTTGTTCTTGGTTTAGTCTTGGATTTGTTCCTGGTTTAGTCTTGGATTTGTTCCTGGTTTAGTCTTGGATTTGTTCCTGGTTTAGTCTTGGATTTGTTCCTGGTTTAGTCTTAGATTTGTTCTCAGTTTAGTCTTGGATTTGTTCTCGGTTTAGTCTTGGATTTGTTCTCGGTTTAGTCTTGGATTTGTTCCTGGTTTAGTCTTGGATTTGTTCCTGGTTTAGTCTTGGAGTTGTTCTTGGTTTAGTCTTGGATTTGTTCCTGGTTTAGTCTTGGATTTGTTCCTGGTTTAGTCTTGGATTTGTTCCTGGTTTAGTCTTGGATTTGTTCCTGGTTTAGTCTTGGAGTTGTTCTTGGTTTAGTCTTGGATTTGTTCCTGGTTTAGTCTTGGAGTTGTTCTTGGTTTAGTCTTGGATTTGTTCCTGGTTTAGTCTTGGATTTGTTCCCGGTTTAGTCTTGGATTTGTTCTCGGTTTAGTCTTGGATTTGTTCCTGGTTTAGTCTTGGATTTGTTTTATTTCAGGTCTAGTTCTGGGTTGGACTGGATTAGTTTTGGGTTTGGTGTTAGTTTAGTTCTGGTTTAGTCCAGTTTCAGTCTTGATCAAACCTTTATTAAAGCATTATTCTGGTTTATACCTGGCTTTGATACAGGTTTAGTCCTGGTTTGTCTTAGGTTTTGGTTTAGTTTAATCTAAGTCTAGGTCCTAGTTTAGTTCAGGTTATGTCCTGAATTCAGATTTAAGTTTTATCCTGGGTTTAGTCCTGATTTAGTCCAGGATTAAGTTGTAGTTTAGATCTTTATACCTGGGTTTTTAATCCTACTTTGGCCCTTATTTAGTGCTAAGTGTTGTTCTGGTTTATACTTGGATTTTATCAGGTTTAGTCTTGGTTTAGTCTTAGGTTTTAGTTTAGTTTAATCCAAAGTTAGGTCCTGATTTAATCATGGTTTAAGCCGGTGTTTGTCACGTTTTGTTCCTGGTTTAATCCTGGTTCGGTTTCATCTGGATTAGTCCTGGTTTAAACCTTGCTCAGTCCTGTATTTACTCCTTGCTTTGGTCGTGTTTGGTTTTGGTTTTGACCTGATCTTCAGAGCATAAGACATTCATGGTTTTTCTCACTTGTTTTATGTTGGTTCCACTGCAGTTTTTTCAGTGAAAAGTGGCTCGTCTGTTCGTTTTAGAGGGAACTAAATTTCCTATAATTAAAGTGTTGAGCCCAGAGTGTACACATATTTTACAACGGTCATAAATACGTTTTAATTAAGTTTAGGGAAAAGCATGAATATAGGTGAGAACAGGCCTCGTGGTGTTAGTTTTAGTGAAGTTGGCTCCGTGTGAGACCTCCCTGTTTTGTGAAATAACAGAGGATCTAAGGCCCATTACTCTATATACGGACTATTGTAAAAGGCCGAGTGGAGGCGGCTGGAACATTTTGTAAATCTTGTGTCACCAAAACCGCGGTGAGCAGGATGAATGCGTGGACGTGGCCAACAGGATTTCCCCTCAGACCGTGATGAGGATAACAGAGGGGCATTATTTCAGCTCAACGGCTCGAGAAGGTGAGCACCAACACTCGACGCAACATTTCATCTGCTTTAACACAACGAGAGGTCTTCCCCAGTGACACCAACAGGACCTGACACGGGCCACGCAGAAAATTAAACACTTACCTCCCATTTGAAACCCTTCACTGCATTATGTACAAGACTTAAACACAGAATGACTTATATTTGTGTCTGAAAATGAAATGAAAACTAAATAAAAACGAGTTAATGACAACGAGAACTAAATGTATCGACACTTTCAAATAAAAATGAAATGAACAGAGACTAAATCAAAAGGAGAAGAGTTGAGAAGAGGTTTCAGACGAAAAGAGAACGCCTTTAAATATAAACTATGTTAACAACAATGATTTATGTTGTTAAACCTATTCTCCAGGTCATTTTACAGGATTCAGTTTGTTAAAAATGTATATTATATTTCAGGAAATGCTGACTCTACTCATTTTATTATAAATAAAAATACATTTGTACCTTTATATTTTAGGAAATCTATTGCAGATATAGTCGACTAAAACTAAACTAAAACTACTAAGGATTAGACTAAATTAAATGCATGTAACTTTTAGTCCAAGTGGAACGCCATTGGATTGAATTTCTCTTGTTTGGACCAATGCACTTCATAGTTGGATCAAACTGTGTCTGATTCAACCTGTTTATGGGAAAAAAACTAAAGTGCTTCTTGAAAAGTTTTACCTAAAAAAAAAGCTGCTGTTAGAAATGAAAAAATGGTTCCAGTAAATCAGGTTAAACAAAAACAACAGGTGTTTCCCTTCTTTTAAAAGAGCAGTTTCATGTCTTATTCTGGTCATTTACTGGTTCCAGACCCAGGAATATTTCAGGGAATTTACTGAAGGCAGTGACGGGAACGAACGCAGTAACATTTACAACGATCTAACTTAACTAACTTAATTAACTTCGTCTGTCTCTAAAAGTCTCCAATAAAACCAGAAAAAGTTCGTAGATTTGTTGTTTTTTTTTGTAAAAGAGTCTGAAAACTCACTAAATATAGAAACAAAGTCTTTAAATTTCCATCAGTGGATTCTTAATGTTCCTGTTTGTGACATCTTTCTTCTTCATGTCTTTGTCAGTTTAGACTCTTCTGATCTCATTACTGCCCCCAACAGGATGTTTTAGGAACTATTCTCACTGTTGTCGGGTCAAGTGTAAAAAGAGGAGACAGTAATGTTCTTGTAACGAATAATCTTTTTAAAATAAAGCACAACCAAGTTCCTAAATTAAAAGCTATTTTAGGAGATGATATAATCTGTAAAACTCCCCATTGTTGTGTGGGTTGCCTTATGTCTTTTGGTTCTATCTTTAAAATGACTTTAGAGACGATTAATCACCAGTTTAAAGCCTTTAATGGAGGGATGTTATTACAAAGTCTAGTCTTTTTTATCATAAACTGTTCATGTGGCCATTAATCTTTATTGAAATGTGATTATCTGATTCAGACTATTTTTTGTGTTAATTAATCATTTATGTCAGGATTATGTTATATTTGCCGTGTATTATTATGAACTTTCTAGTGAACGTGTCTTTTTTAGTTGAAGGGCTGTAAAAGCAGAAACTAAACATCTCTGAAAGTCCATCGGTGTTTCAGAATGTCTCAGCTCCGGTGACAGCGAGACGCTCTCTATTGTCTCTTCCAGTTGGTGATTAAAATGAATGATTCCTGTTATGACTGTTCGGTTCATTTCTCTTCCTCTTCGTCCACAAACAAACGCATCCTTTTCACCGAGAGCCTCTTGTCTTCGCGATGCTCTCTAACACAAACACGTTCACGGATTCCTGTTGTCCTTAAACTCCACAGATGTTTGCTCGACCCGACTGGACTCTCACACTCTCGCTTTGTCTGCAGTAATTAGTTTCATAAATTGTAAGAGAATGTTTTTTTGTGACTCGGCAGCGTCAGGAAAGATTAAAAATAAGAAAAAAATAACCCGTCCTCTTTGTAAAGTCACTTCTTACAAGATACGTTTTGTTGTTTGTTTGTGTACTGTTAGTAATGGTGCGTTCAGGTGCTCCTCGGGAACTCAGCTTTCTGAATTAAAACATTTGAGAGATTTTACTCAGATTTGAACAGGTTTTAGTTGGATTTGAACAGGTTTTAGTCAGATTTGAACAGGTTGTAGTTGGATTACAACAAGTTTTAGATGGATTTGATTTTTGCTACAAAGATTAGCCTATCACTACCTTCTACAACCTGTTGAAATCCAACTAAAACCTGTTGAAATCCAACTAAAACCTGTTGAAATCCAACTAAAACCTGTTCAAATTTAACTAAAACCTGTTCAAATCCAACTAAAACCTGTTCAAATCCACCTAAAACCTGTTCAAATTTGAAGATAACCTGTTCAAATCCAACTAAAACATGTTCAAATCCAACTAAAACCTGTTCAAATCTGACTAAAACCTGTTTAAATTTGTCTAAAACCTGTTCAAATCCAACTAAAACCTGTTCAAATTTGAAGAAAACATGTTCAAATCCAACTAAAACCTGTTCAAATCTGACTAAAACCTGTTTAAATTTGTCTAAAACCTGTTCAAATCCAACTAAAACCTGTTCAAATCCAACTAAACCTGTTCAATTTGGAAGAAAACATGTTCAAATCCAACTAAAACCTGTTCAAATCTGACTAAAACCTGTTTAAATTTGTCTAAAACCTGTTCAAATCCAACTAAAACCTGTTCAAATCCAAATAAAACCTGTTCAAATCCAACTAAAACCTAGAGCCAAAAACATCTCCTTCTAAATGTTTTAAAGAGCCACATAAAACATTACAAAGGGCCACATTTGGCCCCGGGGCCTTGACTTTGACGTGTGGTTTAGAATATTCTGATTTCCGACTAAAATCATGTGAACACACTGAAGTTTTGTCTGTTCACTTTCATTTTTATTCAATGATGAAAGTGTCGATACATTCAGTCAGAGTTTTTATTCTCATTCTTTACTTTTTATTTATTTTTGTTTTTGGACGCAATATTAGTCGAAAACTATGATTAACACTGGGCAACAACAACAACAAGTTTAATTGTTTACTACTATATTTTGCACAGTGCTCCTTTAACAAAATAGCTTTAAATGAGGTTCCTGAGCTAACGTTATGCTAGTCTTATTAGCACATTGAACTGAATAGGCGTAGGTTATACGCATAAAACAAATAAAAACACTCACCTTTTCTCTTTTATATCGAAAACTCTGCAGATTCTTTATGTGTAACGTGTCGATATGAGAAACTGAATCTGTTCTTTCCAAATGACTCAACTGTTGAAACTTGTGTTGATTTACTAAAAGCCCAATAATGAGGGCTCTCCATCACTGCCGTAATTCTCAGGAGTTGTTGAAGTGAGCTGCTCTCAATTAAAGCCGAGGTGGTTCCTTTATTGCTCTCAAATCATTTCTCAGACTTCTTGTAGCACTGGCATAATTTTAAAAAGCTCCGAGGTCTGAGGCAGCCATTAAAAATACTCATAAACATTCATTTTGCCAGTGGGATGTGAGATTATGTTACAGCCTCGCATGAAGTGTGTTTGAAATATGTGGTTTAGCTTTGGTGAAAATAGCTCCCAAACCCTGGCTTCCTTTGAAAAGTATATAATCTTTAATAATAATAATAATAATAATCTCTGTTTGTCAACGCAACAACGACTGATTAGTGTTTCATATTAAAGCAAAACGAAATAAAAGTCACAAAAATACACATAGAAAGTTTAGTTTTGTAAATCTGAATCAGAATTTGCTTTATACGTTTTTAAACTGAAAACTCTTTGTCTTTTTTAGAGAAATACACTTTTAAAACTTGTTAGATTGAGCCATTTCTTTGATTACTTCCTGTTTCTTTTTGTGTTTTTTCAGCCCAGAGACAAACTGAGCTCTGCTGAAGGAGAAACACATTCGCAATCTTAAATAAAAGCTGAAGACATTTACCAGATGCTTCCAGAAACAACAGGTTTCATAGAAAATGGTGTTCCCGAGGAGAACTTGAACGCACCATTACAACATGTTTGTGTGTAAAGTCAGTGAAGTAGTAGTGCTCTAGACCAGACTGGACCTGGACTTGAGACCGGTCTTAAAATTGGTTTTTAAAGGTCTTAGTTTTGGCGCGATTTTGTCACCGTCTTAGACTTCAACAAGGTCTGGACTTTGAACTGGTTTATGGTCTAGGTCTTGGTCTTGATCTTTAAAAGTCTTGATCTTTAAAAGTCTTGGTCTTGTCTTGGTCTTTAAAAGTCTTGGTCTTGTCTCGGTCTTGGTCTTGATCTTTAAAAGTCTTGGTCTTTAAAAGTCTTGGTCTTTAAAAGTCTTGGTCTTTAAAAGTCTTGATCTTTAAAAGTCTTGGTCTTTAAAAGTCTTGATCTTTAAAAGTCTTGATCTTTAAAAGTCTTGATCTTTAAAAGTCTTGATCTTAAAAGTCTCGGTCTTTAAAAGTCTTGGTCTTGTCTTGGTCTTTAAAAGTCTTGGTCTTGTCTCGGTCTTGGTCTTTAAAAGTCTTGATCTTTAAAAGTCTTGGTCTTTAAAAGTCTTGATCTTTAAAAGTCTTGATCTTTAAAAAGTCTTGATCTTTAAAAGTCTTGATCTTGGTCTTTAAAAGTCTTGGTCTTGGTCTTTAAAAGTCTTGGTCTTTAAAAGTCTCGATCCTGTTCCTGGTTCATCTGCTTGTTTCTGGTTTTATTCCGACTCGTTGCTAAAGGCTAACGTTACATAAACGATCCCATCTCTCTCGTAACTTCGTTCTTGATTTGTCATATTTAGATCCCGTCCTAAAATAGAGCTCCTGATGTGATTCTCAGGCGCCGGGTCCGTGTGAGGAGGTGGGTTTTGTGGAGACCGGGGCTGGACTTCCTGAAGCGCAGGTGGTGCCTTCGTTTGAAGCTCTGCCAACGCTCCGACCTGCTCCGGGTTAAAGTCCTGCGTCGATACGAAGCTGGTCTCGGAGCCAAGAAAGAATAACAGCGGCCTCTTCCTCGGTTCGGGCCTGGCTCCGGATCAAGGACCGGACTCACAGTCGACTAGAAACGTCAGAAACACTCAGAGTAAATCTCAAATGTGGTCGGCGCTCTCTGAATTCTGTCAGATTTGCCAAATGTTGGTAGAGTTTTGAAGGTGGTCGCTATGGAAACGCTGGGTAAATTGTAAATCACTGTAAATGTATTTTGTTTATTTAAGCCTCTTTCACACACGAGTCTTTCCCATCAGTGTTTCTGCATTTTACCAGAACAGCTTCATGAGAAGAGACAGAACTGACTTCACAGTAAATCTCGTTCTGGTTTTATTATTTATTAGAATATTTTAGGGAATTTACCGAAGGATGTAAACAAATGAAGTAAGGTTAGCAACAATGATTTAGATCAGTGGTGAGGGGCCGCAATAGTAAATAAGAAGCATTTCAGGGGCTTTAGACTGACAAATCCTGCCAAAACTGGTTCAAATCCAACTGAAACCTGTTTAAATCCAACTAAAACCAGCTCAAATCCATATAAAACCTGTTCAAATCCAACTACAACCTAAAACCCAACAATATTATCTACAAAAAATATTGAAGGGCCATATAAAACATTGCAAATGTCCGCATTTGGCCGACGCGCCTCGAGTTTGACATGTGTGATCTAAATGGACCAAAAAGAGAAAAAGAATAAAAGAATAAACTTCAGTGAGTGATTGATTTCAGGCTGGACTCTGGACGCAGATGAAAACATCTCCAAAAGTCTCCAATAAAACCAGAAAAAGTCTGTAGATTTGTTGCTTTATTAAAAAAGTTTCCATCAGTGGAATCTCAACGCTCCTGAACCTTACATCCTTCTTCTTCATGTTGTTAGTTTAAACTCTTCTGGTCTCATTACTGCCCCCAACAGGTCGTTTTAGGAACTGGAATTCTCACTGTTGTCGGATCAAACGTGAAAAGAGGAGACATCAGTGGTGGTCCGTCAGCAAGGCCTTCTCTGCTGGCCTAAACAAGCTCAGAAAAGTACATTTATTTTATTTTATTTTCATAAATATGTAAACAAAATTATTCTCTAGTCTCTGTTCTCTTTATGTCATATTATATCCACTTAGTGTCAATATATCAGTGTCAATAGCCAATCAGATCTGGATTCTGCAGACCAGGACCAGCTAGAAGGTCTTACGTTGAACTGGACTGTATATATGTTACCATGACAACAGGAAGTGCAAACATGCTACGAGATTTCTTTTTGGTTAATTATGGTTAATAATTGCACAATCATTTTATAGTAATGTGTAACATGGCTTTATAGCTTAAAGTGTTTATTTTATTGGTAAAATGGCCTGTGCTTAATAAGAAATTATACTTTTTATGAGTCACGTGACCTCGCGAACCGGAAGTCTATTTGAGCAGTAGCGGGAGATAAAAGACACGAGAGAAGTCAGAGAAATACGAAAAAACAGTGATAAAGACTCAAATATCTGCCCACGAAGTCATTCTACTACTGGTCAAACCGGCGCACACGGTAAAGTTTATTTGTAACGCTGTTATAGCCTTGTTACAATGGAAATGTGTGATTAATGTGAGTTTGAAACATCGTATTTGTCTTTATTTTAGTTTTCACGGTGTTCCACGGTGTACTGACGTGTTTCACGACGGCTAGCTAGCCTGTACCAGCAAGGATAAGGGTATGTCCGTCATTTCCAGACGAGCAACAATGAGTGGTACGTGACTGAAGGCCTCAGTGTGACATGCACGGCCCGACACTGGGAGACAGTAATGTTCTTTAACGATGAAAACTACTGATGATGAAGGTAATGTTTATAAAGCAAACAGCACTGTCCAATTTGGTATATTACATTTTACCACATTTTAAAAACAACAGCATTAAAAAGAAAAAACACCAAAATGCACCTTTTTCAAACACTGTAAAAACAGAAAAGCTGTGAATGTAACACAAGAAAAGACAAAGTGCCCTCACTTTCTTGTGTTACATTCAATGTCAAACTGCAAAGTCTGCAAAGCATAAACGCGACACAAACACGTTCCTGTTTCTTGAAGGTATTTCTGGGCGTGTGTTGCTTTGTGATGAAGTCATGTTGATGGCCTTCATCGTGCGGTGGCTCAGGGTTTGGTCAGTTTATCTGTGTTAGTTAGTTATTAAAGGTCAAAGTATCGAACATAAATGTGTCTAACTTCCTCCGGTGACGGTCTAACGGCGATAATAACAGGACACAGCCTCAGTGTGTCATCGGCAGAAAAAGGAAGTGAAGATGCTGTGGTGTTGATATAGTTTTCTGGAGAAATTATGAGTAAATTGACCTTTAGCCTGATCCCGCTGACCTCTGAACATAGTTGAACACTTCTTTAATTCTGTCACACATCATTACTGGCTGCTTCGCGTGTTTTAGGTTCCACTGCGTAGACATTATTTTTTATTTAGTATGAAATTACATATAGTGTAAAAATGGGGAAGTACCGTTTTTATTTTCCTGTTACATGAACCTTGGAGCAGCCTGCTTCCAGCTGTTCCAGCAGCTCAGCCTCAAAAGTAGTTTCAGTTCTCTACGGCCACGGTTTTCGTTTAAGTTGCAAAATACTGCTGTGTGCTCATTTGTACAATCACTTTCTCCTCAACCACACGCTTCTTTTTCTGGAGAAGCTTAAATCACTGACACGAGGCTCGTAGCCAACAACGAAGAAACGTGTGACTGGACTCGAACTGAACTGTTTATTGGGAGCCACATAATTACAATTACCTGTAATTACCTGTAATTCCTCAAGTGGAAGTCTGTAATTACATGAAACACATAAAGTGGAAAAGCCATGTGGACTTTACTGCTGCTGTGTTACTGACAGGGCTTTTCTCTTAACACACTGTAAACCTTCCTCACAGCGACGTATGCCTCAGATTAGCCGTGTCAAACTCAGGGCCCAGGGGCCAAACGCGGCCCTTTGCAATGTTTTATTTGGCCCTCTGATACATTTGGGACGTGATATATTTCTGGAGTGGACTTACACATTAATAAAAAAAGACAAAAGACACTAAACTATTCTAAAGATATGGATCAGGGAAGAATGCCTCTCTATAAAGCGACAAAATGACATTTAAACATTAAAAAGTGGCCAAGATGAGGTTTAAAATGAGGCCAAAGTGGCACAAAAAGAAGTGAATTCACAAAATGATGCTTGAAAATGAGACATAACATGAGGAAATTATTGTTAAAATCAAACTGATGTAAAAAAGACTGAAACAAGGACAAAATCTTATGCAATTAACATTTTAAAACTTTGTGACAAGGACAAAACCTTTTCCCTTTTACTTTGTGCAGACAGTGACTGAAGAAGGAAGGTCCTGGAGGCATTTTGAAGAAATACAGATAAAATGCGTCATATTCCAAACATAACACAATCTGTATGTTTTTATCTTCAGGCTGTAACTAAACTTCTGCAGAAAAAGTAATATATTTGTTCTTTCATACCAGGTTTTTTTTTAATAAGTCAAATGAACAGTGCATTAAACACAGTCATGAGTAACTAAAGCTCTTGGTTTTACAGCCTCACAGCTCCATCCAAGTTTGGTTTTCAACATGCTTTTAAATCAGTCAGCGTCTGAATATGAGTTTTATTCATGCCCAGTCACTTGACACTCGACAGCTCTCTCTCAACAATACATATTGTGTTGCACAACGCTCTGCATTTACGCTTTGGCAGCAGTCTCAGTCCTGACAGACACTGCTTCCACCGGCAGCGTGTCTCATAAAAGCATCGTCTTAACCCTCCTGCTCCCGGACATTTTTGTGTTTTTAAATTTTATTTTTGCATAACTTTGTCTGTGTCGATGCAAATGGCACAACATTTGTCAAAGTTTGTGTATTTTGGGGTGAATTTATTTATTTTTTCCTTAAAGTCTTAAAAAATAGTTCCACATGTGTCCCTTCTGCATTTTTTGACTCCCTCAAAATGCAGTTTTTTAATACTCTACCTTTGCAATGTGATTTCTGTTTTTACTTTTTTACTTCTTTCATTCTCTGGTGTTGAAATCCCTTAATGTTTTTTATTGTGTTCTAGGGACCAGGAGCAATTTATTTAGACTTTGCACAAAAAATAATAAAAAAAATGATCAGAATCAATGTTTTTCACATCACAAAATTCAAATTTGACTAAATGGGATGAAAAAAACACAAACAAAGAGAATTTAATCACTAAAACTGGCATTTAAAGGGTTAAAAGTGGCAAAAAATTGGAAAAAAATATGTTTCTACAGCAATTTTTGAAACGTTTTTGTGTGGAAGGGCCTCAGGTGGAGACAAACCCAGGAGTTAAAGACGGTACAAAGCCTTCTGTGGAGTCCAAGCAGCGCATTTGTCAATGTCACAGAGAATTCACTAATTTGTACTACAGCTGTTTCTCTCTATGAAGTGTTGAAACGCTCCGTCACAAACATGAGACCGGAGCAGCCTGTGTCTCAGCTCATAACTCGGCTCCATCCACGAGGTCAGCAGCTTTGAGAGGGCCTCCCGTTAAAAACACCGGCAGAAGTAGCAGCGACGCTCAGCTGCTCTAATTTGTAAACTGTAGGTTCAGGGACGAAGGAGGGGCTCGGACGATTGAACCGAGAGGAAGGGTTTTTACTAGAAATCTGAGGCACATTCAGGATTAAACGGGCGCAAAAAATCAATCAGTGAAGCTCTATTAGTCCTGAGTCTGTGCAACAATAGAAACAAAGTCTTAAAGAATAATACAATGATACTAAGACTTTACATCTGTAAGTTTATTAGAAATATAAAGCTATACAGGACTCAAAACTAACACAATTACACTAGTAACATTTTACATTTACATTTTTACATGTCTTTTTATTCAAATTAAGAGTATATATTATTCTAAAGACAACAACAACTGTGTCGTTCAATGCATTTTTAATAACTGTATTAATTTATAATAATAGGGTTTACTTTTTGATGCTGTTACTGTGCGATGTCTCCTTTAATGTTACATAAATTGAACAACAATAATAATTTCTCAGATTTACATTGATGCAAAGACACATTACAAAGTAGACACAGAGATATAAGGACTTAAAGACTTAATGTATAAAGAAAACAACAAGAAGAGAAAATAAACCCCTCTGTTGGTGCTGATGGAGATGTTTAGTTCAGGTTAATCAGATTTTATAGACATACGTTGACGCTGCAGCGATGACAGATATGCAGCTGGACTGATATTTAACTGCACCAATCTCAAAAAGTTTATTCAAAGTAAGGACTCTTTTATATTGCTCGTAAAAAAACCCTGCCTTTTGCTTTGGAGCAAAACCTGATCCTTTCTGCAGCGTCAAGGCCACGAACGACACCAAAGGAAAAAAACTGAAGCTTGAACTTCTCCAAAACGCTGTCCTGTCACACGATGGCCCCTAGTGGCCCCTAGTGGCCCCCAGTGGCACCGCTGCGATTGACAGAGACAGCTCAATCATTTCCTTATAGGCCCAGCTGGCTTTGACATTAACACCGGGCCCTGACTGACAGAGGCCCCGGCCTTGGGCTGGGCTCCCGGGGCCTGCACAGTACATTCAGCTCTCCTTTTAGCCTGTTGATTTACTGTCCCCTGTGGCCCCTCGTTGATCCATTTCCCCTCTCAGTTTGCTCACAGGGCACCCCGAAACCCGTCCTCCAGCAATATATTTGCTTTATGATTTCCTGAGGAGCCGATGAAGAAAAACAAGCCCCCGCTCGCTGCACCTGTTGTAGTTAATGTGCAGCGTCGCTTCTCGGGGCCGTCCTGTCACAAGCTCCATGTGGATCTTCCATTTCCCGCCGTGGCCCCGAGGGGACGGGGCGCCCGGTGTTATATGTGTGTCACTTTAACGCAGCCGGGTCAAATGGGGCCCGCTCCGGTCGTGCTGCGTGTGCATTATTAACATGTGTGTGGTGTTTATGCAGCGCTGCGCCCGGCGTGGAGCTGACATTAATAAGAGACGTGATGGGAACACGCTTACATCATTCTGGACGACACGCAGATGTGACTAAAACCGTCCCGTGTTTGTGAAGTGACGTGATCTACTTGGTATTTACAGATTAAAACCACTCTTTAATGGCACATCGTTCAGAGGTGTTCCTGGTATCTGACGGTTCCTGAGCTACGGACGGATACGGGAGGAATTTAATACAGAAACAGGGAAAGAAAGTGCACCAGAGATAAGAAAATGTACAAGAAAATACAGAATATGTCAAGATACGGAGGCAGAGAAATACAAATCAAATACACAAGACAGAAGTACAGTATTTACCACACATTCATTTGAATCATTCCAAAGAAAAGATAAAAATGTCCAGATTTACTGTATTATATCAAAATTAGAGCTAGTTTGCAAAATAAAAAAGATGTGATGCAGAAATACAAACAAAAGAGCCCTTATTTGAGTTGAATGATGTGTTATGTTTGATTATAAATGTCTCAGATTTAATACTTTAGTGTATTTCCATCAGATTGACTAAAAACAGACAGCGGTGTTCAACATTAGTTTTAAAATACGAGACTGTGACGCTAACGTTAGAGATTTATCAGAAAATGTCGTAATTTTAAATCTTTATTTTTGCCCAAACTGGGACTGGGCCTAATTTTTCACAGACATGACCCTTCAGGGCTTCTGTAGATGCACACAGTTCATCTGCAGCTTGTCCACCAGAGGTCAGCAAAAACCTCACCTCAGGGTTTTCTTTTCAAATCCACAAACAAACCAGTCACTGTTCATCGATGTGTAACTTTTGGAAAAACAGGAGCAGCTCTTTCTGTCGTCTCCAGTGTTAATGGATGCACGGTGTGTTTACTGACCCTGTTCCACCTCTGTCACTGGAAACTCAGGCCTGGATATATCTACACTGTCAGCGATCCAAAGTAAATTTGTGATTCGTCTTATAAAGCACTCAGTTCTTTGGTATTTATTACATTAGGTCGTTGATTAGAAGAACAGGCCTGAAAACGTGATCCATTTGTCTCCGTCTGATATTTCCATCGATAACGATGACTGTTATACGTTTTAACAATGAAAGACTGAAAGCTCTATTGAGAAAATGGTCAGAAAATCCAAAGTCATAATTCAGACAAATCTTTTTTATTGTGGTTTTTTTTGTCGTCTGAGTGTAATTGAGGTGGGAATAGCTTTTACTTCCTCAGTTAGTCTCTGAACATGTCGCTAGCACCAAAAGTCCATCTGAAAGCTGTCAGCTCTGCTCTGGTCCACATCCTTCTGTTTCCTCTAAAAAAAAAAAGTGCTAAAGTGGCTTTGGGCTCAGAAGAAAGTTAAAATACATTATGTCACATGAATTAGAGGAAGCATGTATTTCCCAGGGCCTACTTTTTGAGTTTTTGTCACTATTTCACAGTTTATTTCAACTATATGTTTTAGTATTTTGGTGCATTCAGGTGCTCCTCGTAAACTCTGAGTATCTGAGTCGTTCTCGAGTGTTTCTTCTGACCTCGGTGTGTTCACTTGATTCCAGTCAGAACATTCTAAACCATAACAACAGAAAGATGGAGTCATAAATGTGTTAATGTTCAAGAAAAGGAAGACTATTCAAAACGTAAGAAGTGAACATAAACCTCTAAATACAGACGCAAATAAATAAATAACTAGTATTTAGTCTAAATAAGTCGATATGGACAAAAACTAGTGTCACATGATCAAGTTATTAATGTGAAAATATTTTTAAATGACTTATTTTAAACTAAAATATCTTAAACATTTGCTTTCCTCCTGATGATGATGATGAAAATAACCTCAACAGAATAGTTTCTCTATTATTGGTTTGTTATTTTGGTTTTATAATAGTTACTGACTTTAAAAACTTTTTTTTTTCTGATATTAACATTTGTGTGGCTGCATTAGCTTCTTCAGTTCTGTTTTTTAGCAACAGAACTGTACTGATTTTAACCAACAGGAGCTTCTACAAAGAAAGGAATAAGTAAATAAATACATGACATGTTAAAGATTATGTGATCAGGTTAGAATGTTATAATTAGTGGAAAGAAAGACAGAAATTAAGTAAGAAAGAAGAAATATAAGTGTATTTTGGTTTAAAAAATGCACTAGTTTGTTAAATTAATTCTTTATTTTATGCCTCTCAGCTTTAATTAGGGACGGTTCTTGTAAACATTCCATAAATGTCATTTTATATTGTTATAACTATTTATTTGCAGGTTTATATGTACATCTATAACACAGGCGGTTCTGTAGATTGTGGGGGCCCCGGGGCTGGACACAACTGGGGGCCCCGACTCTCACATTCATCACAAATATAATACAAGCTCATTTCACTAATATTTTCTTTTCAACAACAAATGATTCTGTAGTCATATAAACTCTAATTATTGGAGGTAAAGTGTGTTGATCCGTCTCAGTTTTTGCAGATCCCGGTTCAGGTTCTGGTCTGGATTGTAAATGTCTTCCAGGAGTCGGGGTCCTGATGCGTTGGAGCTCAGCGTTGCGTGGAGCTGCTGAGTGTGTGTGAGTCCTGGTGCTTTTCCTCATGTTGATTTTTCCCTCTTTTTTCCTCGGGCCTTAAACAGCGTGTTAACCACCAGATCCCATCGCTATCAATCTTAATGTTGGTGGGTCAACGTAAACGAGCACATGTGTAGGCTCCTTCTGAGAGCCACAGCTAAAGAATAATTCCACCCAAAAAACGGACAGAGAGGGAAAATATTCTGGCTCCATTAACAAAGTCGGAGCGAGAGCCACTT
Source organism: Rhyacichthys aspro (assembly GCA_036850595.1). Classification (NCBI taxonomy): domain Eukaryota; kingdom Metazoa; phylum Chordata; class Actinopteri; order Gobiiformes; family Rhyacichthyidae; genus Rhyacichthys; species Rhyacichthys aspro. The sequence goes on from CM072170.1 coordinate 1,111,029, forward strand.
CCTCAGCTTTTCCACTTCATTGAAGCTTATGTGAGTTAAAACAACGCGCTTAATGGAGGCTCCGGGCCCTCGGGGGACTAATCATAGCCACGTGACTTCCTCCGGGGCTTCCATGAAAATAACTCCATTACAATGGGCTGTGATATTAATATCGGCTTTGGGAAAGTCAGGCCCGGGACCCACAGGGAGGACCCAGTGTGAGCAAACAAAGAGGAATGTGTGGCATTCGAGAGCGAGAGGAAACGGGGAAACATACAGTCGAACGAGTTCTAGAGACGTCCTGATGAGTGACAGAAATCTGATTTGATTGAGTCGTGATTGTGTTAAAAACTATGGTTGTGCACTAAATAAATCAGACGGAAGCACGGCTCGGTTCAGACCTGATGTTTAAACTAATTTTATTGTTTATTATCTCTTTGACATTTGTGTTCAGTCTTAGTGTTAAACTAGTCCTAATAATCCAGTTGTTTTATTTTTACATGATGAGGTTGACCCAAAATGACAAAATACATCACTTAGTGCATTGTTTTTATATTGAATTTACTTTTTTCTGCAGCAATAGCAACAAACCAACATTCAACACTCATTCGACGCATAAAGAAGTGAACCTAGTCTTGTCTCATTGCGTCTGGTCTGGCGTTAAACTTAAACTAACAATGCTTCCTGCAGCTTCATAAACAAAAGTCTAATCGGTGTCAATGATATATGTTTGTGTCTGAAAACGAAATGAAAACGAAATAAAAAGTAAATAATGAGAATGAAAACTCAAACGTGTCGACACTTTCGAATAAAACCGAGTGAAATCTGTGTGTTTTAAAAAGGTTGTCATGTAAATGTATAATAATTTAAAAGAACAAAAGCCCACCGTTTGAGTTCTTTGAGTAATTTCTCGTTGTACGGTTCTCTCTCAGATTTTTACACTCTTCTCTGAGCCGCTGTAAACCTGCCACAGTGTCACTCTGCTGTCGGCTCAGGCCATAACTCATGTCCATCTGTGGACTCCAGGGCCCCTGTATCAGTGTGGCCCTCCTCAGGACCCCCTCAGGACCCCCAGACCCCCTCAGGACCCCCTCACTTCCTCTCATTCAACAGACACGTGTGACACTCGTCCGACCGAAGGTTACTCACTGCTCAGCCCTGAATAAGTCTTTACTCTAAAACGGTGGGACATTTACTGAATGGAACAGTGTTTGCTGCAGTTTGTGGAAGTGTAATATTTATAATGGATCTGGAGGTTTTTATTGTTATTGGACGGAGACAGAAGAGACAAAAGAGACAAAAGAGACAGAAGAGACATAGAACATAGAACATAGAAAAAGACTTAGAAAAAGAAATAAACATAGAGAAGAACCACAGTAGAAGACAGACAGTAGAGACAGAAGAATCAAATCTGTTTAAATCCATCTAAAACCTATTTAAATCCAACTAAAACATGTTCAAATTCAAGTAAAACCTTTTAAACTCCATCCCAAACCTGTTCAAAACCAATAAAACCTGTTCAAATCCATCTAAAACATGTTCAAATGTAACTAAAACTTGTTCAAATTCAAGTAAAACCTGTTCAAATCCAACTAAAACCAGTTCAGATCCAACTAAAACCTGTTTCCATAAAAGGAGGTAATTAATATTAAAGATAACTTTTGTTAAACTCAAATGAAGAAGTAACCTAACATTCAAAATTTAATAAAATCTTCCAAATGTCTCCATCTTCGGCCTCTGAAAGGATTCTTATTAACTATCGCGGCCCCTCAACACTTTGAGTTTAACACCTCTAAAGATCTAAAGTTAAGTTACAAAAAAACCCCCCCCCCCCCCCCCCCCCCCCCCCCCCCCCCCCCCCCCTCGCGGGATCCCCCCCCTCCCCACCTTTTTTTTTTTTAACATTAAAACCCCCTCCTTTTTTTTAATTGGGGGGGCCCCCCCCCCCCACCCACCCAAAAAAAAAAAATTTTCTAAACGTTTATTAAGGGCTCAAACAACCAAATCCATCAGTTTGTCGTATAAATCTATCGACTGCAGGTAACATGTGGACCACTAGAGGGAGTCCTGAGCTGGCGTCAGAACCAGTCGCCCTCAGTCCGACTCAAACTGGAGGCTCCTTTTCCACAGAATCTATTTGAAAAGAACAGTAAAGGCTTTTATTTAACGCTGTGCTGTTTCTTTACGTGTTTATAACATCGCCATCTGGTGGTGGGAATTGTGTCACCTTCTGAACATTCAGAATAAATATCTGCTCCTTCTTTTAGGACGAGACCAAGGCTCACTTTTTTGAATAAAATGTCAGTGTATTTACTTCTTTAAACTTTTCTGAACGTGACTTTATTAATGTTGTTGTGGAATAATCCAAACAAAGACAAAGAAAAGCTGCAGTATTTTCTAAAACGATGATAAATTTTGAGGTGAATATATTTCACTCTGAGGCGCTGTTCGTGTGAATACGTCTCTCACTTCTTCCAGATGAAATATTAGCCGGGCAGTAGCCAAGGCAAAGAAAAGGTCCTCCTCCGGGGCCCAAATAATTATAAGAGTGCCATAACAGATCAAACATTATTTCCGTGACCTTGTCTGCAGTTTGAGGAACAGCTCGGGCTTTTGGCTTCGCGCTGGAGCAGCACAGACCTGACGTTTACACAGGATCTGAGATTCATCCAGCGTCGAGTAAATGACCCTCTGCTGCTCAGGACCAACACCTCTCTGCCTGCTTTCACTCTGACCGTTCGCTTGGAGCAGAGTCAAGACGCAGCAGCTCGATCTGGCTTTTAGTGAATTTAAATCCAGCGTTTAAGTCTGAGTTTATCTCCCAGAGCAGCTGGAGGAAGGGTCTGGGGAGAGGGAGGTCTCTGTCCTGGAAACACAGAAGGAAATGAAAGGATGGCACATAAATGGGGCGTAAATCGATTAAGAAAAATAACTAAACTCACTGAATCTTCAATTTAACAGAAGCTAATTCACTTTATTTTGACTCATTTAACTTTGTCAGACTTTTACTTTTCTAAAGCAGGTAAATTGTAATAAGTTTCACAGAAAAGTATTAATTTTGGATTGTTCAGATTCAAAAATGAGTCTGTATAACAGTCCAGTTTATGAAAAATGATAGAAATAACTTAAAAACGGTAACTTCCATCGTTAGCTCATTGTTAGCCGCGTTAGCTTCAGGAAACACAAATGCTTTTTTTTTTATTTTTTACACTCTGAACCTGAATAAATGAACGCAAAAAGTTAACGTGCTCATTTACCAGCCTTTATATGAATACATTACTGTTAGATGTTGCACACAAACACACACATTTGCAGCACTGCTCTCTGTCAGATTCAGGGAAGAATAGAACGGACATTAAATATAACGCAGTCAAAACAATGATTAAACATGTATTTCAAATGAACGACATAAAAACACACGAGAAAATGACTTTGATTCTTGCTCTGTTGGAAGTAATGACTTAATTTGAGGAAACAGTCAGTAAAGAATCCCCCAGAATCCTGCAGTAGATGTTTTTTTTAAAGTGTGGGAATTGAAAATGAGCGGTACTTAACACCAGCCGAGTGCTTAAACCTGAACGTCTGAAGGGCCACGAGACTCACAGCTGGAAGAAACCACACAGATTATTGGGATTGGTACATTCCTCTCAGTTTGACCCTTGAACTCTCTGACCACCGAGCACATAACACCACAATAATTGCTCTTTTAAATGATTGTCTCCAAAAATTAGCCGCAGCTGGAGGTAATTAGCACCAGACTGGACTCAGTGTAGATTTAGAAACAGAACTACAGCTTCAACACAGGATTTCTAACATTGAACTGGTCTTGAATAATTTCTGTTGATGTTTAGTTCCTTGTAAAGCTCTATTGATACGAGCCTTTGTTTAAATGAAGCTATTCTCAGTGGATTATACTTGTCTCTTATTTTAGTTTTTAGTGTTGAAGAACTAAGACTGATCTTAAGATTCATTTGTGAAGGTCTCAACTTCACTTTTACTCAGACGTCAAGACCAACCAAGACCAACCAAGACCAACCAAGACCAACCAAGACCAACGAAGACCAGCCAAGACCAACGAAGACCAGCCAAGACCAGCCAAGACCAACCAAGACCAACGAAGACCAGCCAAGACCAGCCAAGACCAACGAAGACCAACCAAGACCAACCAAGACCAGCCAAGACCAACCAAGACCAACCAAGACCAACCAAGACCACAAATAATACATTTGTCTGTTCTTGGGATTGACTGAAAACCTTAATCATTTATATTTAGTTAAAAATCTTTTAAATCTGTCTCCTTCACCAAAAACTAATCTCCAAGAGACCTGGTCTAAGACTGGACTAACTCTGTCTCCATGAGTCACCTGGACCTGGCTACTAAGACTTGGACTTGACTCAGATCATTATAATTCATATTATATTATCATTATATCTATATTATACTATAATTATATTATATTATATTATATTATCATTCTATTCTACTATATTTTTTTATAATTGACTGAGCTCCACAAACACATAAATGCAGCAGAACTAATCCACACAGAGTTGTAGATGTAATTATTTTATTTCTTTTAAAGAAGACACTAGTCCTGATTAAACAGAGACAAGCTGACCCTGTGTTTGTTTGTTTGTTTGTTTGTTTGTGGTAATATCTGTAACAACTGAAGCTAAATGCTATTTACATAAACAGCTCAAAGCAGTGACCAACATCAACTCTGACCTTTGGCTCAATATATTTATTTTTGTCTCATTAAACTCAATATTTAGTAGCTTCTAATATTAAATACTGTTTATGAAGTGGATGAAATGATAAATACAACATTCATGAATTAACGCCACATTTTCTGAAATAAAAGCTTTAAATGTTGTTGTTGTTGTTGTTGTTGTTGTTGTTGTTGTTGTTGTTGTTGTTGTTGTTGTTGTTGTTGTTGTTGTTGTTGTTGTTGTTGTGACACTCGACTCGAGCTCGACATTAACACTATTTAAAAACCCCGAGTCGTTACGAGACGACGGTGTTCGGTGTCGGGACGTTGTCCTGTTCTGCCTCCACTTCTCCATCGTCACCGCAGCCACAAATACCCCCTCGTTCACCACAAATACCCCCTCGTTCACCACAAATACCCCCTCGTTCACCACAAATACCCCCTCGTTCACCACAAATACCCCCTCGTTCACCACAAATACCCCCTGGTTCACTACAAATACCCCCTGGTTCACCACAAATACCCCCTGGTTCACCACAAATACCCCCTGGTTCACTACAAATAACCCCTCGTTCACCACAAATACCCCCTGGTTCACCACAAATAACCCTGGTTCACCACAAATACCCCCTCGTTCACCACAAATACCCCCTCGTTCACCACAAATACCCCCTGGTTCACCACAAATAACCCTGGTTCACCACAAATACCCCCTGGTTCACTACAAATAACCCCTCGTTCACCACAAATACCCCCTGGTTCACCACAAATAACCCTGGTTCACCACAAATACCCCCTCGTTCACCACAAATACCCCCTCGTTCACCACAAATACCCCCTGGTTCACCACAAATAACCCCTGGTTCACCACAAATACCCCTCGTTCACCACAAATACCCCTCGTTCACCACAAATACCCCTGGTTCACCACAAATACCCCCTCGTTCACCACAAATACCCCCTCGTTCACCACAAATAACCCCTCGTTCACCACAAATCCCCCCTCGTTCACCACAAATACCCCCTGGTTCATCACAAATAACCCCTGGTTCATCACAAATACCCCTGGTTCATCACAAATAACCCCTCGTTCACTACAAATACCCCCTGGTTCATCACAAATACCCCTGGTTCATCACAAATACCCCTGGTTCATCACAAATAACCCCTCGTTCACTACAAATACCCCCTGGTTCATCACAAATACCCCTGGTTCATCACAAATACCCCTCGTTCACCACACATAACCCCTGGTTCACTACAAATACCCCCTCGTTCACCACAAATACCCCCTCGTTCACCACAAATACCCCTGGTTCACTACAAATACCCCTGGTTCACTACAAATACCCCCTGGTTCATCACAAATACCCCTGGTTCATCACAAATAACCCTTCGTTCACTACAAATAACCCCTGGTTCATCACAAATACCCCCTGGTTCATCATAAATACCCCTGGTTCATCACAAATACCCCCTGGTTCATCACAAATACCCCTGGTGCATCACAAATACCCCCTGGTTCATCACAAATACCCCTGGTTCATCACAAATACCCCTGGTTCACTACAAATACCCCCTGGTTCACCACAAATAACCCCTGGTTCATCACAAATAACCCTTCGTTCACTACAAATAACCCCTGGTTCATCACAAATACCCCTGGTTCACTACAAATACCCCTGGTTCATCACAAATAACCCTTCGTTCACCACAAATACCCCTGGTTCATCACAAATAACCCTTCGTTCACTACAAATAACCCCTGGTTCATCACAAATACCCCTGGTTCATCACAAATACCCCTGGTTCATCACAAATAACCCCTTGTTCATCACAAATACCCCTGGTTCACTACAAATACCCCTGGTTCACTACAAATACCCCTGGTTCACTGGGGATCAGACAGATACACACTTAATGTTGACATCGTTCCACCAGCTCTGACTTTAATCTGTTTTAATTGGTTTAAAACCTTATTTGAGCCACTTTAAACCACTTTAAACCTGTACAAATCCACCTAAAACCAGTTAAAGTCCAATATAAACCACTTTAAACCTGTCCAAATCCACCTATAACCTGTTTAAATCTTGTCTAACCTCTTGTTTGTCAAACACTGTTGGATCAGGATTAACTTGGACTTGTTATTTCCCCCAGAACAGATTTTAATTTGAATATTACAATGTATGTATTTCTTTTTTTTTTTTTAATATATTTGTTTCTTTTTATTTCTTAAAATAATGGAACATTCCATAAAAAATAAATGATGAAAAAAAACCTCAAAGGTCTTGGTCTTGAAGTCATTTTTTTTTTTTTTTTTTTATTTAAAATCAACCATCTTTGGACAGTTTTGTGAAAGACTGATCACATCTAAGTCGATATATTTTATTTTATTTTTTATCACATTCATTAATGTGAAGATTTGGGCTTAATTCCACTGGAATTAATATAAATTTTATTATTGCATTGTATGTATTTGTCTTTTTTTGTCTTTTCTTTTTGTCTTATTTTTTTGTCTTTTTGATTTCTTAAAATAATGGAACGTTCCATTCAAAATAAATAGTTAAAAAAACAAAAACTGTACCTATCAAACTCAGCTCAAACGGAGCCAGGAGTCTTTTTTTAACCTTTTTTTCAGACGAGCGTCTCTGTGCCACCCTTTAGAGCCGGGATTTAAACGTCAGGAAGAGAATGGATTTATTTCCCCATAAATTGCACAGGTTTCTGTGGTAGACTCAGACCCTAATGTAATCTACACATGTGGCTCGAGAGCAGCAGCAGCAGCAGGAGGATGAGGAGGATGAGGAGGATGAGGAGGATGAGGAGGGTCTTCACTCAAGCAGAGAATCAAAGCTGCTCATTGATTTTTTATTATAATCCAATGAACTTAAACATAAAGTGACAACTGACCAGAAAAAAGTAACTTTCTTTCCAAAAACACATGAACTTAAGCAGTTTTCGAAACTTTGTGAATAAGATTTTATTCTTATTCCACAAATACAGGTTTTAGTTGGATTTGTACAGGTTTTAAATGGACTTGAACAGGTTTTACTCTGATTTGAGCAGATTTAAGATGGATTTGTACAGGTTTTAGTCGGATTTGTACAGGTTTTAGTCAGATTTGAACAGGTTTTAGATGGATTTGAACAGGTTTTAGATGGCTTTGAACAGGTTTTAGATGGCTTTGAACAGGTTTTAGATGGATTTGAACAGGTTTTAGATGGCTTTGAACAGGTTTTAGTCCGTTTCAAGCAGGTTTTACTCCGATTTGAACAGTTTTAATTGATTTTGAACCTGTTTATTAACGCTGTGACAGAGCTGCTGCTGTTGGAGCCATAAACAATACACTTTATCTCTGAAGCTGAGGGCCTCATAAATCTAACCGTGTGCCATGATTAGCCCCTGGGCCTGACTTTGAACATGTCTGGTTTATCCGATCGCTGAAGTTGGTCGTAGATAACGTCTTTTTGCACCAGAACTACTATTATTATAAAACAACATGAATAGTTTTGAAATCAGTGTTATTTCTCGGAGCTGAATGACGTGCATTAGTGGGATTAGTGGGATTAGTGGGATTAGTGTGGACGGAGCCTAAATGTCGACAAGGACGACCTGTTCCTGAGTCACTGTCTACTTCAGTGTTTTCATTGCTCCGTTCAGAACATGCGTTTCCTCAGTAATTACAGCGAGCCTCTTGATTGATGCTCCATGTGAAAGTAAATCATGGAGGTTTTACCAGGACTTTTGGAACATCCCCATCTTTTTTCTTTCTTTTTTTTTTTGGTCCAAATTGGTTTTCCTCGTCGACCTGAGAGAGCGGCCTCCGGGCATCGCTCGGGGGCTATTACTGCCGCCAGAGGCCTTTTAAATCCTCCGTTTGATGGCCTCAGGATCCAGCAGGAGGGTTTGAAACGGGACGACCGACAGAAAATTGCACATCCTAAAGAAAACAAAGCGCATTTCCTTCCCCGTGTCAGGATGAAAAACGAACAAGGAAAAAAAAGGTAAAGTACATACTAATTCATCATTGGCTTTTACTGCTCCTCGATGGTCCATAACTCACTCTGGCCATGAGTCCTTTTCCCTTCGATCCGTGCTGCGTTTGAAGACCTTATTATGAGAAATACTACAAAGTCCAATAAAAGGTTTACACTTTAAACTCTGATCCACCGTATGACTAATAGATTTGATCATATTTCATTAAAGTTACAGCAGTGGAAGCTCTGAGGAAAGGGTTTAATCATTGAAATGGAGCGAATGAGAAAATCAGTCTGACGCTGATGAAATGGCTCAATATTTTTCCATAATCCCAAAATGATCATCATCGAATTGTTGTAAAGATTTGATCAAGGTTTTTATAGCGGTCCATTGGAGTTGACATTTGATCAGAGGCTTTACTCTAGTAACAGTAAAACTCATGAAGTATCACTAATGAGACAGTATTTAGTACAAATGCTGCTGGAGGAATGAGATATTTACATTTTCATCTTCTGTTGCTCTACTTCTGTATAAAACTTGTGTTATATTAAAATATCTGCTCACATTTGACCAAACTTTATCAAATAAATCTTTAAACATTAATTGTGAACTAAATGAAACCCTGTAAAAGGAGTCATTACTTCCTGTTCCTGTACGGGTGCCCAGAACGGACAAACTGAGCACTACTGCTGGAGAAGGGCATTATTTATTAGAGTAGATTGTTTTGTATTTTCTTTTTGAACACACAATCATAAAGGTTTATGGCATTGATGAACTAAATGGATTTCTGAATTCATAAAGCACTCTCCAAGTCTATTCCATGTTGTTTTTTTTTGTTCAGCAGAAACATGTCCCTTCAGGGCTCCTGTAGGTGCTCACAGGCTGCAGGAAGGAGGTGATGTTGGATATTAAATATTAAACCAGGACAAAACAGAAGTAGCTACTCATTATTGGTTCCAAAGATCAAAGAGAGAAATTGGCCCCTAAATTGTTTTAGGGTTAAATCCATAAATTAACTGAAAAACCTTGGTGTGATTTTATTTATTTATTTATTTCTTTATTTATTTATTTTATTTTTTTTATTTATTTATTTTTATTTTTTTTTATTTTATTTTATTTTAAAATCCAGTGAAACAAGGCCACCATTGTTTTTAAACTGTAAATATTGTGTTTAATGATTTTATTTTGTGGATGAAGTGCTGTATAGATAAAGTTTGAGTTTGACTGATTGATTTGCAGCAGCAGCGTGTAGTCGAACTCAATGGATAAAAGTTGACATTTACACAGTGTGAAGGACCTACTCTTCCAGTGTATTCAGAAGTACTGCAGTAACTGTATCCGGTGTGATCCACGCAGCGTCCATCTGGCAACTCCATCTGAAAAGTGCTGCTTCGGTGCATTCTTGACGCTGTCTGTTACTGTCGTTGCTCATCCGCCTGTACTCCTGCTGGATCCTGACTGAAAACGCAGACGGGCGGACGGATAGATTCATAAAAGCATCTATACGTTATAATCATAGTCTATTTACCGTGATTTAACATTAACGTCGCGAAACCCCACCCGGAGTCCTGCTCGTAAATCAGTCTCAAACACAATGGCAGCATTTACAAGCGCTTTTTTGGTCGAGATGAACTCCACTGGCAGCGTGTGTTGGAAACTGGAGCCATAAATTTTATTACTATTAAATGTTTCTAAAGGGAGTTGACAAATAGTTGAATGGAGTTGATTTTCCCCTCCTGCTCTTGGCACGACGAGCGCAGGAAAATTCCCTGTCAGAGCCGAGAAAAAATGAACTCGCATTAGCGCTGCCAATCCATTCATCTTGATGCTGCTTGAGTGTAATTTAAGCCTTTTTAAAAACGCCTGCTGAAAATACAGTGTGCTTAAGGCCAGTCGCGAGCATTTTACGAGAACAATAAAATTGTCACTGCATATGGATTAGATGGATGTTGATATACGAGTTTCTGCTGAATTGGTGTTTACAGCCGAGCGTTAACGTGTCGCTGCTGAAGGAGAGTATCTGAAACTCCACTTAATACCCGCACTATTTCCTAAAGCGGGGGTATTTAAACTGGAACCGCCCCGAGCACAAACACCACGGCTCTGATTGTTGCGGTAAATGAAACGGTGCACAGTGGAACGTGCTCGTATTTATCGCAAATCTCCAGTGAATGTAATGTTCATGAATGATTTGTAGCTCCTTTAATCTCAGTTTCTTCTAAATGCACCTGCCCCTGTTTTATCCTGAACATTCTGTCAGTGTTTTATGTTTGGTTTCATGTTTTTTTGTCTCAGTTGACAGTTATTTTGACCGTTATCAGTCCATGTCTGTTTTAATGAGGAAAATACAGTCTCAAAATATAGGTTTTAGTGTTATTTCCCATATTATTCACCTGTACGTTCAGCAGACGCATGGAGTCTTGTGTTTGTCCTGAACAAATGGTTTAAAGGTGGGACAGAAAGAAAGATAAAAATATTATATTGTTGTTTATTGTCCTCAAGTTGAAGTCAAGTCCAGAGTCCTTTACTTCAAGGTTTTAAGTATTTTAGAGTCTTTTCAACAACATTAATATTATGTTAAAATTAAACAATGAAAGCTTTTAAATCTGTATTTATTTTAGTCAAAAAAGTCTTGTCCTAATGATGTTTTCTATTCTTTGGTGTTCAATGTGTGTCTGCTTTTTGTTCTTTGGTTGTAAAGCCCTGTAGCGCTGAGTTTTACAGAGAGCATTTGAAGGCAGCGTCATGAGAGTAACACTTAACTCTGTGTAATTTTTTACTGCAGTACCACAAGTGGCCACTGGAGTCATTTGTTCATTTATTGTTGACTCCAATGATCTACAGAAACAGTGAAGTAAACCAGTGATTCTCAAACTTTAATCACCGTCTCATAACATAGTTTCTCTACAAAAACAGTAATAATTCTGGACATAAACAGGTTTAAAGTGAGTTGAGTCCAGGTTAAATACAGCTTAAGAGCTTCTTGTTGGACTTGAACAGGTCTAGAGCAGTTTTAGTTTGATTTGAACAAGTTTTATGGTGTTTAAGTTGGTCTTTGAAAGGTTTTTATTGGTTTTAGTTGGACTTTAACAGGTTCTAAATGGTTTCAGTTTGACATTTATAGATTTGAACCGATGTTAGCTGGACTTTAATTGAATAAAGTCGTTTTAGTTGGTTTTTATTTGGACAAAATAAAAGTTATTATGATGAAAGGACCCAAGACACATACACTTTTGGGTTGAGTGTTTAAATATGAATCCATTTAATTCCAAATATCAAATTCAAACTTGTCGATGTCATTTTCTTTCATTTTCGTGTATTGTTTTTATATATGTGTATTGTTTATGAGCAGTTTTAGGAGCATTATCTTCATACGTCACTTCTGCAGCAAAGCATCTAAAAGTCCTTTCAGGGAAGTTGTTTAAAATAGATAATTACTCCGAGGTCAGTAAAAGGACGAGGCTGACTCTGGGAATAGTCGGATTCTGATTCTGTGGAGCGTGTTCTGCTCCGAGCGCTGCTTCGGGTCCGTGTGATTTACGAACATGTTTACTGATGTCTTTCAGATGGCCGCTCTCTCTGGTTATTGTCTTCAACTATTAGTTCCCAGATGAATCAGCAGTGGACAAATTGGGGGAAGTCTCTGCGGATCTGCGATATTTATTGAGGTTACGCATCACTGTGGACCTCTCCGTTGGCTTCGAGACGTAACGAGGGAAAAACAGATGTCCCGCGGTCATGGCATGTTTGGACATTGAAACACTTGGGTTTCATGGCGCTTTTTATGCTTTTTCTGCACATTTGGTTTGCATCTTGTTCAGAGATTATGGCAGGTCTCCTCTTGTTCAACAGATTGTTAAATATCTATCTACTTCTGCAGGATTCGGATGCCTCCTGCCTCCAGTCGTGATCTATTGAATCCAGAAAAATAAATGATGTATAACTTCCTCCGGCCTTTCCCTCGTCAGCTGTGTGTGATAAAAATTCCTCATACTAAAGCAATTTTCTATTTCTGAGGTTTTTATTACCCGTTCTATTAGCCAGCTGCTAACACTCCACTGTATTTATTGAAATAGGCTAAAAATAAATGAAGCGCGATGATTAAAGCAGGAATATTGTGTGACGCTAGGAGCCTCACTGATTAACTCTAAGTAAAGAATAATGCACTAACGCTGAGAATAATGCACTAACGCTGAGAATAAGGCACTAACGCTGAGAATAATGCACTAACGCTGAGAATAATGCACTAACGCTGAGAATAATGCACTAACGCTGAGAATAATGCACTAACGCTGAGAATAAGGCACTAACGCTGAGAATAATGCACTAACGCTGAGAATAACGCACTAACGCTGAGAATAATGCACTAACGCTGAGAATAATGCACTAACGCTGAGAATAATGCACTAACGCTGAGAATAATGCACTAACGATGAGAATAATGCACTAACGCTGAGAATAACGCACTAACGATGAGAATAATGCACTAACGCTGAGAATAATGCACTAACGCTGAGAATAACGCACTAACGCTGAGAATAACGCACTAACGATGAGAATAATGCACTAACGATGAGATGACGACGCTCTCAGGAGTTTTTTAAAAACCTGGAAAATGGCCCAAAAAAAGGTTTCATAAAAATGGAAAATGTACAGAAAATAAATGTTTCAAAAAGGACCTTGAAACTACTCAGTGTTCTTCAGCTGCTCACACTGCCTCTGCTCTTATATTATATATTATTATGTAGTATTTTTAACAGTTTGTTTGTGTTTTTCTCAGTCGTCTCCATTAAACTGCAGCAGCTCTGACAAAACAAAACAAACTGTCCACAGATTATTTTCTCCAGGAGGAAAAACAAGGAGTGAAATCTTACACATTTCATCCATAAATAAGCTTATTTTATTTATTTTTTTATTTATTACTCTCACTGAGTTATGGATTTGTAGGTTTATTTTTTATTCTATTTTTTTTTATTTATTTTTTTTGCATTTTTTCCTGTATTTGACGGTCTAGACCTGAGCCGGAATAGAAACCAGGTCCCTCAGGTTTGTGGTATGCACTCTCCACATATTTTTTTTTACATAAAGCATGGATTGTCTGCGGTGCTATTTCTGGTAATAACCTCTTCTGAGCATATACTATCAATTATAACTATATTATACTATAAATATGAATATATTATAAACATTTATAATACACATTTATAAAGGCTAAATAATAATGTAGCTTATATATTTTGTAGATGGAAATATTAATAACATTTTATCATATCTACTCCATGATGTGACATGAAGTTTGTAAATTAGTGTTGGTTTGTTCTGAAAAGACAACATACTGTACTTTACTCGAGTATTTATTTTATTTATGGCGACTTTTTACTTTTGACACAAATATCTGTTCTTTCTACTCTTTTTTTTCTGGTAAAGCAGTAGAGTTTTATTCCTATTTTCTACTCTTACTTTGTCAAAACAGTTTCTTTTCCAACTTCCGCGAACGACGTAAAAGAAACAAGAGAGAGGAAGTCAAGCCCCGCCAAAATAAGAGAAGGATGTTATTGATATAAACTCATAGAACATGTAATATTGTTGGTGATTGTTGTGAATGATTCAGAATGAAAATAATAAACAGAACAAATCACAGGAAAGGGAAAGGGTTATTCTCCCCATTTCAGGCTTTTATTTTAATAGTTTTGAGGTAGTGTTGCTTTAAAGACTCTTGTGATTAGATAAAAAGAGAAACTAAAACATGTACGTTTCTGATTCAACTCTACAATTAAAAACACAGCTTTCCAACTGTATTTTTTCATCAGAATAAGTCACTCTCTCTTTCTTTATCGTCCAAACACACACACAATTTACCTCCAAGTGATTAGTGTCCATATTCTAAACTGAAATGAAATATGGAAGTTAAATGGCGATCCCGGTGTTGGGTTGAAATCTCCAAACCATATGGAGCTCTTTGAAGCGTTCTGGGAGCAGCTCGAGCGGCTGCAAAACTTCTCATTGTTTACCTTTCGACCCCCGACCTCCTTCCTCCAAATAAAAGGTAAAAAGCTCTGCAGCGCGGCGCACATCGGCTCAGTTCATTACAGCGGCTAAGTGAAGACTTCCTCCTCCGTCCCCCTCCTCCGTCCCACGTGTGGCGTTAGCTCCGTGTTCTCAGTTACCGTGTTACAATTAGAGGCTCCAAATTGGGCCAAAAAAACCAAAAACCTCCAGCACCTGCCCGAGTTGTGCAAAAACAGTGTCTGTCTTGAACATTTAATGCAGTTTTTAGTCATGTTTTAGTTTTTTAAAGCCAGATAAAGTATAATAAGATCAAAATGTTTAGGAAATGAGGAAATAAATTGTACAAAAACTCCTTTAAAAAGAGGTCTTGAGACAAAGAGCGGTCTGGGGTCCTACTAAACTAGTTTTCAGTCAAAATGAATTATGCTCTCAAAAGTTAGCGAGTGTTATTTCACGGTAATGGCTTCCTCTCGGCCTAAATTTAAACCAAATGCCTGTTGCGTTATATTGTGTGGCTGGGAGATGGCCCTCCGGAGAGCAGCTCTACGGGCGAGAGGCCTGCACGTATTTATCTTCCCGTTTTTCACCTGTCTTCAGATACCGTTTCCTTTTTAAGTCGAGCAGTAGGGATTTACTGGGCTGCTTCCTTCCGCGACCCAGTGGAATACAACATTAAACTGCGGGGAGGGGAGAAAACCTGTCGCGCACTAAAATAAAGTTATGTCAAAACCATTCGCCTCTTCCTGTAGTCTTTCCTCAACCTTGCAACTATCCTCCCAGGACCCGAGAACATTACAAGCCATTCACTTTATATGAATGGGCACTAACAGACTTTTTCGCCATTTTGATATGTCTAAATTTTGCAGGCACATCCTGTGGTCCATTAGGCACAGCCTTACTTTCAATTTAGTGTCTCCCAGAGGACTCCTGTCTTCCTATTTCATGTGGAAATTGTATAGAGCTGCTTCAAAGCTGGGGATCATTTCCTTCAGCAGAAAGACGGACAAGTCCACAGTTCCACATTTGGACACAAATCAAGAAGGACTCATGATCGGATTAAATGTAAACAAGACGAGAATAAATAGATGTTATATAATCGTGGAGCTGTGTTTGAACAGAAGTCTGTGAAAGTGTTCGGTGAAGAAGGAAAGCACCTGTATTTTTATTAGAGCAGGCCTGCCTTATACTACTCTATAAAGTCTGTCCAGCGTCGAGGGAGTCGTTGGGGATGATCTTTAGAACAGCAGTGCGTCGACTTCTCACAAACCTGCCCCAAAACGACCGTAGTCACATGAAATGTTTGAAAATGATGTCAGAGCGAGGACTATATTCGCCTCAGATTAGGAAAGGCTTTTATTTGATTGAATAGAAATGCCGTGTTCACTTTGTTGTACTTTTATTATTTAACTCGACACATCTGTGAGTTTCACTAATGTCCCTTAGACCAGTGGTTCTCAAACTGTGGGACGGGGACCAGTGGTGGCCCGCTGACTCTTTAGGCCAGGTCCTTTTATTATAACTTTATTGTAGATCCGTTAGAGAAGGACACACGTCAAAAACACAAAGAGACTCCCTATATTTTCTTAAAATGTACAAATAATGCAGAAATGACCATTTTATGTTGTGTATGTTGTGTTTTTAACCATAAAGCTGCTGATCCTGGAGGAGTTTATTCCAAAAGTGTGTCATTTTAATGTCATTATAGAATCTGATGGAAATATGTTGTGATTTTTTGTTTATTTCTTCATAATAAATCCATTTTATTGAATTTGTTTAGCCTTTTTTATTTTAATCCATTAGAATCTTTTTTATTTATTATTATTTTGGGTTATTTCCAACACAATTTTTAAGTTAAAATTAGAAATAACTATATAATTTTTAAAATTCTGCAGGTTTTGTCAACATTGTTTTATGGAACTGAAAAAAAAAACAAACCTTGTTGAGGTTTGATGGAAATGAGGACTTTGTCTGAGTTTTGGGGAAAATTTAAATAAAAAAGCCCAACAACCAACAGAAACTCTTTCTTCATCTCAACATGTCAATACATTTTACTAAATAAGAATAAAGATTAGATTAAAATGGCTTAAAATGGATTTAAAATGACTCAATATTTACTTGAAAATGCACTGACATAATAAGATTTTATAGAGAAAGGCACATTTGTTTTTGTGGAATGTTTTAAATTGATAAATATTGAGGTTCACAGCAGACGTCTGTTTATAAAACCTGAGAGTTTTGAGCTTGTTTTCATTTGACAAAACTAAAACCCTTCATAAAACCGTATCTAAGACCAGTTTGGACCAACTCCAACCTGACTCTTGTTAGATCGGTTCAGTCCCAGGAAGAATAATCCAGTTCAGATCCAGAGACCGAGCGATGACCGTGTTGTCGTTAATGACTCTGTAAATACACACAGGTTTCTGAAGAGCATGACTCTGGGCCAGCGTCTTTCACCCAGTTTGTAATTATATCCACCGCAGCTGCCACTTTATCAAAGATCCCGAGGACAAATTGATTCCTGGAAACAAACAACCCACTTCGGCCGCTTTTGTCGAGTGACGAATGTGTCAAAAAGTGACCGAGAAAGATCAAAAATGAAACGTGAACGGACTCGGGTTAAGTTTAACCGTCGGAGTTAGTCTTTAGTGATTTAGCTTTTGGAGATGACCTCACATGGTCCTATCACATACCGTCCGTGTTCCGCTGCACATCCGTGTCAGATCCCTTTCAGCAATTAGCCTTGAACTGGGAAAGACGATCGGCTCCGGTTTCCCATCGCTGCGTCCCTCGTCATCTCTCAGTACTTTGGACCTTTCCCCCTGCGTCCTAATTAAGACATTAATGCCCCGTCCCGCGGGAGGAACGCCCACCGACCGCATTCCCATCATCAGTGTCACGATAATAGGCGGCTCTGCACAGGTGCAAACTGCTCACATTTACCCCACACTCGCCCTCCGTCACAGATTCATCAAAGCTTAATGGTCCTTGACTTAACCATTTGCCAAGAGTCACTTTGTTTACACTCAAGCATTTTTATCATTTCGTTCGGGACACTTTTACTTCTGCTATTTCTACATCGTCTTACTCGTTTCAATAAACTGTGAGATGCTTGTTTTATTTCAGCAGCGTTGACCTGCAGCTTGACCAAGTTTGACCCTAAACTAAAAAACAGTCTAATATCTTTCAGCAAATGACAAAACTGAGAAAACTGGGGCTCACTTTTTGAGGGATGAAGGGAATGAAGAAATTAGATTTTTTTTTAATTTTTTTGCATCATATAAATGTCTCCCAAACCTGTCTTTCATTCATAAAGCAAAAATAAAAAATAAAAAAAAATTGTAATTATTTTTACTTTTTATTATAATTATTATTAAAACAGCCTCCTTTAATTTTTCTTTTTTGCTTTTGTTTTATGAAAAATAATTTTAGTTCAGTTTAGTTCAACAAACTAAATAAAAAGGAGATTTAAAGTGTAAATAAATAAATAAATAATCACGTAAATTAACATAAATAAATAAATAATCAAATAAATAAAAATAAATAAATAAATAATCAAATAAATTAAATAAATAAATAATCAAATAAATAAAAATAAATAAATAATCAAATAAATTAAAATAAATAAATAATCAAATAAATTAAAATAAATAAATAAATAATCAAATAAATTAAATAAATAAATAATCAAATAAATAAAAATAAATAAATAATCAAATAAATAAAAATAAATAAATAATCAAATAAATAAAAATAAATAAATAAACAATCAAATACATTAAAATAAATAAATAAATAATCAAATAAATTAAAATAAATAAATAAATAATCAAATAAATTAAATAAATACATAATCAAATAAATTAAAATAAATAAATAAATGATCAAAAAATTTAAAATAAATAAATCAAATTTGTACCGAAATATGGGGACAGTCTCACAGTAATATAAACCCTTAATGTAGCCCTCATTTAAACAGACACTGAAGTAGTTCTATGTTGCTGATATGACTCTATTGTTCACTTTTCCTCTCATTGTTTCATCACGTTTCATCCTGGACCAAAAACCACATTAACACAACTTTAAACTTTATTTCCTTTAATTAAACATAGTCTCTCATGTAAAGTCTCACCGTTGCATGTCTTTTTGTTCCAGGTACAACAATAAATCCACATACTTACTCCATTAAACCTCTCCTTGACCTTCTAACTATCGACTTGGACCAGGGCCACGTCGTGTCTAAGCTGCTCGGGGCAATTACAAAGACCTGGGATTGAAAGAGAGCTGTCATTAGGATGTGCTTTCCCCTCGAAGCCTGCGGAGCTTGGCCCGACTCCAGCCGGGCAAATGGAACAGAGCCTTGGGGGATAATTAGACAGTTTTATCCCAGCTTGTTGATATAAATGTGGCCGGCTCAGCCCCCACGCCCCGGCTCTGTGGTAATGATCATGTCTAACAGGTGGCGGGCGAACGGACGGGGCCTGAAATGGATCCCTCTCTTCCGGGCCCCGCTCCTCTCTCTTGTTTTGTTTTGTTTTCCGGTCCAATCGGACGGTGGCGTTCGGGTTTGTTGACGCAGAGGAGTGTTGGATATTTGTCACCGTCTCTTCACATTTGAGCTAATCTGGCCGTCCCCCGAGAGCTCCGGGGTCTTTAGAGTCGGAGGCAGGAGAAAGTCGACTCTTAAACAGACACAGTTTACGTTCCTTCCTCCACATGTCGTCTTCGGAGCAGACTCGTTCAGTTTGTGACGGACGTGGATCAGACAAAACTAACACGTTCAGTTTCAGAAGAGGCCTGTAACGAGACTAATACACTTTTATGCCCCTTTTCTAAGACTTTATTGGGGATTTTTATCAATAAAGGGTCCAATCATGGGTTTATTTTATTAATTAATAAAGCCACTCTTCTTAAAAACACAGTGACAATGTTTTCTTTTCTTTTATGGATTTACTTTTTTAGTTTTATTCAGTGAGAACAGTAAGTTTTGTTAAATAAACACTAAGATCCAGAGTCAGCTTTACTTCTCAACTTTTAATTAAAGAACAACGCACAAACTGGAGCGATACATAAACCAGAAAAGAAAATCAAATATAGACTTTTCAAACTAATGTAGCATTAATTCAGGTTTTTCTTCAAGAAAATCTGCATTTTTTGGAGAAAGTTTGTTCCTTTTCTCGTCGATAATATTTCCTGTGATGCTTTGCTCGAGGTGTAACAAAGAGAGACACTTTTAAGATGTTATTTTGGACATTAACAGAGGTGGGAAGAAGTGAAGTATTTGTATTTTGTTACTGTATATTTTCCAGGTATCTTTACTTCACTCGAGTATTTATTTATCTGGATCCTTCTGTACTTTCTACTCCTTACTTTGTCAAAACTGTTTCTTTTAAAACCTTCGCTGACGACGACGTAAAAGACGTAAATAACGAGAGAGAGGAAGTCAAGCCCCGCCAAAATAAGAGAAGGAAACTCATAGAACATCTAATATTGTTGGTGAATGATGCAGAATGAAAATAATAAACAGAACAAATCCCAATTGAACTGGTTCTTGATGATTGTGTCTGAAACTTGAACTAAACTGAAACAAACTTGTCACTATGGAAGCCTGTTTCCGCCATGTAAGAAAAAATAAAAGTCGAACAGGAAGTCATAATTATGTGAATAAAAGTCATAATTACGAGTTTTAAAGTCATAATTATGTGAATAAAAGTCATAATTACGAGTTTTAAAGTCATAATTACGAGAATAAAAATCGTAATTACGAGTTTTAACAGTCGTAATTATGACTTTAAAACTAATAATTACGAGTTTCTTCCAAATGCATCCTTGGCCATTTGGGGCTAACTCTGCAAAGGATGGCGTCTGATAGAGAAGTACTTTAAAGATGTCTTTACAACAAACAAAATACTTGATTTGCTGGCGAATTCACATGGATTTAAAGTGAGTAAATGCAAATGTAATAACGACTTTTATTCTCATAATTTCTTCTTCTTCTTGCTGGACTTTTATTTTTTCTTACGTGGCAGAAACAGGCTTCCATATGTTGAGTTTTTATAAATGTGTTTCACTGACAGTAAAATAAACTTAGTAAAGAAGTTGAAACAGCAGTATCTGTACTTTTTGACACCTTTAAAAAGCTCTGAACCTGTTCTTTCAGTTCCGTTGTCTGTGTTTACATCAGCGACATGTTTCTGGAGACAGACACGTTTCTCTCGGTCCCGGTTGGATTTGGAAGCAGAGCCGTGGAGTTAAAGCTTCTGGATTGAGTCATCTCCGAGCTGCAGATCCAAACCCCCTGTATCCTGCTCAGAGGGGGCTGCTCTGCTGAGGTATGCATCTGAAGAGACATGGGAGACCACTCAACGGCAGGCTCCTGATTCACTGTCATATAATGGACCATTTGGGGCAAAGAGAAGCAGAAAAAATGATGCATGTATCAGAATTTACTACCTTCCCAGAAAACGTGTGGAACGCATTTGAGCCAAAGGATCATTCTCTACAAAACAAATGCCTTTTTAATTGGGACGACCTGTCAGTACGAGGGATTCTCCAAGTCCCACCGACAGATACAGTAATGATTCTGGACATAAACAGGTTTAAAGTGAGTTGAGTTCAGGTTAAATACAGTTTAAGAGCTTCTTGTTGGACTTGAACAGGTCTAGGGCAGTTTTAGTTTGATTTTAACAAGTTTTATGGAGTTTAAGTTGGTTTTTGAAAGGTTTTTATTGGTTTTAGTTGGACTTTAACAGGTTCTAAATGCTTTCAGTTTGACTTTAACCTGTTTTAGCTGGAATTTAATTGCCTCAAGTCGTTATAGTTTGTTTTTATTTGGACAAAATAAAACAGATTCTGATCAAAATAGACTTTCTCTGGAGGAAGATAATGGAGCTGCATTAAAAAAAGAAAAAAAGTGCAGCTCAGGTTCATCATTTTTAATTTTAATCTGAAAAATAAAACGTCTTATTGTCAAAAAAGGCAAAGTACATCATGTAAATAAATATATAAGATACATATTGACATTACTAATTGCATTTTCTAACAAGTAGCAGTGATTATATCCTGGAACTGTGTCTTGAGCCAGAGTTTCTGAAAAGCGTCCAGAGGCTCTTAGCGTTGGTTTCTCGGTGGTTAGTCGTGTCCAGTTAATGACGGACCCAGGTTTTAGATTTAGGAGCTGGATCCTTCTGGTCTTTACTGGGACGTTGGATTTTGTTTTAATTTTCACCTTTCAAGTTGTTTTTAGCCCAACTTTACCCTCATCTTTCTTTCATCAGAGGCTTAAGGACAAACCGAGACTTTAAATAGAGTTTCAAAACACGGTTTGCGGCGGAGAAATTTTAAAATATATTTTCTTTGTGGTTTGGCGTCGCAAATTGAAAACTGCTTTAGAGCATTTTGTGGGAAGGTTGGGATCTATTGCTTTATATGATGTCCTCAGGCTTTTGGGTCACATCCAGAGCTGATACTGAGGTTTGTAATGGATTTATGGCATATTTTCACTGGAGGAAGTTTAGTTCTTTGTGCTCTTTTTAACATTTAAATTAAAATGAACAAGTAAAGTCACAGCAGCAGTTTAAGAAAAGGAAGACTGTTCAAAACAAAAGAAGTGTTGAAACCTCTAAATATAGACGTAAATAAATAACTAGTATATCGTCTAAATAAGTCTAAATGAACAAAAACTAATGTCAAATTATCAAGTTATTAATGTGAAAACAGTTGAAATATTTTAAAACGACTTATATTAAACTAAAATTCCGACTCCAGCAGGATTCAGGTGCATTTTTAACTCAGAAAAACATTTTCCCGACTTCCCGAGGAGCACCTGAACGCACCATAAGACTTTGTGTCACAAGAACAAGACAAACGACAGTATTTTTGTGTTTTTCTTTCACATTTTCACCCGTTTTAAGAATGAAAACAGGAGAATACAAACAGAAGACAGCACCCTCTTCTTCTTCTTCTTCTTCTTCTTCTTCTTCTTCTTCTTCTTCTTCAACAGTTTATAATGACTCTATATTTGTCTGAAAGGCCTCCACAGCTGATGGAGGCTCTCATTAAAAGCCCGTCATCCTCTTCAGTATTTTTAGTGTCATGCTGCAGATATTTACAGAACATACCTCTGTGTCTTCAGAGAATAGATCAGGCTTATTTCTAACATGTTGTCCTTCTTTATTTTATTATAAATGCACCTTCTCCTCCAGATTATAGATAAAACAGTAGATCTACAAACTCTTTATGCATATTCTGGACTTTTGTTCCATAAATGTATTTAGAAATAAGTTCAAATCAAACTAAAACTTCAGAAAAGTCAGTGTGCAGCCTGTTATACCACTCCCCACCACTAGATGGAGTCATGAGCAGCTGGACTTTCTTTTTGGTATTTTTCCAGGAGCTGTTGAATTATTTAAGTAAAGTTAAACTGCTTTGGGAAAATAAATCCTGGCACAGCGCTGTCTTCAAGTGTTGATGAATGGAATAAATGTAAGAACTGCATAAAATCCCAACACAGTCATTAAATAATGTTCAGTCGCAGGATTTCTCCATCGTTTTTACAAATAACCCGTGAGAGACGCATCAGAGACACGAGCATGAATCACACTCTTCAGTCCAGCGTTAGCGTTAGCCTCGTAGCGCTCCCAGATGCTCCATTCATTCTCTGTACTTTTTTGTTGTTGTTTTGACTGAAATATCTCTGACCCGAAGGTGACAAATATAATTCCCACTCAGACTAAACTAAAATAGAGTCTAAATCCGTCTCTTTGTCTTCGAGGCTGAATCCCGGCCAACTGCTCTGACGTCTTCGACCTCCAAAGATTATTGCCCTGTCATTGTTTTAGCAGTTTCCCTAAACACAGACTCAAACAAACGTCCCAATACTTCTGTTTTATGGCACTTCTATTTACTTCAAGACGCGTACTCTTCATTGTTTTGTAACGTTACATCAAAAGGTTTAAAACGGTTTAAAACGAGGCTATACTTACATGTGTTTTAAATTTAAATCCTTGCTTTTGTTCATAGTATCATCATCTCATTATATATTAGTTTCTCTACAAATAAAGTGATTATTATGGAAATAAATAGGTTTAAAGTGAGTTGAGTTCAGTTTAAATACAGTTTAAGAGCTTCTTGTTGGACTTGAACAGGTCTAGGGCGGTTTTAGTTTGATTTTAACAAGTTTTATGGAGTTTAAGTTGGTCTTTGAAAGGTTTTTATTGGTTTTAGTTGGACTTTAATAGATTTTTACCTATTTTAGCTTGACTTTAATTGCCTTAAGTTGTTGTAGTTGGTTTTATTTGGACAAAATAAAGTGGATTATGATCAAAATGTTTTTTCTGGTGGAAGATAATGGAGCTGTATTAAAAAAAAACACTGAAGTAGACAATAATTTGCTTGTATCAAACACATGAGAAGAATATCTATAATGGAACAGTTATTTTTTACAGTTAGAGCCAAATATAAGCCACTGAATCTATATTTAATGTGTAGAAAACAACCAAACTGAACTGTTAAATGTTCCTCTCATGACGCTGCCTTCAAATGCTCTCTGTAAAACTCAGCGCTACAGAGCTTTACAACCAAAGGACAAAAATGATTATGACAATACTTTTTTACTAAATATTCTATAGAAATACCACTTGTCAGTTGTACTTTTTGTTAAATAAATACAGATTTAAACGCTTACATTGTTTAATATTTACATAATATTAGTGTTTTTGTTTTTGTCAAACCTTGAAGAACAGGACTCTGGACTTGAGACTTACTTGTGTCTTGCAAAACAATGACTTGCTAATCCCCAAGCATTTTTCTCACCAATAAACATCAGTATTATGCAAAATAAATGTGTAAAATGTGATATTTTTCTATATTTAACACTATTTTTAGCCCCACAACCTTTAAAGCCACAATCCTGAAGAACACAATGCTCTGAAAACAGCTCCACAGATCCCTCCCAGTTCCAGGTAGCGGTTAAATAAACAACATAAACGCGTATTACTCGAGTTAAATAAGTGTAAAAGGTTGTAAGAGTAAACAGTATAACCTTGTGTTCAGTAACAGAATAGGTTCCTTGTACACAATGTGCCTGCTGTAAACCCCAAACACACACTTCCTTTAACCCTGACGAACGACGCTGACAAAGAATCAAAGGCCTGTTCAGCGACGCTTCAAAACAAAACAATACACGGTAAAAATAAACCCTTTTCTCCCAAAATACGTGAAGTACTTTTGCAGAAGCGCGTTTTTATTGCGGTCGTTATTACGCGTCATTAAAAACTCTGAGGCCAAAGTGGACACGTCGAGATGCACAGCGGCCTCAAGGAGGTTAACAAAGACAGGAAGATTAAATAATACATTCATCACACGGAGCGGGGCTGAGGGCCAAGTTCATGTCAAATCCATAACGGCTCAGAGTATCCTCGGCTCGGCTCATTTCCACGTTCGCACGTCACTCTCTGCTGGAAATCTACGCAGAGGATGTATTGATCTCGCTGCAGCTTCCTTTCTCACAAGCACCAAACAGAGGCGGCGTATCACACAAAACAAGCTCCCCCAGCCCCATAAAACTAAATAATAAACCCGCCGCCTGCCAAAATAATCCCGCTACCTTTGTTTGCAGCGGCTTTCATGGGCGCGCTGCCTTCGCTGACGCTCGGATATTCGCTTCCTCTGAGTTGAATAGATGAAAACAAGCTGCGTATGTGTCGTACGTGTTGCTTTCTCTTTATTTATGTATTGTTTCAGTGCACTTTGAGGAAGTTTAAAAGGCAAACTCGCTCTTTAATAATTTAGTTTATGATCTTAACAAACATAATGTGAACCACGTGGAACTTTGACGTCACCGTTTTGTTTTTAATTGTGTTTAAAGACATCGAGGTCTAAACTCCAGGAGACGTCTGGAGGAGTGGAGGTATTTTTATCGTCTGAAGGGAAACAAAGAAAACTAATTAGCGTTCAATGTGGTTTTAATTGTGTTGTAAAGTTACTAAAAGTTGAAACTAATCACAGCGACATTTCCTCAAAATAAAAAGATGCAAAACACGTGAGACTTTTATTCGTTTACATCAAAAATATCTCAGTTCTGGTGTTTTTTGAGGTGTTCAGAAGAAAAATAAACTCAGAAATCCTCCAGAAACATCAATATCAACAAATAACACGAAACTCATCAGACGTTTGAAGAAAAGTCACCGAATATGAGGAGTTTTTAAAGCAGCACTGAGACCGACAACGACAGTGAGAAACTAAGAGAATTATGATTACTCTGTGTAGTGTTGATAGTGAACACCTTTTTATCAGAGCAGGAAATATAAACAAGAAAAGGATCAAACTTTCTCAAAAAAAAATGCAGAGATGCTTGAAGAAAAACCTGAAATGCTAATGCTAATGCTACATTAGTTTGAAAAGTCTATATTCGATTTTCTGGTTTATGTAGAGCTCCAGTTTGTGTTATTTATTCTTTGATTAAAAGTTGAGAAGTAAAGCTGACTCTGGATCAGTGGATGGAGCCAGAATAAGGAAGTTAAAAAGGTATTTGTGGTTTTTTGTTGGACGTTTTGTTGCCTGTGTTTATTGTAAACAAAACTTACTGTTCTCACTAGATACAGCTAAAGAAAGAAAAGAAAAAAAGAAAAGAAACTACTTGAAATAGGCTTCTGTGTTTTTAAGAAAAGTGAATTTATTAAGGAACATAATCAAATAAACCCATGAGGACAACTAGAGCATCTGAAGTGAGTCAGTGGAGTCAGCTTTAGGAACTGAAACAGCATTTATGGGAAAAGTGTTACTCATTAGTGAATGTTTTCAAAGATGCTTCCAGGTTTATTTTTGTGTTTAACAGCTTGGACGCATCATAAATAAAGAACTTGCTCCATATTTGACAACTCTGCTTAAAAAAAAAGTCAAAATGAAGCTTTAAAATCCTTGTTCTGTAAACGGAGCGATCCATTATTAGCTGCGAGGAAACGGGTCTGAGCTCTGATCGGCCACAAACAGGAAAGCGGCCTGTTGTTTACGGCTCCCGATCGTTAGCGTGTTCGTCCAGGCTCAGATCTGGACTGAAACACGCCTACTTCACGTCTCACAACAACAATACGACACGGGAAGACGACGTTATCTGAAGGGTCCGTATCGAGCGTGTGTCGTGACGTAAAGGAAACACTCGAGAGGAAAACATCACGAACAAGACTCTGACACTTTTATAAATGCTGTTATTCCATTTTTATCCATTTATAGCATGAATTAATGATTATAATGAGGATATAACGTTATAAAGATGATTACTTTTGTCTCGTTAAATCCAGAAAACATTACTTTTTCTAATATTTGACTGACTTTTAAAGCTGTGATGTTATGTCTTGCTCCATTGTCCTTCTCTTTATCTTCAGTCTGCTTTGGGACAGATAAAAATGAGCTCGTTGTGGCTAAATCTGGCACATTTACATTAAAGATGCACTTTACAAAAGACTCATTATAAATTCAAGGAACACATAATGTACATAAAAAAAAACTTAAAAAGTCACAAAACACCAGCGAAAGAATAAAAATGTACCAAGAAACAGTGTTAATATTTGAAATGAAATGAAATAAACATTAATTAGTTCATTAAAGCAGATATTATTACATTAATGGATGTTTTAAAGCATTAAAATGATTGCACAATAGGATTTAGAGCCAAGTGGTTGTACATTTAATTAAATTACACTCACATAAGTGCTTTTAACATCACAAGTTTTAAATGTAATACGTTTAAGTGCACAAATATTAAAAAAGAGAATGCATTTTAGCTTTTAGTTTTATCAGTTTATGTCTTATCTGTCTCAAATACAGATAGTTGTGGATTAAAGGCACTTGTTTAATGTTAAATTGATCAGAAACATGTATTATTATTATGTATTTCTACAACTTATTTGTTTTATAGATCATTTTTGGTCTTTTTGGCCTTTATTTATAGTTAACAATGACACGAGGCAAACGAGACTCGAACCCGGGTCTCTCTCAACTTTCAGACCCTTTTCATTAAATAATGTATTAAGTGATTTTACAGCGTCACTAAAGTAAACACTACACAGTCTTAAATGGACTGAAGTCTGTGAGAAGCACAGAAACAGAGGTGTACGTTGTAGTTTTTGAC
The DNA here is from genome assembly GCA_036850595.1 of Rhyacichthys aspro. Taxonomy (NCBI): domain Eukaryota; kingdom Metazoa; phylum Chordata; class Actinopteri; order Gobiiformes; family Rhyacichthyidae; genus Rhyacichthys; species Rhyacichthys aspro. The sequence goes on from CM072170.1 coordinate 1,138,830, forward strand.
AGTTTGCCGTTTCTGAAAAAATGATTGGAATTGCAGAATGAAACCCGACTCCAGATACAACCCAGAGATTTAAAAGCTGAGTAAAAGTGAAAGTTGACGGCTGACATTTTTTTAAGCCTCGAGAGCTTCTCAAAACTCCTGAAAAAGAGCTGGAGGTGGATTTCACATTAAGCACGAGTTACTTTAACCTTTTTACGATCTGAAAAACACGTGATTCAGATTCTTAAGATTAAATACTAATAATAATCCCAACAGAGCAATTAATCTGAGCAGAAAATAAGACGTAAGACAGACACAACACTAAATACAACACAGCAACTTAAAAAGATAAATAAAACTCAATTAAAAGAGAGACAAGTCAGGATTTAAAACAAAAGATTTTGACACAGATTTGATAAAACACAGCAACGTTCTAAAAGCAACAAAGAAAATTCAGATTTTATGACGTGTCCAGATACAGTCCTACAATAAAACAGTAATTAAGCATTAATAGATGTGTAATTAACAGTTATAGACACTGTAATAACATTTATATACACAATATTACATGGGTTTTTTGTTGAGACTTAAACATTTACACCAATGTTTATTACATAATAGTAATAGTGCTTTGTAAATGGTGAATTAAGGATTAATTAAGTTGTTACAAATACTCAATTAATGCTTAATAGTGTGAGTTATTCTAAAGTGTTTCTGGAGAATGTGTTTGTTATAGAAAGACTCTGTGATTTTAAAACATATATGAACTTTATTATTATTAAAAATGGTCTTGTCTTTGAGAATAAAGCTTTTAAACAAACAGAAAAATGAAAAACTCTCAATAAAACACTGATAAAAGTGACAGAGAACAGTGGGACTGAGCTGATCCTCAATATATAACATAATGAATAATCTTTTTAAATCTTGAAATCAAGGATAATTGCTCATTTTGACAGTTTCCAGTTGAATCCTGTTATCGGAGTGTATTATTGGTGTGTGTTTAGCCGGGGCCCCTGGGGGACAGAGGCAGCTGTGTGTGGCCCCTGACCCCGGCCTCCACCAACAACTGGTTAATTAGCCGGCCTCATGGGGCAACGGGAGGCCGCGGTGCAGGGCATTATGGGAAACAAGGGTTGTAAGACTCAGATGATAGTTGTCGTTATGTGGCTTTACAAACGACTGCAGACGGTTAATAGTTTATTATTAGTTGTTTCTCTGTGGAGTTCAAGAAAGACATGTTTAATCATAAATCTGTGTCTGTTTATCTGCTTTTATTTATATTTTGATCTTTATAGCAAATTATATATTAAAAAACCCATTGTATGAATAGATCAGAGAGAGTCAGTTATAATATAGAAGGTAGTTTTAATGACATTTAGGTGACATTACACAACATAAAGGAGTTATTAAACTAAACAGCAGCTTAATGCAAATGTGCTTCAGAAAATAAAACCATTAAACATAATATTCACAACAGTTTAAAAACAATGGTGGCTTTGTTTCACTGTGTTTAAATTAAATTAAATTAAATTAAATTAAATTAAATTAAATTAAATTAAATTAAATTAAATTAAATTAAATTAAATTAAATTAAATTAAATTAAATTAAATTAGTGTGTGGAAAAAAGTGTGTAGATATCCTAAGAATTATTTTTTTTTAAATAGAATACTTCGTTAAAAAAAGAGTATTTGGTGCTTTGGTGTTCAATGTGTGTCTTTTTGTCCTTTGGTTGTAAAGCCCTGTAGCGCTGAGTTTTACAGAGAGCATTTGAAGGCAGCGTCATGAGAGTAACACTTAACTCTGTGTAATCTGTCAAACTATTGAAGAAAATGAACTGTTTAGAGCAAACTTGAGTCTTTGGTTCAAGTCCAAGTGAAGTCTGAGTCTGGTTCAAGTCCAAGTGAAGTCTGAGTCTGGTTCAAGTCCAAGTGAAGTCTGAGTCTGGTTCAAGTCCAAGTGAAGTCTGAGTCTTTGGTTCAAGTCCAAGTGAAGTCTGAGTCTGGTTCAAGTCCAAGTGAAGTCTGAGTCTGGTTCAAGTCCAAGTGAAGTCTGAGTCTTTGGTCCAAGTCCAGTTCCAAGTCTTTTTACATTTTCTCGAGTCAGAAGTCATTAAATTTGTGACTCTAGTCTGACTCAGGTCCACATTTCTGTTTAAAAAGTGCTGAATGTCAAAGTTTTACATCTTTCGGCTCAGTTTCTTCCAACAGTTTAAAGCCCGGAGCCAAACAAGACCCCACAGCTTTTCCTAAATCACTTACAGTCCCGCCGCAAGTGGCTAGTAGCTGAAATGAAAACAGAGCAGCGAGTTATGTGCTGTCCTAATGAGCTCTAATAAAAACGCAGGCCTCTTATAGCGCGGATCTCTGCCCTTTACTGGATGCATCTGCGGGATCCCAGCGCGATCCGGTTACGACCCGTCTGAGCGGCGGAGTGTGAACTGGGAGTATCGAGTGCCGTAATATGGAAATTCCTGTGTAATGCACGGGCTGCGGGATTGTACGATTACTTAATTCATTTAGCTGTGTTCCAGAGAGCTCAGAGCGGCCAAAAACTGTGCTTAAACATCGATACTGGAGCTTTAAAGTAAAAATGACGTTAGTGTTTAGTGTTGAGAGTATTAACGTGGAGTTTTATTTAATGTACGGCGTAAAAAAGGTGCGTATAATAACAATAAACGGTTTTATTGTCGCATAGTCACTAAATGAAGTCTGGAAAATGAAGCGTTTTTCTCTCTAGCGCCCCCAGCTGTACGGCTGCACAATTACCCTGAGCCTTTCTTCTCTGAAACTATATTTATTATTCTGAATTGTGCTTTTTTTATAGTCTTGTCACTGTTTTGTAGTAAATAAGTTATAATTTGTCAAAGAAATAAGTTTTTGTTTATAAAAATGGGTAAATATTCTGACTATTTTTATTCTTTTGGCTCCGAATAATGTCAGATTTGAAAAAAGGTGATGGAAAACTCTAATTTTTTAAGGTTTTTTAACTAAAACATCTTCTAACTTCACAGAAAGAAATATGTACTGTTAATAAATAAAAATAATAATAGTTAAAAAAACATGAAACAATGAATATATCAAATCTAAATGGGTTTACTTTGCAAATAATCCAATAATCTAATTCTTCTATATTTACAGTTAATCTTAAAATGTGTTGTTTGTTTGAACAAATCTGGTACAAATTGGTCAAAATGAAGAGTTTACTTTAAAAATGTTTTAACAGAAAGATTAAATAATAAACGTAAAAGTCCTTTCTTGTTAGTTTTAAAATGAGAAAAGAGCACAGTTTGTCCTCTTAATGCAGCGGTAGAAACAGGAACAGGAAGTGATGAAACTAAAGCTTTCAGAGTATTATTTTGAAAGGATTATAAACATACTCGGGAGACCTGGGTTTGATTCCAGCTTGGGTCATTCTCCCAGTGTCATTCCTCTGTTTTTACTCTGTTTCCTGAATCGATTAAAGGCAAAGAGCCAAATAATAATAATAATAAAAACACACAAGAGGTCAAAGTTTACAGGAAATGTGTTTTTGTGAGAAAAAAACACCAGAAAAAGGCAGATGTTGGGAGTGATTTTACTGAAACGTGAATCCAAGCACCTGCTCATATAATCCGTTACTACATATGTATTACACTTTTGATAACTGTAATGACAACAGGTTGTTTTATTTGTTTTATTTCCTTTTTTCAGAGCTGCCACTTCCATCTTGTCACTATTTACATGTCTTTGTTTACTTGCTGTTTGCAGAATCTTTATAATAACTCACACAAAATAAAATAAAACTGCAGTTAAGCATCAATACATGTGTAATTAACAAGTTATAGACAGTGAAATATCATTTATATGTGTAATTATACATGGGTCTTTGTTTATTTGCTGTTTGCTCAATAATAAATATGGACACTTTGCAGAAGCACAACAGAAAAGACAAAAATTATAGGAATAAAACAGCTGCTGTGTTAAAACAGGCATATTTTCCTGCCTTACAGTCGGTGCAGAGGGAAAAATGCCACTGGACGACCACAGTTCTAAAGACTAAAGGGTGTTTTGACATTTTATTTGATATTTTGATTGTGTGAAGATGATTTTTCCAACAGAACGGTTCAATAATGTAATGTGTAATATGCTCTGTAATGACATTCATGTGTGTTCTGCTACAGCGAGAACAAATGAGGCCTCGGTAACACTGGCTCAGGTTTAAGGCTCTGGTTTCACGGTCCAGGAACAAACCATTAAAGAAGAGCCGGGAGCCCACCCGACCCTCGCGGCGGGGTCCTGCTCCGCCAGCGCCCGCACGACCGAGCCCAGGCGCTGATTTGTGGCTCCTGACGTTTTAATTCATTGGAAAACACAAGTCAGGACCCAGGAGTTAAGTAAGTCCATTAACACCGCGCTGGAGTAATGCTTTCCAGCGCGGTGCCACCCAGACCGATCAAGAGGGGCCCGGCGTCTCAGGCTTTCCTGGAAGTGTGGCCCCGAGGTTCTCTGACAACGACATAAAAGTAGAAAGAGAAGAAGAAGAGATGTTCATTAAAGTCAGTTTAATTACACTTTAACATCAGCCGCTCTTCTCTTCTTTCTTCTCTTTCGTTGTTTAGCTTCTCGCTGCAGAAAAATGTATTTATTTAAAGATCATGTAAATGGAGTTCCCTGGTATTTGCATTTGGACTAGTTTATTCTCTTTGTGTAAAGGTCATGTGGATTTATGAGTAAACCACTTGGCACATGTAAAATAAACCAGAGTAAATCTAATACAGCTCAGATTAAAACAGCAGCTCAGAACATAAGCTTTAATAACAATATTTGACATTGTGTGTAATACAATATAAACCTTTACTGTCACTGTCTGAGTTGGATTTTTCATTGTAGAGGGTTTTTTTTTACTGCAAATAATGGACAAATAAATGGATTGGACACTGTTTTTATCTTTTATTTCACAAATCTTTCTGCAGTGATTGTGGATGTATCATTTATATTTATATCAATAAAAATGACAGTGCAGGGTTTGTAAAGGAGCAATAAAGATATATTAACTGCAAACTGGATCAAAAACCTTCACTTATTTAAGAATCGGTGCCAAACATGAGTTTATTTCTCTGTATCAGCTTTAACCTTGAGTAATGCGTCTGTGTTTCCAGCGGAATATAAAGTCAAAGATGCATTTTATCAGCTGTTGCATTCACTGTCTCCATCATTTCCCCGGTGACATCTCGAAAAATGATTTCATTGTGTCCTAATCCATTAAATAGAGCCGTCGTGTCAGCTGAGCCACCAATGACTCAAAGCACAGCTGCAGGGGAACGGAAAACAGCCGCCAAACTCCGCTCCGGCAAAATGGAAAAAGGTGGAGTCGAAAAGCTGTTAAAAGTATCTGACAGATTGGACACGCTCTGAAATGTGGAACAGCGTTATTAATTTGGGACGAGGGCCTGTTAAATCTATCAGTGCTTTATTCTGAAAAGCAGCTCAGAGTCACGGCAGACGCTTGTTTAACACTTTACTGCGTCATCTTCCTTTAAAACCAGGAAGTGTTGCTGTGAAGAGCCTCTGCTGTCAGCGCCCCCCGGTGGACAGTGTAGGTCAGTGAACAACACACAGACAACACAGAGATTTTACTCTTTTCTTTTTCTGTTGTTTGTTTTTAGACTAATGTCATAATCATTTTGACGAGAAAAAGAACTGAAGTAATGATTTTATTTGTGTTTATAAAGATTTGATTTTCTATTTTAGTTTTAAGAGCCATGTTAAGTTTAGTTTTAAAATGAGTTCTTCTTCTTCTTCTTCTTTTTCTGCTTCTTCTTCTTCTTCTTCTTCTTCTTTTTCTGCTTCTTCTTCTTCTTCTTCTTCATTTTCTTCTTCTTCTTCTTCTTCTTCTTCTTCTTCTTCTTCTTCTTCTTGCGACAACAATAAAAACAGGAGATGTTCAGGTCCAGGTCCAAATCACCAAAAAAACTTCAGGTCGAGTTCAAATCCTGTTATTTTTACTGGAATTTGAGTCACAACAAAACCAAGTCAGAGACCAGTCCGTCCAGGTCGGGTCTGAGAAGAGCTTCAGGATGAATTTTGCCAAAACAGAATCTTTGATATTCAAATAACACTAAATTAAAACAAAAAAAAAACTAAAACTAAATAAACTAAAACATAATAAACCACTTCAATTTCAACTTTAACTGTGTTCGGCTAAAACCCAGCGCTGAGCTTTGCCCTTGAACACAACTCAGAGGCATCTGCTCCCAAGTCCAGGGCAAGTCCATTAATAATTATATTAGCGTCAATAAATAAATAAATAAATAAATAAATAAGCTGGTATTCATGGTTAATTTGAGTAGTTTCAGTAAAATCAATGGTTTAACCTTGAACCACAAAGAGATGTGTCTGTCATTAATCTTTCCAACAAGATGGAGGTTTGACAGGTTTAGACTAAACTTTATTAATCCACAAAGAAAACTGCTTTGTCACAACATCAACATGAACACACAATAAAATAAAGAAGTAAAATAAATGCACACAATAATAAACAGTAGAGAATAGAGTCAATAAGATCCTGTTTCATTTTGTCTCTGGTCTTTCACTGAGTCAGGACTTAAACGATCCAGTCTGGACCTGTTCCCTTAAAATGAGTAATACTGAAGTCATCCAGAAGATGGCGCTGTGTTCCTCTCTCTGTCTGAGTCTGAAACCTTTGGATGAGACCAACCTGAACCAGAGCTGAGACCGAGTCCAAAGTCTTGTCCTAATGATGTTTTCTATTCTTTGGTGTCAGTGATGTTCAATGTGTGGCTGCTTTTTGTTCTTTGGTTGTAAAGCCCTGTAGCGCTGAGTTTTACAGAGAGCATTTGAAGGCAGCGTCATGAGAGTAACACTTAACTCTGTGTAATCTGTCAAACTATTGAAGAAAATGAACTGTTTATAATAATATTCTTTTAATCTTTGGAGAAACATCAAGTCTTTTCAGAGACTCAAGTCCAAGTGAGTCTGGTTCAAGTCCAAGTGAGTCTGGTTCAAGTCCAAGTGAAGTCTGAGTCTTTGGTTCAAGTCCAAGTGAAGTCTGAGTCTGGTTCAAGTCCAAGTGAAGTCTGAGTCTGGTTCAAGTCCAAGTGAAGTCTGAGTCTGGTTCAAGTCCAAGTGAAGTCTGAGTCTGGTTCAAGTCCAAGTGAAGTCTGAGTCTGGTTCAAGTCCAAGTGAAGTCTGAGTCTGGTTCAAGTCCAAGTGAAGTCTGAGTCTTTGGTTCAAGTCCAAGTGAAGTCTGAGTCTTTGGTTCAAGTCCAAGTGAAGTCTGAGTCTGGTTCAAGTCCAAGTGAAGTCTGAGTCTGGTTCAAGTCCAAGTGAAGTCTGAGTCTCTGGTTCAAGTCCAAGTGAAGTCTGAGTCTGGTTCAAGTCCAAGTGAAGTCTGAGTCTGGTTCAAGTCCAAGTGAAGTCTGAGTCTGGTTCAAGTCCAAGTGAAGTCTGAGTCTTTGGTTCAAGTCCAAGTGAAGTCTGAGTCTGGTTCAAGTCCAAGTGAAGTCTGAGTCTTTGGTTCAAGTCCAAGTGAAGTCTGAGTCTGGTTCAAGTCCAAGTGAAGTCTGAGTCTTTGGTTCAAGTCCAAGTGAAGTCTGAGTCTTTGGTCCAAGTCCAAGTGAAGTCTGAGTCTGGTTCAAGTCCAAGTCAAGTCTGAGTCTGGTTCAAGTCCAAGTGAGTCTGGTTCAAGTCCAAGTGAAGTCTGAGTCTTTGGTTCAAGTCTAAGTGAAGTCTGAGTCTTTGGTCCAAGTCCAGTTACAAGTCTTTTTACATTTTCTCGAGTCAGAAGTCATTAAATGTCTCTCGTGAAGTGGAGCATCAGGTCGTATTGTTTCCTATTATGGCCCCGTCCAGAGCCACATTAATAAACACTGAGATAAAGCTGTAGTGTGTGTGAGTCTGGACTATCGCTCGCTGCAGGGCCTTGTTACGGTTTTATCGGGAACAGAACCGCTCTAACACTTATCTAGAGATCTGGAACTCGACGGGACGGTGGCTTATGGGACAGCTTTATGACTCTGACAAACAGCGTTTCTCTGGAGGACGACGACGCCATATGTTCCTCTCGCTCGGCTTCGCTAAATAAACTTTCTTCACTCCTCGGGCTCGACTTCTTCTTCACCTTTTATTCTTGTCATTGTGACCCTGCTGTTGTTGCAAATGAGCTTCTATCTTTAGACGCAGTGACTCAGCGAAGGTTCACACGACGGGTCTGAGGAAAGGATGAGGAGATAAACGATGAAAGAGGGCATTAAAAACCTCGAAAAGGCTGAAAGAAAGAAAGAAATACTGCTGTAAAAGGCTCGAATGAAAGGTCAAATGTTTGTAAAAGTGTTTCTGCAAATCTCTGCTGATGTTTTAAAAAAGTAAAGATGAGGACACACAAAAAAGAAAGGCTTTCATAGTAATAATAATAAAAAAAAGGCAACTATTTTACCACAAATGTGTTTTTCCTTTAAATTATCTTCTGATCTTGGCCAGTTTTTCAAATAGAAATCTTCTAAAAACAATAAATTCACTCAAACATCACTTACTGATCTTGATTTTTAAACTGACTTTTTTGTTTTTTAAGCAGGAGGTGTCAGAAAAGTTGTCTCTGTTGTAAAGTATTGGGCCCATAAAAGAGAAAAATGACAAAAACAGAACTAAACTTACACCTGCTCTAAACAAAATACAAAAGACCTGACAAAAAACACACCAGCAGACATTTATTCTGGGTTTAGACCGACTCCACGAACAAAAAAAAGGATAGAAAAGGATAAAAAGTTCAATAAATAATGATTAATAAGATTTACATTGTTCACTGCTTGTCCCTCGGTGATATTTCTAATAAAAAATAACATTAACTTTATATTTCTCCAAAAGAAAAATGATAGATCTAAAGGGATTTATAAAATGTTGTTAAAATTAAAAGGTTTTTTTCTCCTTAGAGTCAAAGTCATTTCCATCAGAGACAATTGTTGTGTTAAATCTGAACCTGAATGTTGTTGTAGTTCGTGCTTGTGTCCACTAGAGGGCGGCAGCACTCTCCTGTTTCCTCAGAGCAGCTTCAGGCCACGTCACTTTCATCTCATCAAAACTGGGTCTGTTCATTAAAAAAGCATGTTTCAGCTTCACTTTTCTCTGAATTAATCCGGAGCCTGGAGCTACACTCGATTCAATTATCAATCAATATTAATATAAACACACAAAATATCACAATATGGAGATAAATAAACACTTTAAAGCAGGACTAGACCCAGAAGAAAGAAGAAAATAGATAAAAACAGGATTAAACAAGGCTCAAAGTGAATCTAAACCAGAACAGAGACAATAAAATCAAAACTAAAGATAACTTGTGTTTCCTTGTCCTTGTGTTGTTTGTGTGTTTGTGTTGTTTGTGTTGTTTGTGTGTTTGTTGGGACCCCTCCTGCTGTGGGGGTCACTGTGAGGTGAGGAGGTTTGTGACAACCAGAGGACACAGAAACGACTGGAGCTAAACACCATCTGCTCCTGAACCACCTCCGGGGCTTTTTAACGAGACGAAAAGTTAACATCGAGTTTAAAGGTTTTGATTTTTCTGTTGCGTGTTTAACAATCATAAAGACCGTGTGGTGGTGGGTGTAAGTTTGGGGGTAATTTTGAGGAAATGGGGTGTTTTGGGAGACTTTTGTGAGACATTGTTCTTTCTCCCACTCTTTATTTGTCATAACAGCACTTCCTCAAAGAGACACCCACAACAACAAATAATACCATGTTACTTCCCTTTTATTCATTATAAACACTTTATTTAGACTCAGTATTAAACAAATGGACTTCTACTCAAATATAAGAATGATAATAATGTATTTGATGTAAATGTAGAGCTGGGTGACATAAAAAATTAAATCTCTATTATTTTTATTTTTCAGATGATTTATGATTCGATGCTACTGACTTAAAAAGGTCATTCAAATGTATTTTTAAATTTTTTTAACAACACAAAACAACAGCAGCAGTGAGCAAATAATAATAATAAATGTATAAATGTGTAAAATAAACATGTCTGATATAATTTTGCTTTTTAGAAGTAAATGTGACCAAAGAATCGTGACACTTTAAAACCGTGGCGTCATAGTTAATAAAGATCATTTCAGAGACAAAGGTGGTGACAACTGGAAGCTTTTATTATGATTTTTTAAGTTTTCATTTGAGTGTTCTCCTTTTAAACATGTTTTAGTCAGATTTGAACAGGTTTTAGTTGGATTTGAACAGGTTTTAGTTGGATTTGAACAGGTTTTAGTTGGATTTGAACAGGTTTTTGTTGGGTTTGAACAGGTTTTACTCATTTTTTACAGGTTTTTGTTGGATTTGAACAGGTTTTTGTTGGATTTGAACAGGTTTTTGTTGGATTTGAACAGGGTTTAGTTGGATTTGAACAGGTTTTAGTTGGATTTGAACAGGTTTTTGTTGGGTTTGAACAGGTTTTACTCATTTTTTACAGGTTTTTGTTGGATTTTAAATGGTTTTAGTTGGATTTGAACAGGTTTTTGTTGGATTTGAACAGGTTTTACTCATTTTTTACAGGTTTTAGTTGAATTTTAACAGGTTTTTGTTGGATTTGAACAGGTTTTTGTTGGATTTGAACAGGGTTTAGTTGGATTTGAACAGGTTTTAGTTGGATTTGAACAGGTTTTTGTTGGGTTTGAACAGGTTTTACTCATTTTTTACAGGTTTTTGTTGGATTTTAAATGGTTTTAGTTTAATTTTAACAGGTTTTTGTTGCATTTGAACAGGTTTTACTCATATTTTAACAGGTTTTTGTTTGATTTTAACAGGTTTTAATTGCATTTGAACAGGATTTAGTTAGATTTTTAGTTGTTTTTTGTTTAAAACCTGTTCTAATCCAGTTAAAACCTAGAGCCAAAACTATCACCTTCTAAATGTATTGAAGGGCCACATAAAACATTGTAAAGGGCCACATTTGGCCCCTGGGCCTTGAGTTTGACATGTGTGCTTTAAAATCTTAAAAAATTTGTTGGTTAATGCCCTTCATAAATGTACCGTAAGCTTCTTTTGACTGAATCAGTTCAATAATGTGTGTTTGTACCTGTTTGTTTGTTGTGTCTTTGTCTTTTTGTGTGATTTTAATCCTTTTCTTTCCATAAACATCTACATTCTTGTCTTTTTTCATCTTTTCTGCCTTTAAATGTTTTCTGTCAGCTCAGTTGAACGAGTGCACTCTAAATACAGCAGACACGTGCGCGTTCAACACTTAAACTCAGCCCTTCGTTCTTGTATCTGTTCAAGGTCGAACTCCGAACGGGCTCCGGTTTCCATGGAAAAAATGTTAAATAAAAAAAGAAAAGAAAAGAAAGCAGCAGTAAGTTAACAGCTCCTCACATCCCTCCGACAATAATCCACATAAACTCACAGATCGATGGGCTTTGGTGACATCTCAACGGGCTTTTCTTTCGTCGAGCGTCTGATTTCGAGGCTCGGGTGTATTTTAGCTCACGGCCTGTTTATTAAACTCTGCAGCTGTTGTTTGTGGAAGCACCAAGGAAACAGAGGTAATTGATGGAGCTATTGAGTTACACCGGCTGCAAATGAAACCTCTGACACTGAGAACGTCAAGGATACCAGCTTAACTTTGCACCTTCAGCCCACTTTCTGTGTGAGTCTGTGAACGCACCGTCTACGCTTTCACACGTGTGTTTTCACCCCAAAGGTCACGCTATTAATAGGCGTCGAGACACTTGTAAGTTTCCCTCGAGCTACAGAACGTTAATGACATCATCGTCGAGAGAAATCTGCAGAAAAACAACGATAAAATGAACATAAACTGGACAGATTAAAGGGACAGTGAGTCAAATGGTTCAGCATCAAAATAATACTCTGCGTTTACTGGACGTTTAGACTTTTAAAGAACAAACAAACCCAGCGTCAAACTAATTTATATTTTGGGGTTTTAGGTTTTAGTTTGATTTTAACAGGTTTCATATTGATTTAAACAGGTTTTAGTTGGATTTGAGCAGGTTTTAGTTGGATTTGAGCAGGTTTTACAGGGATTTGAGCAGGTTTTAGTTGGATTTGAGCAGGTTTTAGTTGAATTTGAGCAGGTTTTAGTTGGATTTGAGCAGGTTTTACATGGATTTGAACAGGTTTTAGTTGGATTTGAACCGGTTTTACATGGATTTGAGCAGGTCTTAGTTGGATTTGAGCAGGTTTTACATGGATTTGAACAAGTTTTATATGGATTTGAACAGGTTTCATATTGATTTGAGCAGGTTTTAGTTGGATTTGAGCAGGTTTTAGTTGGATTTGAACAGGTTTTAGTAAGATTTGAACAGGTTTTATATGGACTTGAACAGGTTTTAGTTGGATTTGAGCAGGTTTTAGCAGGATTTGGCCCCTGAAAGGCTTCTTATTTACTATAGCGGTCAATAATAAACTAGTATTGATTGTTTTCTTTGTTTGTTTCATTAAGTTCCTTTTAAATTCAGTTTAAAACTTACTTAAGTGTTGTTGTTTTATTGTATTGTCATTCTGTTTTTTCAGGTTTTAATACATAATTTATTCCAAACTAAATTAAATACCAAAGATAAAAATGACTGAAACAATGTGAAGGAGAAAAATCCCTGTCGTTTTGTGTTTTTGATCGATTATTGATGAACCAAAAAGACCACAATCTGAACGTGTTTTAAAGAAGATAAAGAGGAATTGTTCTTTTATTTCACTGTTTTGCCTCATATTTCTTTCTCTCGTCTTCTTGGACCCTTGTGTTTTTACTCTTAACCCACTCATAACCCACTCACAATAAACCCACTGTGTTCCTGGGTTTGACAAATGTAACACAACTGTTGGAAACTTTCAGTCCATTCATCAACTATTCTCAAACTGAAGGTGGTTTAATCTGAGGCTCCTCGTGTTTCAGTGGAATCAGGTCTAAATGGTTGTTTTGGTTTGGGCCGGGCCCCCCACAGCCAAGTGTCATCTGTGGGTGGGGCAGGGGCAGGGGCAGGGGCAGGAGCAGGGGCAGGGGCAGGGGCAGGGGCTTTCCCAGAGACAAGACGGAAAAGAGGAGGAGGGGGCTCTTTACTCTTTACTCTGAGAAACACACAGGAAACCAGTTCAGAGCCCACAGTCACAGGTTTATTTAAACGTATGTATTTATTCAGTAAATAGAGGCGGGTCTTTGTCCTGTTTCTGTGTGAGTCCTAAAAACCAACCTGAATAAAGCCTTTCATGGTTAGCATTTATTTAAAAAGTACCACACGTCCTGATTTAACCCGTGTCCCGGCGGAAATCTACAATAGTTGATAAAATGACTTTCAGGAGCTGAAGATTGTGACATTTGGAAGCTTTTATTAAATGTATTTTTTAATGTTCATTCTAGTCTTACAAAAGTTGTCTTTAACATTTGTTTCCTCCTTTTAAACAGGTTTTAGTTGGATTTAAACAGGTTTTAGTTGGATTTAAACAGGTTTTAGTTGGATTTAAACAGGTTTTAGTTGGATTTAAACAGGTTTTAGATGGATTTAAACAGGTTTTAGATGGATTTCAACAGGTTTTAGATGGATTTGAACAGGTTTTAGATGGATTTAAACAGGTTTTAGTAAGATTTAAACAGGTTTTAGATGGATTTGAACAGGTTTTAGTTGGATTTAAACAGGTTTTAGATGGATTTGAACAGGTTTTAGATGGATTTAAACCATTTTTAGATGGATTTGAACAGGTTTTAGATGGATTTAAACAGGTTTTAGATGGATTTGAACAGGTTTTAGTTGGATTTGAACAGGTTTTAGTTGGATTTGAACAGGTTTTAGATGGATTTGAACAGGTTTTAGTTAGATTTAAACAAGTTTTAATTGCATTTGAACAGAGTTTAGTTTGGTTTTTAGTTGGTTTTGTTCAAATCTATTTTGTAAATCTAAATGTATTGAAGGGCCACATAAAATATTGCAAAGGGCCTCATTTTGCCCCTGGGCCTTGAGTTTGACACGTGTGCTTTAAAATGTCATGAAGCCAAAGCAGCACATTGTGTTTGAAACTCATTTCTCTTACAATAGTAATAATAGTGAAATGTATGTTATATTTCACTCTTCAGTCATTTACAACTTGTATAATTATAATAATGTGTAGAACATGTTGTTTTTAACATATTTCAGATGGTTTTGTTGGTTTTTTTGTTGTTGTGTGGCATTCCTGCCCCACTTCCCTTTTATAGTCTGTATTCACATGATTTATTGATATATTTTTATGTCCCTTCTTTGTGGTGCGTTCAAATCATGTGACATTCAGCCACTTTTTTCTTTTCACAGCCGGGTGGACTGGAGGCTGAGACTGCTTGAATGAGATAAATTTGCTGAAGAGAGGAAATAAAGCAGATCCCTGAATAACTTTATAAGAAAGAAAGAAAGAAAGAAATAAAATCAATATAAGTAACAAAGCAGCACATAATTCAATAATAATAAACAACAGAAACCTTGTGTGTGAGTGAAATTTGGAAGATTAGGTTTGTTATTTTATATCCAGACTGTATATCCAGAGTTTGTAGGAACATCTTTGATTCTGTGAAACTTCATCCTTCTTTAATTACAGTGAATCAGTAAAAATAAACATATAATATAAATGTACAGTGACTAATCCTGTACAAAGTGTGATTTCTCTGTTTTTTCTCCAGGAACGTTCTGTAATGAGTCGACGTGACCCGTTCAAGCCTCGGGCCTCGTCATGTGACCAACAGAACCATCACAGTTGGAGCAGAAATAATGGCCGCTCAGTCGTTGGTTGAGTTTAACACGAGCTTTGACCGAGTTATTCACAAATGAAATCACACACAGCTCCGTGACCCGCCTTCGATTCTGGTTTGATGTGTTTCTGTAAAACACACAGAGTTGAGCAGCAGCAACAGAAAACCTGTTTAAATCCAACTAAAACCTGTTTAAATCCAACTAAAAAACACTGAAATTCAACTAAAAAACACTGAAATCCAACTAAAAAACACTCAAATCCAACTAAAACCTGTTTAAATCCAACTAAAAAACACTGAAATCCAACTAAAAAACACTGAAATCCAACTAAAAACCACTCAAATCCAACTAAAAACCACTGAAATCCAGATAAAAACCACTCAAATCCAACTAAAACCTGTTTAAAGCCAACTAAAACCTGTTTAAAGCCAACTAAAAAACACTGAAATCCAACTAAAAAACACTCAAATCCAACTAAAAAACACTCAAATCCAACTTAAAAACACTCAAATCCAACTAAAAAACACTGAAATCCAACTAAAAACCACTCAAATCCAACTTAAAAACACTCAAATCCAACTTAAAAACACTCAAATCCAACTAAAAAACACTCAAATCCAACTAAAAAACACTCAAATCCAACTAAAAAACACTCAAATCCAACTTAAAAACACTCAAATCCAACTAAAAAACACTGAAATCCAACTAAAAACCACTCAAATCCAACTTAAAAACACTCAAATCCAACTTAAAAACACTCAAATCCAACTAAAAAACACTCAAATCCAACTAAAAAACACTCAAATCCAACTAAAAAACACTCAAATCCAACTTAAAAACACTCAAATCCAACTAAAAAACACTCAAATCCAACTTAAAAACACTCAAATCCAACTAAAACCTGTTTAAAGCCAACTAAAACCTGTTTAAAGCCAACTAAAAAACACTGAAATCCAACTAAAAAACACTCAAATCCAACTAAAAAACACTCAAATCCAACTTAAAAACACTCAAATCCAACTAAAAAACACTGAAATCCAACTAAAAACCACTCAAATCCAACTTAAAAACACTCAAATCCAACTTAAAAACACTCAAATCCAACTAAAAAACACTCAAATCCAACTTAAAAACACTCAAATCCAACTAAAAAACACTGAAATCCAACTAAAAACCACTCAAATCCAACTAAAAACCACTTAAATAAAACCTGTTCGGGTCCAACTGAAATTTAATCAAATCCAACAGAAACTTGTTCAAATCCATCTAAAACCTGTTCAAATCCAACTGAAACCTAATCAAATCCATTTAAAACCTGTTTAAATCCAACTGAAAACCACTCAAATCCAACTAAAACCTGTTCAAATCCAACTACAACCTAAAAGCCAAAAATATAACCTAAAAAAAAGTATTGAAGGTCCATATAAAACATTGCGAAGGGCCACATTTGGCCCCTGGGCCTTGAGTTTGACTTGTGTGTTCTAGATCATCTCTAGTTTTTTCTAGTTTTGAATACATTACACAACAGCCATGTTTCCAGCTGAAATGAACCCAGAGTAAAGCATAAATGTGCTTGGTGTCCAGTATTTAGAGCATCATGTTTGGACAAAGAACCAAAAGACTTGTTCCAAATGTTGTTAATGCAAATATACAACTGTATGTGTCAAATAATGTATTTTAAATATAGACATATTTACTGTTGGTGGCATTTATTTAAAAAATACAGCAAGAAATGACACTGTAGACATTTAATTTACACAAGACAAAAGAATTGAAGGAAAGGATAATAGTAGTAGTTCTGTGTTAAATTAAAAATAAACCAGAAAACTACTAAACGACTCTGTTCACATCAAGACGGGACTTTTAAATTGAGTTTTAGGGATAAATGGAAGAAGATGGACTGGAATAGAACAGAGATTTCAGAGCCATATTGATTTATCAGATTTGTTTTGAAGGAGACATTAATAGAGCGTCATTTGCAGTTTGTTTTATTTTTACACTTGTTTCTTAATACCTTCTGTGGGAATAATAATGAGTTCCTGGAGCTGTTTTTACTCTGGTCTGGAGAGAACCAAGTGGAAACTGAACATTGTAGTTTAAACACAAACTGTGATAAAAGACGTGTTTATGGTGCGTTTTGTTGTTTGATATAATTAGAAGAATACGCGGTGGGTCTGGCTCCAGGGCTGGATCTCTTTAGTAACATCCTGGACATATGGAGTCCACACTGAGTCCTGGCCTGACGCTCTGTCTTCGGTCGCTGTGTCTTCAAAAATAAACCCGAGCGACCGCGGTTCGACTCAGCAGATCTCGACGGTGCTGTTATCTTCGTGGAGTTGAGCTCATCCTCGTCATTGTTTCGCTTCGTTTGTGTCGAGGTCGGACGCTGATTTACACGAGTCCGTTCCTGCGGCGGAAGATTTGAACAGGTTTTAAAAAACAGGTCCAAAAAAACAGTTCAAATCCAACTAAAACCTGATAAATATGAGTAAAAGCTGTTCAAATCCAACTAAAACCTGATAAATATGAGTAAAAGCTGTTCAAATCCAACTAAAACCTGATAAATATGAGTAAAAACAGTTCAAATCCAACTAAAACCTGATAAATATGAGTAAAACCTGTTCAAATCCATCTTAAACTTGATAAATATGAGTAAAACCTGTTCAAATCCAACTAAAACCTGATAAATATGAGTAAAAACAGTTCAAATCCAACTAAAACCTGATAAATATGAGTAAAAACAGTTCAAATTCAACTAAAACCAGATAAATATGAGTAAAAACAGTTCAAATCCAACTAAAACCTGATAAATATGAGTAAAAACAGTTCAAATTCAACTAAAACCAGATAAATATGAGTAAAAACAGTTCAAATCCAACTAAAACCAGATAAATATGAGTAAAAACAGTTCAAATCCAACTAAAACCTGATAAATATGAGTAAAAGCTGTTCAAATCCAACTAAAACCAGATAAATATGAGTAAAAACAGTTCAAATCCAACTAAAACCAGATAAATATGAGTAAAAACAGTTCAAATCTATCTAAAACCTGATAAATATGAGTAAAAACAGTTCAAATCCAACTAAAACCTGATAAATATGAGTAAAACCTGTTCAAATCCAACTAAAACTTGATAAATATGAGTAAAACCTGTTCAAATCCAACTAAAACCTGATAAATATGAGTAAAACCTGTTCAAATCCAACTAAAACTTGATAAATATGAGTAAAACCTGTTCAAATCCATCTAAAAGCTGTTTAAAAGGAGAAAACAAATGTTAAAGACAACTTTTGTAAGACTAGAATGAAAATTTAAAAACGTTTAATAAAAGCTTCCACCATCTTCGGCCCCTGACAGGATTCTTATCAACCATCGCGGACCCTCATCGTTTTAGTTTGACAGCTCTGATCTGAGGCTGCGTTCACTGTCCTCGTGTTTGCTGTGGTTCAAACAGACTCTGGTGGTTGCTCTGTCACTTCGCTCCAAACGAACCTCAGTGACTCCAAACATGACCCTTTAAAACAGAGGAGCGCTTCCAACTGAACTCTGGGACGGTTTGATAGAAATGTGAACCTGAAGTGAACCAGAGACGAGTCCAAACAGGAAAAGTGTCCAGTTTTACTGGTTTTATTATCGCTCTCCACATTTGGACCTGAGTAACTCATCCTCTTTAGACCGGTACATACTCCATAAGAACTCTTCTTCTCGACACATTTTTTGGGCAGAACTTTTTTCTTGTGAGCGTCTGAGGACTATCGTGTGATTGGTCAGAAAGTTGAAGTGGGCGTGGTTAATGCAGGAAAGTGAGGAGTTCTGCTCTTGAGAAACCTTGAGCTGCAGCTGGATTTACGCGAGTTTGGAAACTCCCAAATCTCGAGAGAATCTCTTGTATCGCTCTGAACAAACCGCTTGAGTCGAACCGTGGTCTCACTCTTTTGACCAATGATGTTGCAGCACTAACAGGAAGAGGCGGGGTTTCATTTGACAAAAGCAACAAGCGCTGTCTTCTCTTTGTTATCAACATGACTACGACCAAAGACGTTAGCGTTGACGTTGCTATCGAAACAGTTTTATCAGAAGTAGAGAGTATTTCTTCTTTGAAAGACACAAAGAAACCTCTTGGAGGCGGAGTCTAGTGCTTCATCCAATCACCTACAGGTTTTTGACAGAAGAGCTCTTTCAACGGGGGCCTTCAGATGGTTCTGTGAAACAGACTCTGTTCTGTAGAGCAGTTCTATCTGAGTCAGGTTAGCTCTTGAGCTCGTTAAGAATGAAACGTCTGGATCAGAACTAACTCTAACTTGTTCTTGTGGAGAATGTACCAGGCTTTATTCAACAACACGACTGAACTCATTCTTATTTAAAGCACCAGTACTTTTGTTTCAACACAGATGCCTCTTTGCCCCAGTGCCTCATGTCCTGTTATATTTTAGCGTCACACACGATGATGTTAGCGTTCATGAGTGAGGTGGGTCCTCCTCTCGGCCGTGCTTTGCCTAATACGTCCATGAAGGACTCGCAGAGGCGCTCTCCGGGGCTATTCTGGTGCTGCCAGCCTGCGCTCTGCTGATAGCAAAGGATTAATGCGGCAGGGCACTCATCGCTCGTAATTAGAAACAACACTAAACCCTATTTTGGTGCCTGTTCCTATGGAGAGATCTTGACCCTGAGGCCTGCTCATAACAGAGTTTCCCCACGAGCCGCGGACGACACTGAAGTCAGAGTAAATATAGGCTCATAACTCCGGCAGCTATGTAACACATGTCGGACTGAGATAATTTACCGCTCGGCTGCTCTGATGTTCACGTCGAGAGGCTCACAAAGGACCGCTTTACTTTGTAATACTTTATAATTGACTAAACACCAGCCATTTACACAAACAACAAACAAATGAACAGAAGACGAGCACAAGACACTAATAAATACAAGCATAAAGACAGAGAAAGGTCATATTTAAACACTTTAGAACAAATAAAGTAATGAGTCTAAAATAACAAGTGTCTGCAGCAGGAACACATCTAACCTTTACTTTTGTCAAATAATAATAATAAACAATAAAAATGCATCTCTGAAACTGGATCATGTGACTGTGTTACTGTTGTTTTGTGGGAAAATTTTGTGTTGTGGCTTTAAATGAAACCTCACACAGTCTGGCATCACATAATCTTATATAACACAACGTGGCAGGGTTTTGAAGTTGTGTTGTGTTTGTGTAAATGGGGATTTTTACCTTCTATTTTATCTCTCAAACATTTGAAATCACAAACATTCACACCAGTGTCAATAAATCTTATAAAAGTCAAAATATAATGAGGAATAATTCATGATTTTGGTCTTTAGTCTTGAAATGCTAATGCTAATGCTAATGTACATTTCTATCTGTTATAAAACAGTGAATAAACAGAGTCAGAAAAGTCTAAAATGTTTGTGAGAAACTGCAGATATTGTGCTTTTGGTCTTTATTTCTTCCTTGTTCTTGAGATCAGATGCTATTTTATTGTAGCTCCCAACAACAGCAACAGAATGTGAAGCTAGTTACCATTAGCTTAACCGATTAGCATCCACTCTGTACCACTGAAAACAAGGTAAAAATCAGCAAATATGGGAAGAATTTAAGTTTAAAAGAAAGACACATTTCCAGGAGACCGAACCAAACTTGAAGCCTGTTTATTTCAAAGCTCACAAGTCGATATTACAAAAGTACAGTGCTTCATTTTGGCAAGATTTGGAGGAGTATTAGGAGAAGAGATGACAGACCATTTGAGGATTTTCATTTATATTTTGTCATGCAAAAAGGTGTGGGAGAAGGCCTCCGTTACGATAGCACCTTTTGTGGAAAAATAAATCCATCTGTCCTTAGGTCAGTGCAAAAATAGTCAAGAATATATGCATACAAAGAAAATAGATATATATTTATATACTTCATAGTTGACTGTTACAGACACGAAGATAGAGAGGCTTTAGAGCGTAGACCCTTAAATAAAGAGTGCACTTCGTTTACGGCGCTGTCACTTAGGCTTTGGCTGGACTTGGCCTTTTTAAACAGCACCGTAACGTCTGAGTCCCTCAAACACAGCCAAACCTTTACATACAACTGTAAAAACCCACTGATCACACAAAAAAGGTACAATATTCTTTTATAACATTGGCTCAGGTGGTAACAACTTCTTTTTTTTTTCTTTCTATTTGCAAATGTCACCCACCGAATATCGATCACGAGCTACAAATGTGTGGTAAATGTTGATATATACCCTTTTTATCTTGAAGTGGAGCACCAGTCGACACAGAGAGCAACGGAAATACATGTTTGTTTTTTACTTCAACGCGAGGAAGCTGCAAACTCATGCTAAAAATGTTTGCAGAGCCCTCAGTAACAATACGCTCACATGAAATCTGGGTAAAAAAAACAACCTGTTACAGTTTGAGTTGCATAGCGTGGATTTTCACAAGAAGGTTTCTGAAGGTTATTGTTGAGAATGTGTTGTAAAGCCTCTGTAGGAACAATAAACAGCACTTACATTTGACGCTATTGTGTTTTTTTTACAACAGTGTCTCCCAAACTGAGAGTAAAGACTGGGATTTACAGGTTCCCAGTCTCTTGAACCAGTTTAACCTTCACTGATATGACTTTAACAACAGTTATTTCTCTATAAAGCACTGTTTAGAAATATTTTACTGCAAATTATCAGGATAAAAGTAAAGCGAACTGCAAATGAAGCTCTGCTAAAGCGTCAAGATGTCTCCTTCAAAATAAAACAAGTAAATATTCACCTTCTTAAATAATTAAAGCCAGGCATAGACTTGTTTCAAATCATTGTTAATTTTGACAACAAATTTAATTTAGTTTTAGTCATAATTTAGTCTAATCCTTATTAGTTTTAGTCGACTTTATCTGAAATTGATTCAGTCACTAAAATATAAATAAATATATTATTATTGATAAAATAAGGAGTCAGCTTTTCCTGAATAATAAACATTTTTAACAAACTGAATCCTGTAAAATAACTGTAGAATAGGTTTAACAACACCTTTAACATTTAGTCCAATTGTTGTCAATTACTTTTTATTTAGTTTTCCTTTCATTTTTGGACGCTAAAATTGTCGTACGACCAGAAGTTGGGTCAAATTTAGGCCCAGCTTTAGATACATTTGGGATTTTGTTGAACTATGTATTGGATTCTTGAGAATGGACAGATAACCCTACAATAAACTATGCTTTAAAGACTCATATCTGTATCAGTATCGGCAAGTACCAAGTCAAAGCCCAAAGGTGGGTTGATTTATTGGCTTTACATTGAATTTATGTCTGATTTCAAGAGGTGGATAGATTTACACTAAAACTAAATAAAGGATTGATTTGGTAATGTTTCATCTTTAAAAATATGCAGAAAAAAAGGGTTTGGGAAACACTGCTGTAAAAGATGTTTTTAAAAGTGAAGTGAAGTTTAACCAAGCGTTTGACGGAGATAACGTTAGCCCTGTGCTTTGTCGATACCTTTTTCATGCAAACATTTGAACAGAAAACAGCCAGGACGTGAACAGAAAGCAGAAATATAATTCATAAAGACAAACCGAAACACGTGGTCTGCATTTGATGGAAACCTTGAATGGTTTTAATCCTCTGTGTTTCCTATTGTTACTTCAGAGCTCTAAAGTGACCCTGATAGCCCTTGGGTTTAACCAATCACAAACAATTAGCTTCAAAAATGCATTGTTTCAAGGTAAAACAAGGACTTTGAGCCATAATAAGCACAATTACTACAGTATTTTAAATGCAAAGTATAAATCCCATGTATATTCATCCTTATTCATCCAATTTAACTTGAATAATTGTATAATTATCCCAAAATAACTTGAGATAATGTACATTTCTAACATTAGAGCAGCCCAGTGTGGTTGTAGACAACAGTATGTCCCTGCAGGGCCACCGTAAGAGCTCCCAGGATTAAAAGTATTAGGTGGAAATCAAAATCTTAATGGAAAAATTCAGACTTTGTGTTTGTTTTTTCTCAATTTGGAGGAAAGTAAAAGCATTTGTAGAGCTGTATATTCACTACTGTGAGTGTATTGAGACCCCAAAGTGTAATTTAAATGCATAAACTCTGTACTACATCATGTTTAGAGCCAGGTTGATTTATTTTTCACGTCCGAGCTGAAGTTTCAAACGCCACCACGAGACCTGCGTTACATAATGTCCGCTTTACCTCGAGGCCTTTTGTCTTCTCTGCAAAACTCTGCATATAATTAACAAACTGCACGTGTAAGCTTTGATAAAACATTAATCGGGAGAAGTTTCGTTCGGGGTCAAAGTGGACCTCGGGGTTTTGTGTGCGTCGTTCTGCTCGTGACGTCGGAGCGGCTCAGCGGTGGCACATGAGTTAAGGCATTGATAGAGGCACTAGAAGTCACCGAAGGAGGAAAAACTGTACTCGTTTTTGAAGTCAGTACCTCAAATATGCTACCTTAAGAAAAAAAAACGACAGAGAGAGAGAGATTCATCGCTTCAAATGTAGGGCATAAACAAAACCATATGTGACAACATCAGGACGAGCCTCAGCGGAGCTCGTTCTTCAAAAGGAAACAGAAGCAGGCAGTGAAACTCCTCCGTTAGCCCTGTTTACTATATTCACTGATAAATTCAAAGTTCCTCTTCTGACAGCCATGCATAAAAAAGCTCTTATGGCTCTCTGGTAATATATTTATTTACTCTATTTAGGCTATTGCTAAAATATATTCATGTGAAGTGAAAGTAAAAACACAAAATGGCAGACGAAACATAAGCTGCTCAAGAAAAGAAAGGTGTTTTTTTTTTCTGTTGTGAATAAAACAGATTGATGGTAAGGCCTCCTTCAGACCTGGCATTAAAGTTTCAGACAAAGTGATGTGATTAATGCCCAAAACACTGAAGAGATCCGGGGAACATTTGGAGAAAGCCTGGGTCACGTGGATGGTTTAATACGGTTTGTAATCATAAATCTGATAATACCAGAGGTTTATTCACAGGGAAATTAACCCCTCATATCCACTGCATACGTCTCTGGAGATCGATCCAAACCAGAAACGAACGAGAACAACATCCGGACGCATTTTCTTTATTTGAATATTTATGTCCGTTCACTTTGTGCTTCAGAACTTTATTTAAAAAGTCACTTTGTGTGAACTTCATTTAAAACACATACAGAATATTTAAATCTGTAAATCACACATGACTTTACTCTTTTTCAGGAACCATCTGTTAATCTCTTAAAGCACTATTATTGATTTAGCAGCGTGTCTTTGTTGTTTTTCCGTTGTTAGCTCCAGTGTTAGCCGCGTTAGCCTCAGGAAACAAAAGAGCTGCTGCGGTGTTGTGTTATTTTTATTTTAATCCAAAACATTAACACTAAAAGTTAACGTGCTAATTTTACCAGCCCTAATATAAACACGATTAATCATTAAATACAATAACATTTGCAAAAACAAAGCTTGAAGTGAAGTGATGTTGAAGGATAAATCTCAAACTAAACTTGTTTTCTGGTCCTTCGTCTTTTGAATAAACAGTTGTTTTGGTCCGACACACGTCTTTATCGATGGCTTTTATCGCGCCAGTTTGTATTTCTCGAGACAAATGCAGTGGAAAATTGGGGCTAACTTTCTCTTAATATGATAAATGTAGGTTTAACCAATCAGAAACCAGTGTAGTTTTGTATATAAGGCAAGAAACGGAGAATTTATCTCATGCAGACTCAGAAGGACACATGTAAAAACAGGTTTGAATAGTGATAATAGAAGAGTTCATTTGGACAAAAGACGTATTTAAATGCCAGGTCTGAAGGAGGCCGGTGACACAATCAACTAAACCAGAACTACTTCCAAAAACGGTTTTCTCAGCAAAACGCCGGAAATGTTTTTGTGAATGTTACCAATATATACAGAGAAAAAGATCGGTTGCATTCCTCTCTGAAATTATTGCACAGTGACAACCCTTTAGACCCCTGTATAAAAATAGAACAACATAAACACACCAAACAAGTCTCCATCTTGTTTTTTTAGACAGGCACTGCCACGGCCGACCCAGACTAACAACCGTGTGCCACAGTGAGAGATTTAAGTGTTTCTCGTGTCAGTAATTGCCCTTTTCACGTTGAATACGTTTTGTCTCAAGGGTTTATTCTCCCCTTTTTGTCTCAAACAGAAGCTTCCCTCCGACCTCTTCCCGCGTCTCTATCTTTATCTCCTGTCCCGGGACGTCAGCCAGGTCCGAACAGTGGGGATTTTTGGCATTCGTCGTCACTACCGACCCAAAGCTTTGGCGCTCTCCGAGACGAGAGCGAGGAGCCGAGGACCCGATGGCCTTTTCCGATAAAAACAAAACCAAAAAGAGCGAGTTTAAACCAGCGTCTCCACTCCCATCAGCTTCGGCGTCAGGATTCGTGGAGTGATCCCGTTGTTGAGGTCCTCTTCGAACTCCAGCAGCTGGCCCATGAAGTTGAGGTTCGGGGAGATGATGGGCCTCCGGGTTTTGACGAACTTGTAGGCGTCGGTCATGGTCATCCAGGTGTGCTTCATCAGGTAAGCGATGACGATGGTGGCCGATCGAGACACGCCGGCCTGGCAGTGGATCAGGAGGCCCATCCCCGCCTGCTGTGCTTCCTCTGCAAAAAACGAACCAGAAACAAACCGAAATTAAATAGATTCTTCAGTTTCTGTTCTTTATCTGGAGACTTTTTACTTTTACTCCCTATTTTTGACACAAATATCTGTACTTTCTACTCCTTACATTGTCAAAACGTCACTTTTACAACCTCCTCCTCGTAACGAACGAGAGAGGGGAAGTCAAGCCCCGCCAAAATAAGAGAAAGCGTGTGGCCAACGTGAGTAAACACTGAGTTAAAGACAGAAATAGTTTTGTCAATGCTTTGTTGCAGAATCTGTCATTGATATAAACTCATAAAATATCTAATATTATTGGTGATTGTTGTGAATGATGCAGAATGAAAATAATAAACAAAATAAATCACAGTTGCACCGGTTCAGTCTTGATTCTGTCTGAACCTTGAAACAAACTCCATCAGAAGATTGTTCCTGAAAGAATTACAGTCATTTATCCTTCTGTCATTTGACAAAAGACATTTAATTTAAAACCATTTGAAATAATCACATAATAAAATGAGTAAGTCGTAGATTTGATTTTATTTTTGACTCCATTGTGAGTTTGGGTTTATCCGTTGCCTCGGAGACGAAATTGAGACTGTATTTGAACAAGTTTTTATTATAGTCGGCTATTACTTTGGCTTCAGAATGAGTCAGAGCTGTTTTCAAGGTGAAGCTGCTGGTCTTTAAATCCAAACACAGGGAGTCGTTCAATTTTGGAACGAATTAACCAAATTATGGGAATGATGTACATCAAACGAGTGAGTAAACCATCCCTGTTGATAAATGGTGAGTAAAATGTCAATGTCAGTATAGTCTCAGTGCATTTAAAAAACAGATGAAAAATAATTAAAACAAATAAAATGGAGGTAAAGATAATCAAAGTCCAGCTCAACTTGTGTAAAAATAGTGCAAACAAATGGGTCTTTATTGAGGATTTAAAAACTCTGAGGGACTGAATTTTATTTTTCCATAACTTAGGCTTTTATTGCCTTAAATAAATACTTCCTCCTGTGTCCCTTCAGCGTTTTTGTTCCATTGACTCATTCAAAATGCATTTATTCAAAACCATTGCAACGTGATTTCTGTTTTAAATGTTTTGGTTATTCTCTGGTTGAAATCGTGTTCCATGTTAACCATTAAAATACATTTTTGTGTTTCCTATGAATCCAGGAGCAATTTATTTAAAAACGACAAAAGAAATAAGAAAAAAAAAAAATGATCAGAATCAGATAATAACCTCAAAAATGGGATGGAAAAAAATCAACTTTAATCAACTTTAATCAGACTTTAATCACTAAAACTGTTATTAAAGAGGCATCAAATTCAGAAAATGCATTAATATTTGTTTTATATGGTGAGGACTGGAGTTAATAATGGCATTTATAGTAGAAAAAAATGGGAAAAAAGTGAAAATAAGAACGGACCCCAAGAGTTAAGTTTAAAAATGAAAAAAGTTTATAATGGGAGCTATAAGGAGTTATAATGGGAGCTATAATGGGAGCTATAAGGAGCTATAAGGAGCTATAATGGGAGCTATAATGGGAGCTATAATGGGAGCTA
The DNA here is from genome assembly GCA_036850595.1 of Rhyacichthys aspro. Classification (NCBI taxonomy): domain Eukaryota; kingdom Metazoa; phylum Chordata; class Actinopteri; order Gobiiformes; family Rhyacichthyidae; genus Rhyacichthys; species Rhyacichthys aspro. Next base: position 1,165,716 of record CM072170.1, read on the forward strand.
TAATGGGAGTTATAAGGAGCTATAATGGGAGCTATAATGAGAGCTATAAGGAGCTATAATGGGAGCTATAATGGGAGCTATAAGGAGCTATAATGGGAGCTATAATGGGAGCTATAAGGAGCTATAATGGGAGCTATAAGAAGCTATAATGGGAGCTATAAGGAGCTATAAGGAGCTATAAGGAGCTATAATGGGAGCTATAATGGGAGCTATAAGGAGCTATAATGGGAGCTATAATGGGAGCTATAAGGAGCTATAATGGGAGCTATAATGGGAGCTATAATGGGAGCTATAATGGGAGCTATAAGGAGCTATAATGGGAGCTATAATGGGAGCTATAATGGGAGCTATAAGGAGCTATAATGGGAGCTATAATGGGAGCTACAATGGGAGCTATAATGGGAGTTATAAGGAGCTATAAGGAGCTATAATGGGAGCTATAATGGGAGCTATAAGGAGCTATAATGGGAGCTATAAGGAGCTATAATGGGAGCTATAACGGGAGCTATAAGCGTGAGTTTGTTACCGATGAACTCGAAGGCCTCCTCGAAGTACTGCCGCAGGTTCTGTTTGTTGCTGTCGGTGGCGGGGAGGCGTTTGTAGACGAACAGCCCGGTGTCGTAGTGGAACAGCGGGAGGTGGGTCGTCACGTTCAGGACGAAGCCCACGTTGAGGCGCTGCAGCAGGTGGAGGTCCTGGGCGTCGTGCTCGTTGCCCAGGTACAGGAAGGGCAGGATGGGGGTGAGCTCCGCGTTCTCGATGTCCGGCGTGGAGGGCAGGGAGTGAGGTAGCGCCCCCGTCAGGCCGGAGGCGGCGGCGGTGTCCAGGCCCTCGTGGAGGTGCAGTGAGTGCTCACACAGGTTCTCATGGCTCATCCTGAAGCAGCTGATGCCTCCTGAGAACACAGGGTTAATAATCTGGTCGATGAATAATTCACGGCGTAGTTTTAGACATATTTTAGAGTCAGAAAATGAAAAGTAAATAAAAAAGTAATAAAAAAGAACAAAAAAACTCTGACTAAATGTGGCGACACTTTCATCAAAGAATAAAAATTAACAAAAATGAACGAAATCAAATCAAAAGGAGGAAGAAACGGGACGAAATCTATAAATAATATCAATATCAAACTATGTTAACGCTTGATGGAAAAAAGGGAGACAAAAAACACTGAAAATGCTTTACTCTTTCTGAATCTATTGTAGATATAGTCGACTAAAACTAATAAGGATCAGACTAAATTATGACTAAAACACAATTAAAATTTGCTGTCAATATGAACACTGCGTTTCATCTTTTTAAGTGCACTTCTAGTTGTGTGATTTACTATTTTAACTAAACACAACACTGAAAACAACATTAAAAGTCCATGATCCAGTTGTGACGATCTTTCTTCGACGCTTCATTCGTTCACATTTATTTAGCCTCAGTCACGTTAAATAAAAGTGTTTATGATTCAGAGAAAGCAGACATCTCCTTCTCATTTATTTAAAACATTTTAAATAAAGATTTGTGTTTGAACACCAGCCGTAACAGGTTAGAAGTCGATTTATTTCACTCAGAGACAAATTATTACTGAAGAAAATACACTACACTTTATATTTTAGTGAATAAATCTAAAGTCGACTAAATTCTTCTGATATTTAATCGACTAAAAATCAACACAGAACACACAATTATTAAAGATGGGACGATGTATCGCATTATAAGACATTTTTTCACAGTTAAAGGGCTTTTTGTCGTGAATTGATGTCTGCACAGTTGCGGTCAGTGTTATTTTAGATGTTAATTAAATATTGCAGCGTACTGTGTGTTCAGCTCTTATTATGTTGACTTTTGAGATGGCACACACACCGTTTGCTGATCTTATTAAAATTAATTGAAAGGAAACAGGTTTAAAAGACTCGTTGAAGCTATTAACATTTCCTCGTGTGTGTGTTGAACTGTTAATTGGCAATTTTATTAATTAACTGCAGAAATGTGTGTAAAAACTCTTTATTATAGCACGACTTTAGAAAGTAGTTTAACTCGTTTCTACTTTACCATAGTTCTATAATAATAACAAACACCAGCCTTTTCTGTGTTTTTAAGGATGAACAGGTTAAACTCTGACGGTAATAAAGCCAAAGCTCAAAAACTATTTTCATTTTGTTTCCGCGGCAACCGGTAAACTCCTGCAAAACTCCTAATTATCAGGATGAAAATAACAGAGGAGAGACTATTAGAGACTGATTACAACGTGTGATTACTGCACAAAAAACTGATTTGGGAATAAATAAGGTTAAATGTGTAGTTGTTGTTCAATAATTGTTACTTTAACCCTTTTATTTTCAGTCATTTCAGTCCCATTTGTCGGATTTAAATTGTTCTAACCTCTTAAAGTGTTTTTTTAATCTTCCCAAGACTCACTTTCTCACAGTTACTGAATAAATACTACATTAGTGATTCATTATTACATATTGGATTTGATTTAACGTGGATTTAAATGGATTAAAGTGGTTACACACACTTTCATCATTCAACTGTTTTCACATTAATAACTTCTGTTCAATCTGTTCAAATCCGACAAAAACCTGTTCAAATCTGACAAAAACCTGTTCAAATCTGACAAAAACCTGTTCAAATCTGACAAAAACCTGTTCAAATCCATCTAAAACCTGTTCAGCTCTAACTAAGAACTGTGCAAAAACTAAAACCTGTTCAAATCCGACAAAAACCTGTTCAAATCCAACAAAAACCTGTTCAAATCCATCAAAACCTGTTCAGCTCTAACTAAGGCCTGTTCAAATCCATCTAAAACCTGTTGAAATCCATCTAAAACCTGTTCAGCTCTAACTAAGAACTGTGCAAATCCAACTAAAATCTGTTCAAATCTGACAAAAACCTGTTCAACTCCGACAAAAACCTGTTAAAATCCATCAAAACCTGTTCAAATCCATCAAAACCTGTTCAAATCTGACAAAAAACCTGTTTGAATCCAAGTAAAACCTGTTCAAATCCAACAAAAACCTGCTCAAATCCATCTAAATCTGTCCTTGTGGAATAAGAATAAAATCAGAAGACACTGTCAGACTTTGGAAATGTTCCTCTCGCAGTAAAACGTTTGGACCCCGGCCTTATTCTGAGTATTCTATATTTTCTTTCTGTGGCTGAACCAGAAAAACATTCACTCATTTAAACATGTGTAATATAGTCTACATTTGCATTATTTTCTTCTCTTATACCACTTTTTCCTCTGTTTATTCTGCACTGAGCTGTTTGGGTTCAAAGGTCAGCTCCAACTAAAGCCTACACTGTTAAAAATACACCACTCACGCTTCGCTTTGCCTCGTAGCACATTTATATTTATCGACTGAAGGACGAGCAAACTTTGTCCAAACAACTTTCTAAACATTGTAAATCAGATTTTAAACTTCCTGCTTGAATTCTTTTACATTTGAATCCTCATTTTCAATTCAAAATCAAGATGGAAACTGTTCTAATTTAAGAAAAAGGCAAATGACCTGCTCCGAAAGAGAAATCCCCCTCATTAAACCGGGGCTAAACAGTCACACCAGGCGTTTATTATGCTCCCAATGGACATCTGTACTTCTGCAAATAACACCCTCGCACCTGTTACCCATGATGCCACTTGTTCCTATTTGTGGCGGAGGCAGAAATTCACACGTATGACTTTACGTATTGTTCTCTGTTCAGACTAAGCCTCGACGCTTCCTCTTCGCGAACGAACAGCTGCCGTCGACAATAAACAGAAGTAAATATAATGTGAATCTGATACAGGTAATAAAAGGTGAGAGGGTAATAATTACACCGTGGGGCGTTTCTGAGGGGGTTTCCTGATGTGACTGGGGCATTTATTACAGTCCTGTGTTGTATTACATGAAGATCATCGGATATTTTTGCACAAATGACACATAACGTTGGTTTATTATAAAAGATGGATGTGTAGACGCTGCTCCTGGTGGTCACTCGTGGAACTGCACCAATAAATACGTTTGTTTTTGTTAAAGAAGGTGTTTTTATTTTCGTTTTTTTGTTTTTTTTTGTATCTGATATAAATTATGTGAATGAATAAAGTATATTTTCAGTTTGGTGCTGGTTTAACACTCACTTTGTTGCATTAAATTCACTTTTGAGTCTGTGTTTGTGTAAATAACGACAGCCATTTTGGATTTTTGGGACTTTCTAGAGGAGTTTTTAAGCCTGCGGTGTAAAATCCAACTAAAACCTGTTCAAATCCAACTTAAATCTGTTCTCAGCTCTAACTAAGACCTGTTCAAATCCAAGTAAACCCAGCTTAAATCCACAAAAAAACTTCAACGCCATCTAAAACCTGTTCAGATCCAACAAAAATCTGTTCAAATCCAACTAAAACCTGTTCAAATCCAACTTAAACCTACTCAGCCCTAACTAAGACCTGTTCAAATCCAACTAAAACCTGTTCAGATCCAACTAAAACCTGTTCAGATCCAACTAAAACCTGTTCAAATCCAACTTAAACCTACTCAGCCCTAACTAAGACCTGTTCAAATCCAACTAAAACCTGTTCGAATCCAACTTAAACCTGCTCAGCTCTAACTAAAACCTGTTCAAATCCAAGTAAACTCTGCTTTAAATCCACACAAAAAACTTCAACGCCATCTAAAACCTGTTCAGATCCAACTAAAACCTGTTCAAATCCGACAAAAAACTGGTCAAATCCAAGTAAAACCTGTTCAGATTTAAGTAAAACCTGTTCAAATCCATCTAAAACCTTTCTTGTGTGTAAAAGTGTGTCTATGAGCTGCAACTAATCCTTCATGGAACTGTTCCCAATGAAAATAAATTAATGCTTTTACTTAAAATGAACATGAAAGCATCGAAACGACCCTCGCTTTAGCCCCAGACTCCATCAGTATCTCGTCTCTCGTTTGGAAGATGACTGCTTGAGAATAATTAAAAGTCCAGAAGCAACATATTGCAGTGAGATGAGATCTGTGAAGTGTGACCGTCTGTCCACATCTCTGACTAACTCTGAGAAGCAGAAAACACGGAGAGTGTTGTGATATTGGCTCAGCTTCTTCTGTGAAAGTGTCTCACTCTGAAGATCTGCTGTTTACATCGATCAGACGCCGCCTCCGAGCGCTACCTGCTGCCTTCACGTTTAGACGAGCGCTACGCACAAATACGAAGACTTTAAAGGAAAAATAAGCAGGATTTACAGCCGTTAATGGTGTCGGTGTGTTTATGTGATCGGTCGAAACATTTTAAACCATAACAACAGGAAGATGGAGTCATAAATGTGTTAATGTTGTGTTTGTGTTTTCAGTTATTAGCAGCACCTCAAGAAAAGAAGACTATTCAAAACATAAGAAGTGAACATAAACCTCTAAATACAGACAGAAATAAATAAATAACTAGTATTTAGTCTAAATAAGTCTAAATGGACAAAAACTAGTGTCAAATTATCAAGTTATTAATGTGAAAACAGTTGAAATATTTTGACACGACTGATATTAAACTAAAGTATCTTAAATGTTAGCTTTCCTCCGTCATAAAATAACATCAACAGAATCTCAGGTGAGTTTCAGAGTCTGTTGTTCCGACTCCAGCAGCATTCATCAACTCAAGTTCCCGAGGAGCACCTGAACGCACCACTAAGTTAAACCCAAACACAGCTTTACTATAGACGCCTCTGAGGTAGTTTTTTTCTTTTCTTTTCCCTTGAGCTGATTTGTAAATAAAGCAAAGTGTATTACAAAAATATTCAGCTTTACATTGTTCTAAAATAAAGTCGTAATTCAATTTTTTGAGTGAAACTGACACTATTCCTTCATGTGTTACGTCCAACGTGTGATCAATGTCTAACTGTAAGCTGTATTTATGTGATTTAGGAGTCATTTTGTCATTTGACTGTTCGTCTGATGAGCTTAACGACACTTTTATGGAGTAATACACACATGGAATGAGCTGATATTCGCTAATATAACAAGATATTCCCCCATGTTTTGTTCTATGCAGATGTTAAACAGCCCTTCACTGTCTCCTGGTCTTTATTCAAAGACCACAACACATGAGAAAAGATAAAAAGACAAATGAGTTACACTTGAATCAAACAGGACTAAATGAAGGCAGCAAATCAAGTAAAATAAATATATTTATCTGTGTATTCGTTCGTGCAAAACCTGCATCTCATAATATATTAGTTTCTCTACAAATACAGTAATAATTCTGGACATAAACAGGTCTAAAGTGAGTTGAGTTCAGGTTAAATACAGTTTAAGTGCTTCTTGTTGGACTTGAACAGGTTTTAGTTTGATTTAAACAAGATTTATGTTGTTTAAGTTGGTTTTTGAAAGGTTTTTATTGGTTTTAGTTGGACTTTAACGGGTTCTAAATGGTTTTAGTTCAACATTAATAGATTTTAACCCATTTTAGCTGGACTTTAATTGCCTTAAGTTGTTGTAGTTGTTTTTATTTTGAGAAAGTAAAATAGATTCTGATCAAAATGGGCTCTCTTTCCATCTTTTCAATACATTCTCACAGTTTCATTTTAAGACCTGTCATGTTTGTCATGTCATTAAAGTCCACTGATGCATAATCTAATAAACTCAAGGTACATAATGTTTCCAAAATGCCTCAAAAGACCCTGTCCGTCTCTTCTTTAAAAAGGCCTTTAATTTCCAGAGCAGAGAAGATGGCATTTTGCAAAATAAAAACCGAGTCTTGCTGGTTTTCCTGTGGATAAAACACAGCTGAGAGAAGAGGAGGATGAAGGAGGAGAGGGATGAAGGTGCTGTGATCTGACACAGCCCCCAACACGCCACACGCCACACGCTACACGCTACACGCCACACGCTTCAACACGACAACCACAGACAGAAAAACACTTCTCAGTCCATCCAGAGCTGCACATATGTTTCTGAACATTTACATAATCACACGTTTAAACTAAACTATCAGCAACAAACAGCTCACAGCTCGTCCACTTTCACTTTATTTTTCCAGTGAGCTTCTCCTTCTGCTGCGTTCATGTTTCTGAATGATTAACGTGCTCAGATGTTAACTTAATGTGTACAAAATGATAGAGTATAGTCTGTTTTTAAAGTGGAAAGATATTAAACTCTAATAAACTCAAGGGACAAAGCTCTCCTTTAATAAAACTGGAGATTGTGTTTAATCATTTAAAGATAAAAAAGAGGATGAAATGAGATGAAATACCTGTTCTTTAAGAATGTTGTACAAATGTAATGACTCTTTCATTATGTCCCATCACTAAACACTGGGCTTTATCTGAGCCTATTCAATCCTCTTATTACTAATTAAATCACCCTTTCCTTATGGATCTGATTTATCACAGTGTGGCCTTTATAAGCCTGACTCTACCTTTGAGGACGATGGGGTCCTTGCCCTCCCTTCGCAGCGACTCCAGGACCACGTGCAGAGGCTGGGAGGGAGTGAGGCGGTTGGGGTCCACCGTGTTTTCATCATAAACCACGATTTCTTTGGAGAAAATGCCCTTAAAGGAGTCCTTGGCCTCGCGGCAGGAGATGAGGTCCAGCACCGTGATCTTGCCCTGCTGCAGACGCCGGCGGCTGATCTTGTCGGAGCAGTTTATGTGAACGGCTCCTCGGACGTGGCTCTTGTTGTACTCCGTGAACGGCCGGCAGTCGATGATGACGGGCACGGGGCCCAGGGGGTGGCCCACGGGGCAGCAGGACAGCCTCTTGGCCAGTTCGTTGGGGTGCATGAGCCGCACACTGGGCAGGAGTTTGGGCAGGGTCTTGGGCAGGGTCTTGGGCAGGGTCTTGGGCAGGGTCTTGGGCAGGGTCTTGGGCAGGGTCTTGGGCGTGCCGGGCGCGAGGCTGGGGACGCTGCGGGCCTCATGGTTGCTGAGCTGAGGAGTCGGGGGCCCCGCGTAGCTGAGGTTGGGGCTGCTGGCGCTCACCGGGCTGTGGCTCAGGCCGGGACTGTCCCGCTCGTAGGTGGTGACCGAGCAGCAGCTGGCGCTGCTACATCCACACGACAGAGAGCGCGTGGAGCCCTTGGATGAGGGCATATACGTCACAATGTTGGCCGTCGCCCGGATCTTCACCACGGTGGTGCTGATGACGGTCTGCTGGCTGTCGCCGCCGCTGAAGGAGTCCAGGTAGCTGGTGTCCAGGCGCAGTTGGAGTTCCTGAGGTCGGATCGGCCTTGGCAGCGCCACCACGATTCTGTCGTCGAGAGGAGATGGAGGCATGGGGAGGCCGAGCTGGACGCACAGGGAGAACTCAACAAGACGCTCTGAGAAAACAAAGAGGAACGTGACTCTGATGTTGTTCAAGGGTCAGATCTACATGAAACATCTATAAATGAGTTCTGGGGTCACTCTGTTCACCTCATTTACAACAAAAGATTTAAGGAATTATGTCCCCTTTGATCCAATCATAGTGAGTACAGTGAAGCTGTAAATGTGTTCGTAGGTTATGTTTGTTGTTGAGCAGAAATGCTGCTTTACTAAATGAACAAATACAATAATCAGTACAAATACAGAACTCAGTCCAGAATGAGTCTTTAACTTGATCACACGGTGCAGCCTTTATTTAGGGTCAGAGCGAAACAGGAATTACACGCAACAATTGTTCCAGATGGAACAAGACTCGGGGCGTCTCTGCTCATGTGAACTCTGACCTCTGGTGAGTCTTGTACAAAAACAGTATTCACTATGTTGAAAATAAAAAGAGGAAGGTTAAAGTGACGGACGCTGACAGTAGACGGACCATCAGCTGGTGATCCACTGATAAATCCACTGTGTGTGAAAAGACATGATTATTTGATGAATATTCAGTCATTAACCAACACTGAGACAAATATTAGTGTAACACCTGCAGGGATACACCCAAACTGAGTGACACAGTGGCCCGTAATAAGAAACAGTGCAGTCATCAGAGACTATTTCCAAACTGGTGACAGTGAGTGTGACATGAATCATGCTCCATACAATGAGCATTAACAGAGAGCAACAAGAGGAAAAACAGATCAAATACTGCATCAAGGCTACGCTGCAGTTTGGTCTCTCTCCAAATTGGTGCAAAAAAAAAAAAAAGAAAAAGAAAAAAGACAGAAAGATGGGTGGCAATTTCCTTTTTCGTGAACAGCATGAGCTTTTTTTTTTTGTTAAATCTGGAGCGTTATGTAAAGACGGTGCGGCTGGAGCCAGGCACAAATCATTCATGGCAAATTCATTGAAGAAACCGGCATGAGGACGTGATGGGAATGTAATCCAGGCTTCTTTAAGACGAGACGGACTGGACAGAGCTGGAGCCTGCTCCCACAGACACACAATCACATCAAATCAACATTTAAACAGGTGCTTTCATTGATTCATTGATCATGCAGAGACAGGAACTTTGTCGCAGGGATCGGTTCTGGACAAAGACGTAAAGATGTGACAAAAGACGCGCCGCGAAACTATACATTTAAAACACGGAATGGTTCAAAAATGGTTGCACCCCTTTGATATTCTCCGTTATAAATAATAAATTGAAGTGTCTGTGGCTGCGTGAAGCTCTCAGCCCCGTCTGGACACAACTTGAGCAGTGAATGTCCAAAGTTGCCGTGCATTTGCTGAATCTTACCGGTGTGTAGCCTGCTCCTGCTGCTGCTGCTGCTGCGGTGCACAAATACAGACGGGTTTACGGTGTCCGCGCTCTGACAGCTCCATTCAGTCCGTCCTGGAGCCGGGCTCGGGCAGCATTTTGGTTTTTTGTTACTAGTTTGTCTGGTTTGAAGCGCGGCAGCTCCAGGAGAGACGCGCACACGGACTGAGCCAATGCAGCGCTTCATTAATGTGAGAGAGTACAGTGGGATGGGGTCTCGTTCAGGGGAAGGGCCGCGAGCTTCAGAGGCTGCAGGGTGGGCGGGGTTAAAGGAGACACGCCCCGCCCACAAAAAAACTGAAGATGATGTCACTGGGAGCCAATTAGAAAGCGCGACAGGAGACAAGAGGAAGAGCTGCTCGTGAATGTACAGTAAATGTTGGAAGGACTGAGAGAGAAGTGAGGGCTGGCTCCGAGCAAACATGGCTCCCACCGGCTCCCGTTCATGAAGATTATTTAGATTATCTACAGTTAGAGAATAGAACACATCAGAAAGACTCGCAAAAACATAAAATGAATAAAAGTTTTTATTTTCTTCAATCCTGACGGACAAATGTGAAACAAACTCAGTGCCGTCAGGTGTTTTTATGATGAAGACAAGAAAAGGACGATGTTACTGTTGAATATGAGACATGGGTTTAATATATTCAGAGTTGACGAAAGAACTCACATTCTGTTCTTTAATAGAAGCGTTAAAAACAACTCAAACAACTCTGGTAAAAGCAGAAGAACTGATTAAGTAAAATGTAAAAAAAAATAATAATTTAGCTGTCAGTAATACGCAATACATTTATGAAAAGTTTATGAGTTTACATCAATAACATCCTTGTCTTATTTTGGCGGGGCTTCACTTCCCTTCTCTTGTTTCTTTTACGTCTTCGTCGTCCGCGGAGGTTGGAAAAGAAACCGTTTTGACAAAGTAAAGAGTAGAAAGTACAGAAAGTAAAAAGTCTCCAGATAAATGAATAAATAAATAAATAAATACTCAAGTAAAGAACAGAAACCTGAAAAATCGACTAAATATGACAGAAAAAGAGCTGCTGTTTCGTCCAGAGAGAAAGTCTGAGTCAGAATCCACAGGAATGACACAGTATCCTCTGAGTTACTCACAAAAAACTCATGAAAAGTAGTATTTCTTTTCTGCTTGAGCCGCTTCAACATTATTTAAATCCTTGAGTCTGTTAAATCAGTGAAGTTTTTATCGTCTTGAACACACAGTTTGTATTTTTCTTTGTGCAACATATAAATCTTAAGCTCACATTGTCCAATATTAGACAAAACAAGAACAAACTGTTTTTTAAGAGCCACTGTCTCTTTAAATTCTGCCATAATGTGAATCTTTTAAGTGCAATATTTTAACTTCTTTTGTGCAGCAGCTGAATGTGATGGATGTGTGTGTTTTAACTTAAATTCTATTCTATTTTAATTTGCCTAACGTAAGTAGACACCAGTATTTGAGGCATTTAAAAGTCAAATGAAGTGAGAAAAAGGCTTATCTTCAAAGACGTACATTGTTATTATACTATATTATACTTTAAAATGCAGCATATGTCTTTCTAATCCACTACAATAAGCTCTATTCATGCTAAAGCAATGTCCAACTAAGCTTTTTCTAAATTTGGCAGCACATTGTTGATGCTTAAACTCAATTTTTCTTCTGATTTATGACAGAACTCAAGTTAAAGCCTCAGAAAAAAAGCATTTGTATAAATCATGAACTAAAGCTGCTCAAAAGTGAAGCTGGAAATGCTTCTTTTTGTTATTTTAACCTACATCAATGTCTTTATGTAACTTCTGGGTCTGAGTCATAGCCACATATTTGAGAAGTCTTTCCAGCTACACGCCTTTTGGTTTCTCTGAATAAAACCACCATCCATCTGACCTTTTAGTGCAGAGCTGCCAAGGTTTTTCATAACACCATCGGTCGTGTCGTTCTAATTAAAAAAACAACACCAAAAGCAGCTTCTGGGACGACCTTACGAGAGGAACATAATCTGTGGTAATAAGTGGGTGTGTTTGGCAGAAAAGAGCCGCCCCGCGTCGAGGTGAGAGGGGCTCTTTGGCGTCGAAACTCAACATGAGCTCCATTTATTTGTGTTTGGCGACTGGGAACAATGTAGGGCATGTATTATTACTGCTATTATTAGGCCTCTGTACAGTTATTTATAAACGGACACAGCTGATCAAAGCCGGCGCAGATTGGGTTTCCAGCCGTTCCTGTTTGTCTCTGATAAAAGGAAGTGAACCAACGCTTACTGGAACAGCACAAGAGGAAAGAGAAAGTTGTGTTGTTGTGTGTTTAGATAATTACAGAAAAAAAAAACATTATAAACCATAACAACAGGAAAATGGAGTTACAAATGTGTTAATGTTGTGTTTAAATGAGTGAATCCAGTCACAGCAGCAGTTATTAGCAGCACCTCAAGAAAAGGGAGACTATTCAAAACATAAGAAGTGAACATAAACCTCTAAATACAGACGTGAATAAATAAATAACTAGTATTTAGTCTAAATAAGTCTAAATGGACAAAAAACTATTATTAATGTGAAAATAGTTGGTCTGAAATATTTTTAAATGACTTATATTTAACTAAAATATCTTAAATGTTTGCTTTCGTCCTCCATGTTGATTATTCGACTCAGAAGGACGTTTTCCCGAGTTCCAGAGGAGCACCTGAATGCACCATTATAACACTTTTACTTCTACTCTGCTACACTTTAGATTCATGAGCTTTATCTTTTCTGTATGTGCTGTGTTACAGATATGAACACAAAGAGGTCTGCTGTTTCCTATCAGAGCCACTAGATGGAGTCACGAGCTGCAGCTGCTGTCGCCCTCAGTCTGGATGAAAGTGGAGTTCCATTTGTCTTTAACATTTACACCAAGTAAAAACTCAATAGTGTCACAGTGACAGACAGGTTTTAAAAGTGGTAAAAAGACACAAAAACGTTCAGAATTGTTTAAAAGAAAAAAACACGTGTCAAACTCAAGGCCCCGGGGCCAAATGTGGCCCTTTGCAACGTTTAATGTGGCCCTTCAATACATTTAGAAGAAGATATTTAAGGCGCTAGGTTTTATTTATTGAATTTGAACATGTTTTAGATGGATTTGATTTTAATACAAAAATAAAAACTGTCCAAATCCATCGAAAACATGTTTAAATTCAACTAAAACCTGTTAAAATCCATCTAAAATCTGTTGAAATCTAAAACCTTTTAAAATCTGACTAAAATCTGTTGGAATTCATCTAAAAGCTGTTGAAATCCAACTAAAACCTGTTGAAATCTGACTAAAACCTGTTCAAATCCAACTAAAACCAGTTGAAATCTGACTAAAACCTGTTCAAATCCAACTAAAACCTGTTCAAATCCATCTAAAACCTGTTCAAATCCATCTATAACCTGTTTAAATCCAACTAAAACCTGTTCAAATCAGACTAAAACCTGTTGAAATCTGACTAAAACCTGTTGAAATCTGACTAAAACCAGTTCAAATCCATCTAAAACCAGTTTAAATTCATCTAAAACCTGTTCAAATCCAACTAAAACCTGTTCAAATTCATCTAAAACCTGTTCAAATCCAACTAAAACCTGTTCAAATCCATCTAAAACTGTTCAAATCCATCTAAAACCTGTTCAAATCCATCTAAAACCTGTTCAAATCCATCTAAAACCTGTTCAAATCCAACTAAAACCTGTTCAAATCCATCTAAAACCTGTTCAAATTCATCTAAAACCTGTTCAAATCCAACTAAAACCTGTTCAAATTCATCTAAAACCTGTTCAAATCCATCTAAAACCTGCTCAAATCCATCTAAAACCTGTTCAAAACCAAATAAAACCAGTTTCCATAAAAGGAGGAAGCTATTGTTTGTGTGATAACTTAATGAAACTCAAATGAAGATGAAATGTCACATTTAAAAAGTGTGACCAGAAAGTAAGAAGTTAGTTAAGTAATTAGAAGGTGTGTTCAAATGTGACAAACAGACTCTTCTCATAACATTTTAAGAAGCTGTCCAAACACAGCAGTTGTGTAAATGGAACCGGTTTGACCAGAGACACAGGTTTAGGACAAACGTGAGACACAAACAGAATCACCCACAAAGAGATTATACAACCTCTCATTAGGTCATTAGGCACATTTACTCTGAGTAGTAGTATTTAAATTTAGATTACTTCAGTACAAACACTTGAGTACTAAAGAATAATTAGTGAAAAGACGAAAAATAACTTTAACTTTTGATTCAATGGGCAAATAAGTTCTGTAAATGTACCAATACTACTCAGAGATGTGGACTAGAGTCACACATTGAATAACATCTGACTCGAGAAAATGTAAAAAGACTTAAAGACTTAAAATAATAAAGTTCAGAGAGGTCTATTATTGCACAGAATGAGCAATAAAGCTGCTGCACGAAGGAGTTTATTCATAAATTAGAATATATTCCCGAAAATTGCTCAAATAAATGTGTGCAACCCGTTTGTTGGTTGATAACACGCTGTATTTTTATCGTTGAGATCTCGATTGAAGGCTGTCAAATGTCAACCTGTGGAAAACACGACAGAGTGATGTCTCGTATCTGCAGAGTTCACACAAGATAAGGTCGAACTTAAACGCAGTCGAGTGTGTTTTTTATCGAGCGGAGAATGGAAAATGTGAGCGAGCGGTGACAGACCCTAAACCACTTCCTGTTCTCGTCGAGGTGCAGCCCGAGAGTGGCACCGAGAGCTGCTCAGGAACAGCTCAGAAACCACGCGTCACACGTACGTTCATCCGACCCCGGAGTCACAAATCTACTCCTTCATGAACTCGGTTTCTTCTTCTTCTTGAAATACGTCCCATCTGCTCGAGATCTCGTCGCTCTGCTTTAAAAAAAAAAAAACAAGGAGAAAAGGAGGATTTAAAGAAGTGTAAAATGTTGCTGCTGCTGGGTTTGTGCTGAGAGGGAACGGCACAGATGGACCACTGCAGATTTAACAGCTTGAAAAGCAACACGTCCAACGACAACGAGAAGGAACGCTGCCAGTTCTTCAGAAAAACAGCCTCAACTCTGGCCCTTTGTTTTCTGTGTTTGTCTGTTTGTCCATAAACTATAGACTCTTTATTATTTAAACAAATTATTATGTAAATCTTTCTTTTGAGTCTTTGTCCTCAAGTCCAAGTCAAGTCTAAAGTCTTATACTTCAAGGTTTCAAGTCCTTTTGAGTCTTTTCAACAACATTAATATTATGTTAAAATGATAAAGTAAGAACTATTGTATTTCTATTGAATATTTAGTCAAAAAAGTCTTGTCCTAATGATGTTTTCTATTCTTTGGTGTCAGTGATGTTCAATGTTTGGCTGCTTTGGTTGTAAAGCCCTGTAGCGCTGAGTTTTACAGAGAGCATTTGAAGGCAGCATCTGTCAAACTATTGAAGAAAATGAACTGTTTTATTGTGTAACGACAGGAATAATAAATAACAGGTTTGATCTACTGTCTCTTAAACAATAAGTTAAACAATATTCATCATTTTATTCCAAATATAACAGTATTTTTACTCTTTTCTTCCTCTTCTTTTTTACATTGATTCCTCTTTTGGCTGTTTTTTTTTCTCATGCTCTTTTTGTATAAATCTTATTTTACACTTTCATATCCAGGCTCCATCTCTCCTAATAATAGTTTATAATGTAACCCTCTGCATTAAACGTTCTAAATGTATGTTGTGACAGAGATACAGAATATTATGTCACTGTGAACTACAAGCACCTCACTGAGCTCATAATAACATCATTTCATAATCATAGCCGCTTTATTTAATCGAATCACCACCGTCTTAAAGCGAGCACTGACACAGTTCAACCAAAATAACCGTCTGCTCACATTTAATGCTCCGTGATCGTCTTACAGACCGTCCCAGACCCTCCCAGACCCTCCCAGACCGTCCCAGACCGTCTCAGACCCTCCCAGACCGTCCCAGACTGTCCCAGAACCTCCCAGACCCTCCCAGAACCTCTCAGACCGTCCCAGACCGCCCCAGACCGCCCCAGACCCTCCCAGACCGTCCCAGACCCTCTCAGACCCTCCCAGACCCTCTCAGACCGTCCCAGACCCTCCCAGACCCTCTCAGACCCTCTCAGACCCTCCCAGACCCTCCCAGACCCTCTCAGACCCTCTCAGACCCTCCCAGACCCTCTCAGACCCTCTCAGACCGTCC
>CM072170.1:1187268-1216936 GCA_036850595.1 Rhyacichthys aspro
GATTTAAACATGTTTTTGTTGGATTTGAACATGTTTTTGTTGGATTTGAACAGGTTTTTGTTGGGTTTGAACAGGTTTTACTCATTTTTTACAGGTTTTTGTTGGATTTTAAATGGTTTTAGTTGAATTTTAACAGGTTTTTGTTGGATTTGAACAGGTTTTAGTTGGATTTGAACAGGTTTTTGTTGGGTTTGAACAGGTTTTACTCATTTTTTACAGGTTTTTGTTGGATTTTAAATGGTTTTAGTTGGATTTTAACAGGTTTTAATTGCATTTGAACAGGTTTTACTCATATTTTAACAGGTTTTACTCATATTTTAACAGGTTTTGTTTGATTTTAACAGATTTTAATTGCATTTGAACAGGATTTAGTTAGGTTTTTTGTTGTTTTTTGTTTAAAACCTGTTCTAATCCAATTAAACCTAGCCTAGCCAAAAACATCTTCTTCTAAATGTATTGAAGGGCCACATAAAACATTGTAAAGGGACGCATTTGGCCCCTGGGCCTTGAGTTTGTCGCTTGTGCTTTAAAATCATTTTGTTTTTGCAAAATGTGCTGTTTTTGTTGATTAATACTTTTACATAAACGTACTGTTAGCTTCTTTTGACTGAATCAGTTCAATAATGTGTGTTTGTACCTGTTTGTTTGTTATATATCTTTGTCTTTTTGTGTGATTTTAATCCTTTTCTTTCCATAAACATCTACATTCTTGTCTTTTTTCATCTTTTCTGCCTTTAAATGTTTTCTGTCAGCTCCAGTTGAAAACGAGTGCACACTAAATACAGCAGACACGTGCACGTTCAACACTTAAACTCAGCCCTTCGTTCTTGTATCTGTTCAAGTGAACTCTGAACGGGCTCCGGTTTCCATGGAAAAAATGTTAAATAAAAAAAGAAAGAAAAAGAAGCAGCAGTAAGTTAACAGCTCCACTCACATCCCTCCGACAATAATCCACATAAACTCCACAGATCGATGGGCTTTGGTGACCTCTCAACGGGCTTTTCTTTAGAGAAACGTCTGGTTTCCGGTGTGTATTTTAGCACGGCCTGTTTATTAAACTCTGCAGCTGTTGTTTGTGGAAGCACCAAGGAAACAGAGGTAATTGATGGAGCTATTGAGTTACACCGGCTGCAAATGAAACCTCTGACACTGAGAACGTCAAGGATACCAGCTTAACTTTGCACCTTCAGCCCACTTTCTGTGTGAGTCTGTGAACGCACCGTCTACGCTTTCACACGTGTGTTTTCACCCCAAAGGTCACGCTATTAATAGGCTTCGAGACACTTGTAAGTTTCCCTCGAGCTACAGAACGTTAATGACATCATCGTCGAGAGAAATCTGCAGAAAAACAACGATAAAATGAACATAAACTGGACAGATTAAAGGGACAGTGAGTCAAATGGTTCATCATCAAAATAACACTCTGCGTTTACTGGACGTTTAGACTTTTAAAGAACAAACAAACCCAGAGTCAAACTAATTTATATTTTGGGGTTTTAGGTTTTAGTGTGATTTGAACAGGTTTCATATTGATTTAAACAGGTTTTAGTTGGATTTGAGCAGGTTTTAGATGAATTTGAGCAGGTTTTAGATGGATTTGAACAGGTTTTAGTTGGATTTGAGCAGGTTTTACATGGATTTGAACAAGTTTTATATGGATTTGAACAGGTTTCATATTGATTTAAACAGGTTTAAGTTGGATTTGAACAGGTTTTAGATGAATTTGAACAGGTTTTAGATGAATTTGAGCAGGTTTTAGTTGGATTTGAGCAGGTTTTACATGGATTTGAACAGGTTTTAGTTGGATTTGAACAGGTTTCATATTGATTTAAACAGGTTTTACTTGGATTTGAGCAGGTTTTACATGGATTTGAACAGGTTTTAGTTGGATTTAAACAGGTTTAAGTTGGATTTGAACAGGTTTTATATGGACTTGAACAGGTTTTAGTTGGATTTGAGCAGGTTTTAGCAGGATTTGGCCCCTGAAAGGCTTCTTATTTACTAGAGCGGTCAATAATAAACTAGTATTGATTGTTTTCTTTGTTTGTTTCATTAAGTTCCTTTTAAATTCAGTTTAAAACTTACTTCAAACTAACTCAAGTGTTGTTTTATTGTATTGTCATTCTGTTTTTTCAGGTTTTAATACATAATTTATTCCAAACTAAATTAAATACCAAAGATAAAAATGACTGAAACAATGTGAAGGAGCAGCTGGAGAAAATCCCTGTCGTTTTGTGTTTTTGATCGATTATTGATGAACCAAAAAGACCACAATCTGAACGTGTTTTAAAGAAGATAAAGAGGAATTGTTCTTTTATTTCACTATTTTGCCTCATATTTCTTTCTCTCGTCTTCTTGGACCCTTGTGTTTTTACTCTTAACCCACTCATAACCCACTCACAATAAACCCACTGTGTTCCTGGGTTTGACAAATGTAACACAACTGTTGGAAACTTTCAGTCCATTCATCAACTATTCACAAACTGAAGGTGGTTTAATCTGAGGCTCCTCGTGTTTCAGTGGAATCAGGTCTAAATGGTTGTTTTGGTTTGGGCCGGGCCCCCCACAGCCAAGTGTCATCTGTGGGTGGGGCAGGGGCAGGGGCAGGGGCAGGGGCAGGGGCTTTCCCAGAGACAAGACGGAAAAGAGGAGGAGGGGGCTCTTTACTCTTTACTCTGAGGAACACACAGGAAACCAGTTCAGAGCCCACAGTCACAGGTTTATTTAAACGTATGTATTTATTCAGTAAATGGAGGCGGGTCTTTGTCCTGTTTCTGTGTGAGTCCTAAAAACCAACCTGAATAAAGCCTTTCATGGTTAGCATTTTATTAAAAAGTACCACACGTCCTGATTTAACCCGTGTCCCGGCGGAAATCTACAATAGTTGATAAAATGACTTTCAGGAGCTGAAGATTGTGACATTTGGAAGCTTTTATTAAATGTATTTTTTAATGTTCATTCTAGTCTTACAAAAGTTGTCTTTAACATTTGTTTCCTCCTTTTAAACAGGTTTTAGTCAGATTTAAACAGGTTTTAGTAAGATTTAAACAGGTTTTAGTCGGATTTAAACAGGTTTTAGATGGATTTAAACAGGTTTTAGATGGATTTAAACAGGTTTTAGATGGATTTAAACAGGTTTTAGTTGGATTTAAACAGGTTTTAGATGGATTTAAACAGGTTTTAGATGGATTTAAACAAGTTTTAGATGGATTTAAACAAGTTTTAGATGGATTTAAACAGGTTTAAGATGGATTTAAACAAGTTTTAGATGGATTTAAACAGGTTTTAGATGGATTTAAACAGGTTTTAGATGGATTTAAACAGGTTTTAGTTGGATTTAAACAGGTTTTAGATGGATTTAAACAGGTTTTAGATGGATTTAAACAGGTTTTAGATGGATTTAAACAGGTTTTAGTTGGATTTAAACAGGTTTTAGATGGATTTAAACAGGTTTTAGATGGATTTAAACAAGTTTTAGATGGATTTAAACAAGTTTTAGATGGATTTAAACAGGTTTAAGATGGATTTAAACAAGTTTTAGATGGATTTAAACAGGTTTTAGATGGATTTAAACAGGTTTAAGATGGATTTAAACAGGTTTTAGATGGATTTAAACAAGTTTTAGATGGATTTAAACAAGTTTTAGATGGATTTAAACAGGTTTTAGATGGATTTAAACAGGTTTAAGATGGATTTAAACAGGTTTTAGATGGATTTAAACAAGTTTTAGATGGATTTAAACAGGTTTTAGATGGATTTAAACAAGTTTTAGATGGATTTAAACAGGTTTTAGATGGATTTAAACAAGTTTTAGATGGATTTAAACAGGTTTTAATTGCATTTGAACAGAGTTTAGTTTGGTTTTTAGTTGGTTTTGTTCAAATCTATTTTGTAAATCTAAATGTATTGAAGGGCCACATAAAACATTGCAAAGGGCCGCATTTGGCCCCTGGGCCTTGAGTTTGACATGTGTGCGATAAAATGTCCAGATTTTTTACAGAGTCATGAAAGCAGCACAACAACACAACTCATTTATCTTACAATAGTAATAATAGTGAAATGTATGTTATATTTCACTCTTCAGTCATTTACAACTTGTATAATTATAATAATGTGTAGAACATGTTGTTTTTAACATATTTCAGATGGTTTTGTTGGTTTTTGTTGTTGTTGTGTGGCATTCCTGCCCCACTTCCCTTTTATAGTCTGTATTCACATGATTTATTGATATATTTTTATGTCCCCTCCTTGTGGTGCGTTCAAATCATGTGACATTCAGACACTTTTTTCTTTTTACAGCCGGGTGGACTGGAGGCTGAGACTGTTTGAATGAGATAAATTTGCTGAAGAGAGGAAATAAAAGCAGATCCCTGAATAAATTTATAAGAAAGAAAGAAAGAAAGAAATAAAATCAATATAAGTAACAAAGCAGCACATAATTCAATAATAATAAACAACATAAACCTTGTGTGTGAGTGAAATTTGGAAGATTAGGTTTGTTTTTTTATATCCAGACTGTATATCCAGAGTTTGTAGGAACATCTTTGATTCTGTGAAACTTCATCCTTCTTTAATCACAGTGAATCAGTAAAAATAAACATATAATATAAATGTACAGTGACTAATCCTGTTCAAAGTGTGATTTCTCTGTTTTTTCTCCAGGAACGTTCTGTAATGAGTCGACGTGACCCGTTCAAGCCTCGGGCCTCGTCATGTGACCAACAGAACCATCACAGTTGGAGCAGAAATAATGGCCGCTCAGTCGTTCGTTGAGTTTAACACGAGCTTTGACCGAGTTATTCACAAATGAAATCACACACAGCTCCGTGACCCGCCTTCGATTCTGGTTTGATGTGTTTCTGTAAAACACAGAGAGTTGAGCAGCAGCAACAGAAAACCTGTTTAAATCCAACTAAAACCTGTTTAAATCCAAGTAAAACCTGTTTAAATCCAACTAAAACCTGTTTAAATCCATCTAAAAACCACTCAAATCCAACTCAAAACCACTGAAATCCAACTAAAAAACACTGAAATCCAACTAAAAAACACTGAAATCCAACTAAAAAACCACTCAAATCCAACTAAAACCTGTTTAAATCCAACTAAAAACACTGAAATCCAACTAAAAAACACTGAAATCCAACTAAAAACCACTGAAATCCAACTAAAAACTACTCAAATCCAACTAAAAAACACTCAAATCCAACTAAAAAACACTCAAATCCAACTAAAAACCACTCAAATCCAACCAAAAACTACTCAAATCCAACTAAAAAACACTCAAATCCAACTAAAAAACACTCAAATCCAACTAAAAAACACTGAAATCCAACTAAAACCTGTTCTAATCCAATTAAAACCTGTTTAAATCCAACTAAAACCTGTTTAAGTCCATATAAAACCTGTTCAAATGCAGCTAAAACCTGTTCAAATCCATCTAAAACCTGTTCAAATCCAACTAAAACCTAAAAGCCAAAAATATTACCTAAAGTATTGAAGGCCATATAAAACATTGCGAAGGGCCACATTTGGCCCCTGGGCCTTGAGTTTGACTTGTGTGCTCTAGATCAGCTCTAGTTTTTTCTAGTTTTGAATACATTACACAAAAGCCATGTTTCCAGCTGAAATGAACCCAGAATAAAGCATAAATGTGTTTAGTGTCCAGTATTAAGAGCATCGTGTTTGGACAAAGAACCAAAAAACTTGTTCCAAATGTTGTTGTTAATGTAAAAATACTTATATATATATTAAATAATGTATCTTAAATATAAGCATATTTATTGTTGGTGGCATTTATTAAAAGAATACAGCAAGAAATGACACTGTAGACATTTAATTTACACAAGACAAAAGCACTGAAGGAGGATAATAGTAGTAGTTCTGTGTTAAATTCAAAAATAAACCAGAAAACTACTAAACTACTCTGTTCACATCAAGACGGGACTTTTAAATTGAGTTTTAGGGATAAATGGAAGAAGCTGGACTGGAATAGAACAGAGATTTCAGAGCCATATTGATTTATCAGATTTGTTTTGAAGGAGACATCAATAGAGCGTCATTTGCAGTTTGTTTTATTTTTACACTTGTTTCTTAATACCTTCTGTGGGAATAATAATGAGTTCCTGGAGCTGTTTTTACTCTGGTCTGGAGAGAACCAAGTGGAAACTGAACATTGTAGTTTAAACACAAACTGTGATAAAAGACGTGTTTATGGTGCGTTTTGTTGTTTGATATAATTAGAAGAATACGCGGTGGGTCTGGCTCCGGGGCTGGATCTCTTTAGTAACATCCTGGACATATGGAGTCCACACTGAGTCCTGGCCTGACGCTCTGTCTTCGGTCGCTGTGTCTTCAAAAATAAACCCGAGCGACCGCGGTTCGACTCAGCAGATCTCGACGGTGCTGTTATCTTCGTGGAGTTGAGCTCATCCTCGTCATTGTTTCGCTTCGTTTGTGCCGAGGTCGGACGCTGATTTACACGAGTCTGTTCCTGCGGCGGAAGATTTGAACAGGTTTTAAAAAACAGGTCCAAAAAAACAGTTCAAATCCAACTAAAACCTGATAAATATGAGTAAAAGCAGTTCAAATCCAATTAAAACCTGATAAATATGAGTAAAAACAGTTCAAATCCAACTAAAACCTGATAAATATGAGTAAAAACAGTTCAAATCCAATTAAAACCTGATAAATATGAGTAAAAACAGTTCAAATTCAACTAAAACCTGATAAATATGAGTTAAAGCTGTTCAAATCCAACTAAAACCTGATAAATATGAGTAAAAACAGTTCAAATCCAACTAAAACCTGATAAATATGAGTAAAAACAGTTCAAATCCAACTAAAACCTGATAAATATGAGTAAAACCTGTTCAAATCCAACTAAAACTTGATAAATATGAGTAAAACCTGTTCAAATCCAACTAAAACCTGATAAATATGAGTAAAACCTGTTCAAATCCAACTAAAACTTGATAAATATGAGTAAAACCTGTTCAAATCCATCTAAAAGCTGTTTAAAAGGAGAAAACAAATGTTAAAGACAACTTTTGTAAGACTAGAATGAAAATTAAAAAACGTTTAATAAAAGCTTCCACCATCTTCGGCCCCTGACAGGATTCTTATCAACCATCGCGGACCCTCATCGTTTTAGTTTGACAGCTCTGATCTGAGGCTGCGTTCACTGTCCTCGTGTTTGCTGTGGTTCAAACAGACTCTGGTGGTTGCTCTGTCACTTCGCTCCAAACGAACCTCAGTGACACCAAACAGGACCCTTTAAAACAGAGGAGCGCTTCCAACTGAACTCTGGGACGGTTTGATTGAAATGTGAACCTGAAGTGAACCAGAGACGAGTCCAAACAGGAAAAGTGTTATAAAAAAGTGACGTAACGTTTAGTTTTACTGGTTTTATTATTGCTCTCCACGTTTGGACCTGAGTAACTCTCTTTAGACCGGTACATACTCCATAAGAACTCTTCTTCTCGACACATTTTTTGGGCAGAACTTTTTTCTTGTGAGCGTCTGAGGACTATCGTGTGATTGGTCAGAAATTTGAAGTGGGCGTGGTTAATGCAGGAAAGTGAGGAGTTCTGCTCTTGAGAAACCTTGAGCTGCAGCTGGATTTACGCGAGTTTGGAAACTCCCAAATCTCGCCAGAATCTCTTGTATCATGGCAAACAAACTGTTTGAGTTGCGAACCGTGGACTCACCGGACTCTGTTGACCAATGATGTTGCAGCACTAACAGGAAGAGGCGGGGTTTAATTTGAAGAAAGCAACAAGGCTCTCTCCTCTTTGTTATCAACATGTCTACGACCAAAGACGTTAGCGTTGACGCTGCTATCGACTCAGTTTTATCAGAAGTAGAGAGTATTTCTTCTTTGAAAGACGCACAAAGAAACCTCTTGGAGGCGGAGTCTAGTGCTTCATCCAATCACCTACAGGTTTATGACAGAAGGCTCCTCCCTTTTATAAACTGTTTGTGTGAAACAGACTCTGTTCTGTGGAGCAGTTCTATCTGAGTCAGGTTAGCTCTTGAGCTCGTTAAGAATGAAACATCTAGATCAGAACTAACTCTGACTTGTTCTTGTGGAGAATGTACCAGGCTTTACTCAACAACACGACTGAACTCATTCTTATTTAAAGCACCAGTACTTTTGTTTCAACACAGATGCCTCTTTGCCCCAGTGCCTCATGTCCTGTTATATTTTAGCGTCACACATGATGATGTTAGCGTTCATGAGTGAGGTGGATCCTCCTCTCGGCCGTGCTTTGCCTAATACGTCCATGAAGGACTCGCAGAGGCGCTCTCCGGGGCTATTCTGGTGCTGCCAGCCTGCGCTCTGCTGATAGCAAAGGATTAATGCGGCAGGGCACTCATCGCTCGTAATTAGAAACAACACTAAACCCTATTTTGGTGCCTGTTCCTATGGAGAGATCTTGACCCTGAGGCCTGCTCATAACAGAGTTTCCCCACGAGCCGCGGACGACACTGAAGTCAGAGTAAATATAGGCTCATAACTCCGGCAGCTATGTAACACATGTCGGACTGAGATAATTTACCGCTCGGCTGCTCTGATGTTCACGTCGAGAGGCTCACAAAGGACCGCTTTACTTTGTAATACTTTATAATTGACTAAACACCAGCCATTTACACAACACACAAACAAATGAACAGAAGACGAGCACAAGACACAGATAAATACCAGCATAAAGACAGAGAAAGGTAATATTTAAACACTTTAGAACAAATAAAGTAATGAGTCTAAAATAACAAGTGTCTGCAGCAGGAACACATCTAACCTTTACTTTTGTCAAATAATAATATGCAACAATAAAAATGCATCTCTGAAACTGGATCATGTGACTGTGTTACTGTTGTTTTGTGGGAAAATTTTGTGTTGTGGCTTTAAATGAAACCTCACACAGTCTGGCATCACATAATATCTTATATAACACAACGTGGCAGGGTTTTGAGGTTGTGTTTGTGTAAATGGGGATTTTTACCTTCTATTTTATCTCTCAAACTATCTATAAACATTTGAAATCACAAACATTCACACCAGTGTCAATAAATCTTATAAAAGTCAAAATATAATGAGGAATAATTCATGCTTTTGGTCTTTAGTCTTGAAATGCTAATGCTAATGCTAATGTACATTTCTATCCATTTTAAAACAGTGAATAAACAGAGTCAAAAGTCAAAAATGTTTGTGAGGAAGTGCAGATATTGTGCTTTTGGTCTTTATTTCTTCCTTGTTCTTGAGATCAGATGTTATTTTATTGTAGCTCCCAACAACAGCAACAGAATGTGAAGCTAGTTACCATTAGCTTAACCGATTAGCATCCACTCTGTACCATTGAAAACAAGGTAAAAATCAGCAAATATGGGAAGAATTTAAGTTTAAAAGAAAGACACATTTCCAGGAGACCGAACCAAACTTGAAGCCTGTTTATTTCAAAGCTCACAAGTCGATATTACAAAAGTACAGTGCTTCATTTTGGCAAGATTTGGAGGAGTATTAGGAGAAGAGATGACAGA
Organism: Rhyacichthys aspro; assembly: GCA_036850595.1. NCBI lineage: Eukaryota > Metazoa > Chordata > Actinopteri > Gobiiformes > Rhyacichthyidae > Rhyacichthys > Rhyacichthys aspro. Next base: position 1,196,806 of record CM072170.1, read on the forward strand.
CCATTTGAGGATTTTCATTTATATTTTGTCATGCAAAAAAGGTGTGGGAGAAGGCCTCCGTTACGATAGCACCTTTTGTGGAAAAAATAAATCCATCTGTCCTTAGGTCAGTGCAAAAATAGTCAAGAATATATGCATACAAAGAAAATAGATATATATTTATATACTTCATAGTTGACTGTTACAGACACGAAGATAGAGAGGCTTTAGAGCGTAGACCCTTAAATAAAGAGTGCACTTCGTTTACGGCGCTGTCACTTAGGCTTTGGCTGGACTTGGCCTTTTTAAACAGCACCGTAACGTCTGAGTCCCTCAAACACAGCCAAACCTTTACATACAACTGTAAAAACCCACTGATCACACAAAAAAGGTACAATATTCTTTTATAACATTGGCTCAGGTGGTAACAACTTCTTTTTTTTTTCTTTCTATTTGCAAATGTCACCCACCGAATATCGATCACGAGCTACAAATGTGTGGTAAATGTTGATATATACCCTTTTTATCTTGAAGTGGAGCACCAGTCGACACAGAGAGCAACGGAAATACATGTTTGTTTTTTACTTCAACGCGAGGAAGCTGCAAACTCATGCTAAAAATGTTTGCAGAGCCCTCAGTAACAATACGCTCACATGAAATCTGGGTAAAAAAAACAACCTGTTACAGTTTGAGTTGCATAGCGTGGATTTCACAAGAAGGTTTCTGAAGGTTATTGTTGAGAATGTGTTGTAAAGCCTCTGTAGGAACAATAAACAGCACTTACATTTGACGCTATTGTGTTTTTTTTACAACAGTGTCTCCCAAACTGAGAGTAAAGACTGGGATTTACAGGTTCCCAGTCTCTTGAACCAGTTTAACCTTCACTGATATGACTTTAACAACAGTTATTTCTCTATAAAGCACTGTTTAGAAATATTTTACTGCAAATTATCAGGATAAAAGTAAAGCGAACTGCAAATGAAGCTCTGCTAAAGCGTCACACAAACTGTCTCCTTCAAAATAAAACAACTGAATATTCACCATTCACCAACATCTGTTTATGGTTCAAATCAATTTTAATTTTGACAGCAAATTTTAATTTAGTTTTAGTCATAATTTAGTCTAATCCTTTTTAGTTTTAGTCTAGTTTTAGTCGACTATATCTGCAATAGATTCAGTCACTAAAATATAAAGAGTAATGCATTTTTTATGTTTTTTTTTTCTTTTTTTGTTGTAATAATTCCTTCCTGAATGAACTCAAACTACCACTGACCTGTTACGGCTGGTGTTGAGTCTAAATGAGCAAAACACACATTTTCACTTTATTATTATTGATAAAATAAGGAGAAGATGTCTGCTTTTCCTGAATAATAAACATTTTTAACAAACTGAATCCTGTAAAATAACTGTAGAATAGGTTTAACAACACCTTTAACATTTGAAAGTGTCGATACATTTAGTCCAATTGTTGTCAACTACTTTTTATTTAGTTTTCCTTTCATTTTTGGACGCTAAAATTGTCGTACGACCAGAAGTTGGGTCAAATTTAGGCCCAGGTTTAGATACATTTGGGATTTTGTTGAATTATGTTTGTATTGGATTATCGAGAATGGACAGATAACCCTACAATAATCTATGCTTTAAAGACTCATATCTGTTCTCAGTATCGGCAAGTACCAAGTCAAAGCCCAAAGGTGGGTTGATTTATTGGCTTTACATTGAATTTATGTCTGAAAACTAAAACTAAATAAAGGATTGATTTGGTAATGTTTCATCTTTTCTTCTTTTGTTTGGGAAACACTGCTGTAAAAGATGTTTTTAAAAGTGAAGCGAAGTTTAACCGAGCGTTTGACGGAGATAACGTTAGCCCTGTGCTTTGTCGATACCTTTTTCATGCAAACATTTGAACAGAAAACAGCCAGGACGTGAACAAAAAGCAGAAACATAATTCATAAAGACAAACCGAAACACGTGGTCTGCATTTGATGGAAACCTTGAATGGTTTTAATCCTCTGTGTTTCCTATTGTTACTTCAGAGCTCTAAAGTGACCCTGATAGCCCTTGGGTTTAACCAATCACAAACAATTAGCTTCAAAAATGCATTGTTTCAAGGTAAAACAAGGACTTTGAGCCATAATAAGCACAATTACTACAGTATTTTAAATGCAAAGTATAAATCCCATGTATATTCATCCTTATTCATCCAATTTAACTTGAATAATTGTATAATTATCCCAAAATAACTTGAGATAATGTACATTTCTAACATTAGAGCAGCCCAGTGTGGTTGTAGACAACAGTATGTCCCTGCAGGGCCACCGTAAGAGCTCCCAGGATTAAAAGTATTAGGTGGAAATCAAAATCTTAATGGAAAAATTCAGACTTTATGTTTGTTTTTTCTCAATTTGGAGGAAAGTAAAAGCATTGTAGAGCTGTATATTCACTAATGTGAGTGTTTTGAGACCCCAAAGTGTAATTTAAATGCATAAACTCTGTACTACATCATATTTAGAGCCGGGTTGATTTATTTTTCACGTCCGAGCTGAAGTTTCAAACGCCACCACGAGACCTGCGTTACATAATGTCCGTTTTACCTCGAGGCCTTTTGTCTTCTCTGCAAAACTCTGCATATAATTAACAAACTGCACGTGTAAGCTTTGATAAAACATTAATCGGGAGAAGTTTCGTTCGGGGTCAAAGTGGACCTCGGGGTTTTGTGTGCGTCGTTCTGCTCGTGACGTCGGAGCGGCTCAGCGGTGGCACATGAGTTAAGGCATTGATAGAGGCACTAGAAGTCACCGAAGGAGGAAAAACTGTACTCGTTTTTGAAGTCAGTACCTCAAATATGCTACCTTAAGAAAAAAAAAACGACAGAGAGAGAGAGAGATTCATCGCTTCAAATGTAGGGCATAAACAAAACCATATGTGACAACATCAGGACGAGCCTCAGCGGAGCTCGTTCTTCAAAAGGAAACAGAAGCAGGCAGTGAAACTCCTCCGTTAGCCCTGTTTACTATATTCACTGATAAATTCAAAGTTCCTCTTCTGACAGCCATGCATAAAAAAGCTCTTATGGCTCTCTGGTAATATATTTATTTACTCTATTTAGGCTATTGCTAAAATATATTCATGTGAAGTGAAAGTAAAAACACAAAATGGCAGACGAAACATAAGCTGCTCAAGAAAAGAAAGGTGTTTTTTTTTCTGTTGTGAATAAAACAGATTGATGGTAAGGCCTCCTTCAGACCTGGCATTAAAGTTTCAGACAAAGTGATGTGATTAATGCCCAAAACACTGAAGAGATCCGGGGAACATTTGGAGAAAGCCTGGGTCACGTGGATGGTTTAATACGGTTTGTAATGATAAATCTGATAATACCAGAGGTTTATTCACTGTGAAATTAACCCCTCATATCCACTGCATACGTCTCTGGAGATCGATCCAAACCAGCAACGAACGAGAACAACATCCGGACGCATTTCTTTATTTGAATATTTATGTCCGTTCACTTTGTGCTTCAGAACTTTATTTAAAAAGTCACTTTGTGTGAACTTCATTTAAAACACATACAGAATATTTAAATCTGTAAATCACACATGACTTTACTCTTTTTCAGGAACCATCTGTTAATCTCTTAAAGCACTATTATTGATTTAGCAGCGTGTCTTTGTTGTTTTTCCGTTGTTAGCTCCAGTGTTAGCCGCGTTAGCCTCAGGAAACAAAAGAGCTGCTGCGGTGTTGTGTTATTTTTATTTTAACCCAAAACATTAACACTAAAAGTTAACGTGCTGATTTATAAACACGATTAATCATTAAATACAATAACATTTGCAAAAACAAAGCTTGAAGTGAAGTGATGTTGAAGGATAAATCTCAAACTAAACTTGTTTTCTGGTTCTTCGTCCTTTGAATAAACAGTTGTTTTGGTCCGACACACGTCTTTATCGATGGCTTTTATCGCGCCAGTTTGTATTTCTGAGACAAATGCAGTGGAAAATTGGGGCTAACTTTCTCTTAATATGATAAATGTAGGTTTAACCAATCAGAAGCCAGTGTAGTTTTGTATATAAGGCAAGAAACGGAGAATTTATCTCATGTAGACTCAGAAGGACGCATGTAAAAACAGGTTTGAATAGTGATAATAGTGAAAGAGTAAGTAAAGGATTTAAATGCCAGGTCTGAAGGAGGCCGGTGACACAATCAACTAAACCAGAACTACTTCCAAAAACGGTTTTCTCAGCAAAACGCCGGAAATGTTTTTGTGAATGTTACCAATATATACAGAGAAAAAGATCGGTTGCATTCCTCTCTGAAATTATTGCACAGTGACAACCCTTTAGACCCCTGTATAAAAATAGAACAACATAAACACACCAAACAAGTCTCCATCTTGTTTTTTTAGACAGGCACTGCCACGGCCGACCCAGACTAACAACCGTGTGCCACAGTGAGAGATTTAAGTGTTTCTCGTGTCAGTAATTGCCCTTTTCACGTTGAATACGTTTTGTCTCAAGGGTTTATTCTCCCCTTTTTGTCTCAAACAGAAGCTTCCCTCCGACCTCTTCCCGCGTCTCTATCTTTATCTCCTGTCCCGGGACGTCAGCCAGGTCCGAACAGTGGGGATTTTTGGCATTCGTCGTCACTACCGACCCAAAGCTTTGGCGCTCTCCGAGACGAGAGCGAGGAGCCGAGGACCCGATGGCCTTTTCCGATAAAAACAAAACCAAAAAGAGCGAGTTTAAACCAGCGTCTCCACTCCCATCAGCTTCGGCGTCAGGATTCGTGGAGTGATCCCGTTGTTGAGGTCCTCTTCGAACTCCAGCAGCTGGCCCATGAAGTTGAGGTTCGGGGAGATGATGGGCCTCCGGGTTTTGACGAACTTGTAGGCGTCGGTCATGGTCATCCAGGTGTGCTTCATCAGGTAAGCGATGACGATGGTGGCCGATCGAGACACGCCGGCCTGGCAGTGGATCAGGAGGCCCATCCCCGCCTGCTGTGCTTCCTCTGCAAAAACGAACCAGAAACAAACCGAAATTAAATAGATTCTTCAGTTTCTGTTCTTTATCTGGAGACTTTTTACTGTAACTCCCTATTTTTGACACAAATATCTGTACTTTTTACTCCTTACTTTGTCAAAACGTCACTTTTACAACCTCCTCCTCGTAACGAACGAGAGAGGGGAAGTCAAGCCCCGCCAAAATAAGAGAAAGCGTGTGGCCAACGTGGAGTTTTCAGCAGCGAAACTATTTAAACACTGAGTTAAAGACAGAAATGGTTTTGTCAATGCTTTGTTGCAGAATCTGTTATTGATATAAACTCATAGAACATTTAATATTGTTGGTGATTGTTGTGAATGATGCAGAATGAAAATAATAAACAAAATAAATCCCAAATGCACCGGTTCAGTCTTGATTCTGTCTGAAACTTGAAACAAACTCCAACAGAAGATTGTTCCTGAAAGAATTACAGTCATTTATCCTTCTGTCATTTGACAAAAGACATTTAATTTAAAACCATTTGAAATAATCACATAATCAAATCAGTAAGTCGTAGATTTTATTTTATTTTTGACTCCACTGTGAGTTTGGGTTTATCCGTTGCCTCGGAGACGAAATTGAGACAGGTTTTTATTATATTCGGCTATTACTTTGGCTTCAGAATGAGTCAGAGCTGTTTTCAAGGTGAAGCTGCTGGTCTTTCAATCCAAACACAGGGAGTCGTTCAATTTTGGAACGAATAAACCAAATTATGGGAATGATGTACATCAAACGAGTGAGTAAACCATCCTTGTTGATAAATGGTGAGTAAAATGTCAATGTCAGTATAGTCTCAGTATAGTGCATTTAAAAAACAGATAAAAAATAATTAAAACAAATAAAATGGAGGTAAAGATAATCAAAGTCCAGCTCAACTTGTGTAAAAATAGTGCAAACAAATGGGTCTTTATTGAGGATTTAAAAACTCTGAGGGACTGAATTTTATTTTTCCATAACTTAGGCTTTTATTGCCTTAAATAAATACTTCCTCCTGTGTCCCTTCAGCGTTTTTGTTCCATTGACTCTCATTCAAAATGCATTTATTCAAAACCATTGCAACGTGATTTCTGTTTTAAATGTTTTGGTTATTCTCTGGTTGAAATCGTGTTCCATGTTAACCATTAAAATACATTTTTGTGTTTCCTATGAATCCAGGGGCAATTTATTTAGAAGCAACAAAAGAAATAAGACAAAAAAAATGATCAGAATCAGATAATAACCTCAAAAATGGGATGGAAAAAAATCAACTTTAATCAACTTTAATCAGACTTTAATCACTAAAACTGTTATTTAAGAGGCATCAAATTCAGAAAATGCATTAATATTTGTTTTATATGGTGAGGACTGAAGTTAATAATGGCATTTATAGAAGAAAAAAAAGGGAAAAAAAAGTGAAAATAAGAACGGACCCCAAGAGTTAAGTTTAAAAATGAAAAAAGTTTATAATGGGAGCTATAAGGAGCTATAATGGGAGCTATAATGGGAGTTATAAGGAGCTATAAGGAGCTATAATGGGAGCTATAAGGAGCTATAATGGGAGCTATAATGGGAGCTATGAGGAGCTATAATGGGAGCTATAATGGGAGCTATAAGAAGCTATAATGGGATCTATAAGGAGCTATAATGGGAGCTATAATGGGAGCTATAATGGGAGCTATAATGGGAGTTATAAGGAGCTATAAGGAGCTATAATGGGAGCTATAAGGAGCTATAATGGGAGCTATAAGGAGCTATAATGGGAGTTATAAGGAGCTATAAGGAGCTATAATGGGAGCTATAAGGAGCTATAATGGGAGCTATAATGGGAGCTATAAGGAGCTATAATGGGAGCTATAATGGGAGCTATAATGGGAGCTATAATGGGAGCTATAATGGGAGCTATAAGGAGCTATAATGGGATCTATAATGGGAGCTATAAGAAGCTATAATGGGAGCTATAAGGAGCTATAATGGGAGCTATAATGGGAGCTATAAGGAGCTATAATGGGAGCTATAATGGGAGCTATAAGGAGCTATAAGGAGCTATAATGGGAGCTATAATGGGAGCTATAAGGAGCTATAATGGGAGCTATAATGGGAGCTATAATGGGAGCTGTAATGGGAGCTATAATGGGAGCGTGAGTTTGTTACCGATGAACTCGAAGGCCTCCTCGAAGTACTGCCGCAGGTTCTGTTTGTTGCTGTCGGTGGCGGGGAGGCGTTTGTAGACGAACAGCCCGGTGTCGTAGTGGAACAGCGGGAGGTGGGTCGTCACGTTCAGGACGAAGCCCACGTTGAGGCGCTGCAGCAGGTGGAGGTCCTGGGCGTCGTGCTCGTTGCCCAGGTACAGGAAGGGCAGGATGGGGGTGAGCTCCGCGTTCTCGATGTCCGGCGTGGAGGGCAGGGAGTGAGGTAGCGCCCCCGTCAGGCCGGAGGCGGCGGCGGTGTCCAGGCCCTCGTGGAGGTGCAGCGAGTGCTCACACAGGTTCTCATGGCTCATCCTGAAGCAGCTGATGCCTCCTGAGAACACAGGGTTAATAATCTGGTCGATGAATAATTCACGGCGTAGTTTTAGACATATTTTAGAGTCTGAGACGAAAACTAAATAAAAAGTAATAAAAAAGAACAAAAAAACTCGGACTAAATGTGTCGACACTTTCGTCAATGAATAAAAATGAACAAAAATGAACGAAATCAAATCAAAAGGAGGAAGAAACGGGACGAAATCTATAAATAATATCAATATCAAACTATGTTAACGCTTGATGGAAAAAAGGGAGACAAAAAACACTGAAAATGCCTTACTCCTTCTGAATCTATTGTAGATATAGTCGACTAAAACTAATAAGGATCAGACTAAATTATGACTAAAACACAATTAAAATTTGCTGTCAATATGAACACTGCGTTTCATCTTTTTAAGTGCACTTCTAGTTGTGTGATTTACTATTTTAACTAAACACAACACTGAAAACAACATTAAAAGTCCATGATCCAGTTGTGACGATCTTTCTTTGACGCTTCATTAATGTTCACATTTATTTAGCCTCAGTCACGTTAAATAAAAGTGTTTATGATTCAGAGAAAGCAGACATCTCCTTCTCATTTATTTAAACCATTTTAAATAAAGATATATTTGTGTTTGAACACCAGCCGTAACAGGTTAGAAGTCGATTTATTTCACTCAGAGACAAATTATTACTGAAGAAAATACACTACACTTTATATTTTAGTGAATAAATCTAAAGTCGACTAAATTCTTATGATATTTAATCGACTAAAAATCAACACAGAACACACAATTATTAAAGATGGGACGATATATCGCATTATAAGACATTTTTTCACAGTTAAAGGGCTTTTTGTCGTGAATTGATGTCTGCACAGTTGCGGTCAGTGTTATTTTAGATGTTAATTAAATATTGCAGCGTACTGTGTGTTCAGCTCTTATTATGTTGACTTTTGAGATGGCACACACACCGTTTGCTGATCTTATTAAAATTAATTGAAAGGAAACAGGTTTAAAAGACTCGTTGACGCTATTAACATTTCCTCGTGTGTGTGTTGAACTGTTAATTGGCAATTTTATTAATTAACTGCAGAAATGTGTGTAAAAACTCTTTATTATAGCACGACTTTAGAAAGTAGTTTAACTCGTTTCTACTTTACCATAATTCTGTAATAATAATAAACACCAGCCTTTTTCTGTGTGTTTTTAAGGATGAACAGGTTAAACTCTGACCTTAATAAAGCCAAAGCTCAAAAACTAATTTCATTTTGTTTCCACGGCAACCGGTAAACTCCTGCAAAACTCGTAATTATCAGGATGAAAATAACAGAGGAGAGACTATTAGAGACTGATTACAACGTGTGATTACTGCACAAAAAACTGATTTGGGAATAAATAAGGTTAAATGTGTAGTTGTTGTTCAATAATTGTTACTTTAACCCTTTTATTTTCAGTCATTTCAGTCCCATTTGTCGGATTTAAATTGTTCTAACCTCTTAAAGTGTTTTTTTAATCTTCCCAAGACTCACTTTCTCACAGTTACTGAATAAATACTACATTAGTGATTCATTATTACATATTGGATTTGATTTAACGTGGATTTAAATGGATTAAAGTGGTTACACACACTTTCATCATTCAACTGTTTTCACATTAATAACTTCTGTTCAATCTGTTCAAATCCGACAAAAACCTGTTCAAATCTGACAAAAACCTGTTCAAATCTGACAAAAACCTGTTCAAATCTGACAAAAACCTGTTCAAATCCATCTAAAACCTGTTCAGCTCTAACTAAGAACTGTGCAAAAACTAAAACCTGTTCAAATCCGACAAAAAACCTGTTCAAATCCAACAAAAACCTGTTCAAATCCATCAAAACCTGTTCAGCTCTAACTAAGGCCTGTTCAAATCCATCTAAAACCTGTTGAAATCCATCTAAAACCTGTTCAGCTCTAACTAAGAACTGTGCAAATCCAACTAAAATCTGTTCAAATCTGACAAAAACCTGTTCAACTCCGACAAAAACCTGTTAAAATCCATCAAAACCTGTTCAAATCCATCAAAACCTGTTCAAATCTGACAAAAAACCTGTTTGAATCCAAGTAAAACCTGTTCAAATCCAACAAAAACCTGCTCAAATCCATCTAAATCTGTCCTTGTGGAATAAGAATAAAATCAGAAGACACTGTCAGACTTTGGAAATGTTCCTCTCGCAGTAAAACGTTTGGACCCCGGCCTTATTCTGAGTATTCTATATTTTCTTTCTGTGGCTGAACCAGAAAAACATTCACTTATTTAAGCATGTGTAATATAGTCTACATTTGCATTATTTTCTTCTCTTATACCACTTTTTCCTCTGTTTATTCTGCACTGAGCTGTTTGGGTTCAAAGGTCAGCTCCAACTAAAGCCTACACTGTTAAAAATACACCACTCACGCTTCGCTTTGCCTCGTAGCACATTTATATTTATCGACTGAAGGACGAGCAAACTTTGTCCAAACAACTTTCTAAACATTGTAAATCAGATTTTAAACTTCCTGCTTGAATTCTTTTACATTTGAATCCTCATTTTCAATTCAAAATCAAGATGGAAACTGTTCTAATTTAAGAAAAAGGCAAATGACCTGCTCCGAAAGAGAAATCCCCCTCATTAAACCGGGGCTAAACAGTCACACCAGGCGTTTATTATGCTCCCAATGGACATCTGTACTTCTGCAAATAACACCCTCGCACCTGTTACCCATGATGCCACTTGTTCCTATTTGTGGCGGAGGCAGAAATTCACACGTATGACTTTACGTATTGTTCTCTGTTCAGACTAAGCCTCGACGCTTCCTCTTCGCGAACGAACAGCTGCCGTCGACAATAAACAGAAGTAAATATAATGTGAATCTGATACAGGTAATAAAAGGTGAGAGGGTAATAATTACACCGTGGGGCGTTTCTGAGGGGGTTTCCTGATGTGACTGGGGCATTTATTACAGTCCTGTGTTGTATTACACGAAGATCATCGGATATTTTTGCACAAATGACACATAACGTTGGTTTATTATAAAAGATGGATGTGTAGACGCTGCTCCTGGTGGTCACTCGCGGAACTGCACCAATAAATACGTTTGTTTTTGTTAAAGAAGGTGTTTTTATCATTGTTTTCAGTTTTTTTTTTGTATCTGATATAAATTATGTGAATGAATAAAGTATATTTTCAGTTTGGTGCTGGTTTAACACTCACTTTGTTGCATTAAATTCACTTTTGAGTCTGTGTTTGTGTAAATAACGACAGCCATTTTGGATTTTTGGGACTTTTTAGTGGAGTTTTTAAGCCTGCGGTGTAAAATCCAACTAAAACCTGTTCAAATCCAACTTAAATCTGTTCTCAGATCTAACTAAGACCTGTTCAAATCCAAGTAAACCCAGCTTAAATCCACAAAAAAACTTCAACGCCATCTAAAACCTGTTCAGATCCAACAAAAATCTGTTCAAATCCAACTAAAACCTGTTCAAATCCAACTTAAACCTACTCAGCCCTAACTAAGACCTGTTCAAATCCAACTAAAACCTGTTCAGATCCAACTAAAACCTGTTCAGATCCAACTAAAACCTGTTCAAATCCAACTTAAACCTACTCAGCCCTAACTAAGACCTGTTCAAATCCAACTAAAACCTGTTCGAATCCAACTAAAACCAACTCAGCCCTAACTAAAACCTGTTCAAATCCAAGTAAACTCTGCTTAAATCCACAAAAAGAACTTCAACGCCATCTAAAACCTGTTCAGATCCAACTAAAACCTGTTCAAATCCGACAAAAAACTGTTCAAATCCAAGTAAAACCTGTTCAAATTTAAGTAAAACCTGTTCAAATCCATCTAAAACCTTTCTTGTGTGTAAAAGTGTGTCTATGAGCTGCAACTAATCCTTCATGGAACAGTTCCCAATGAAAATCTATTAATGCTTTTACTTGAAATGAACATGAAAGCATCGAAACGACCCTCGCTTTAGCCCCAGACTCCATCAGTATCTCGTCTCTCGTTTGGAAGATGACTGCTTGATAATAATTAAAAGTCCAGAAGCAACATATTGCAGTGAGATGAGATCTGTGAAGTGTGACCGTCTGTCCACATCTCTGACTAACTCTGAGAAGCAGAAAACACGGAGAGTGTTGTGATATTGGCTCAGCTTCTTCTGTGAAAGTGTCTCACTCTGAAGATCTGCTGTTTACATCGATCAGACGCCGCCTCCGAGCGCTACCTGCTGCCTTCACGTTTAGACGAGCGCTACGCACAAATACGAAGACTTTAAAGGAAAAATAAGCAGGATTTACAGGCGTTAATGGTGTCGGTGTGTTTATGTGATCGGTCGGAACATTTTAAACCATAACAACAGGAAGATGGAGTCATAAATGTGTTAGTGTTGTGTTTGTGTTTTCAGTTATTAGCAGCACCTCAAGAAAAGAAGACTATTCAAAACATAAGAAGTGAACATAAACCTCTAAATACAGACGCAAATAAATAAATAACTAGTATTTAGTCTAAATAAGTCTAAATGGACAAAAACTAGTGTCAAATTATCAAGTTATTAATGTGAAAACAGTTGAAATATTTTGAAACGACTGATATTAAACTAAAGTATCTTAAATGTTAGCTTTCCTCCGTCATAAAATAACATCAACAGAATCTCAGGAGAGTTTCAGAGTCTGTTGTTCCGACTCCAGCAGCATTTATCAACTCAAGTTCCCGAGGAGCACCTAAACGCACCACTAAGTTAAACCCAAACACAGCTTTACTATAGACGCCTCTGAGGTAGTTTTTTTCTTTTCTTTTCCCTTGAGCTGATTTGTAAATAAAGGAAAGTGTGTTACAAAGACATTCAGCTTTACATTGTTCTAAAATAAAGTCGTAATTCAATTTTTTGAGTGAAACTGACACTATTCCTTCATGTGTTACGTCCAACGTGTGATCAATGTCTAACTGTAAACTGTATTTATGTGATTTAGGAGTCATTTTGTCATTTGAGTTGTTTTACTGTTCGTCTGATGAGCTTAACGACACTTTTATGGAGTAATACACACATGGAATGAGCTGATATACGCTAATATAACAAGATGTTCCCCCATGTTTTGTTCTGTGCAGATGTTAAACAACCCTTCACTGTCTCCTGGTCTTTATTCAAAGACCACAACACGGAGAAAAGATAAAAAGACAAATGAGTTACACTTGAACCAAACAGGACTAAAGCACGGCCTTTATTTTAAATGAAGGCAGCAAATCAAGTAAAATAAATATATTTATCTGTGTATTCGTCCGTGCAAAACCTGTATCTCATAATATATTAGTTTCTCTACAAATACAGTAATAATTCTGGACATAAACAGGTTTAAAGTGAGTTGAGTTCAGTTTAATACAGTTTAAGTGCTTCTTGTTGGACTTGAACAGGTTTTAGTTTGATTTTAACAAGATTTATGTTGTTTAAGTTGGTTTTTGAAAGGTTTTTATTGGTTTTAGTTGGACTTTAACAGGTTCTAAATGGTTTTAGTTCGACATTAATAGATTTTAACAGATTTTAGCTGGACTTTAATTGCCTCGAGTCGTTGTAGTTGGTTTTATTTTGAGAAAGTAAAATAGATTCTGATCAAAATGGGCTCTCTTTCCATCTTTTCAATACATTCTCTCAGTTTCATTTTAAGACCTGTCATGTTTGTCATGTCATTAAAGTCCACTGATGCATAATCTAATAAACTCAAGGTACATAATGTTTCCAAAATGCCTCAAAAGACCCTGTCCGTCTCTTCTTTAAAAAGGCCTTTAATTTCCAGAGCAGAGAAGATGGCATTTTGCAAAATAAAAACCGAGTCTTGCTGGTTTTTCCTGTGGATAAAACACAGCTGAGAGAAGAGGAGGATGAAGGAGGAGAGGGATGAAGGTGCTGTGATCTGACACAGCCCCCAACACGCCACACGCCACACGCCACACGCCACACGCTTCAACACGACAACCACAGACAGAAAAACACTTCTCAGTCCATCCAGAGCTGCACGTATGTTTCTGAACATTTACATAATCACACGTTTAAACTAAACTATCAGCAACAAACAGCTCACAGCTCGTCCACTTTCACTTTATTTTTCCAGTGAGCTTCTCCTTCTGCTGCGTTCATGTTTCTGAATGATTAACGTGCTCAGATGTTAACTTAATGTGTACAAAATGATAGAGTATAGTCTGTTTTTAAAGTGGAAAGATATTAAACTCTAATAAATTCAAGGGACAAAGCTCTCCTTTAATAAAACTGGAGATTGTGTTTAATCATTTAAAGATAAAAAAGAGGATGAAATGAGATGAAATACCTGTTCTTTAAGAATGTTGTACAAATGTAATGACTCTTTCATTATGTCCCAACACTAAACACAGGGCTTTATCTGAGCCTATTCAATCCTTTTATTACTAATTAAATCACCCTTTACTTATGGATCTGATTTATCACAGTGTGGCCTTTATAAGCCTGACTCTACCTTTGAGGACGATGGGGTCCTTGCCCTCCCTTCGCAGCGACTCCAGGACCACGTGCAGAGGCTGGGAGGGGGTGAGGCGGTTGGGGTCCACCGTGTTTTCATCATAAACCACGATTTCTTTGGAGAAAATGCCCTTAAAGGAGTCCTTGGCCTCGCGGCAGGAGATGAGGTCCAGCACCGTGATCTTGCCCTGCTGCAGACGCCGGCGGCTGATCTTGTCGGAGCAGTTTATGTGAACGGCTCCTCGGACGTGGCTCTTGTTGTACTCCGTGAACGGCCGGCAGTCGATGATGACGGGCACGGGGCCCAGGGGGTGGCCCACGGGGCAGCAGGACAGCCTCTTGGCCAGTTCGTTGGGGTGCATGAGCCGCACACTGGGCAGGAGTTTGGGCAGGGTCTTGGGCAGGGTCTTGGGCAGGGTCTTGGGCAGGGTCTTGGGCAGGGTCTTGGGCAGGGTCTTGGGCAGGGTCTTGGGCGTGCCGGGCGCGAGGCTGGGGACGCTGCGGGCCTCATGGTTGCTGAGCTGAGGAGTCGGGGGCCCCGCGTAGCTGAGGTTGGGGCTGCTGGCGCTCACCGGGCTGTGGCTCAGGCCGGGACTGTCCCGCTCGTAGGTGGTGACCGAGCAGCAGCTGGCGCTGCTACATCCACACGACAGAGAGCGCGTGGAGCCCTTGGATGAGGGCATATACGTCACAATGTTGGCCGTCGCCCGGATCTTCACCACGGTGGTGCTGATGACGGTCTGCTGGCTGTCGCCGCCGCTGAAGGAGTCCAGGTAGCTGGTGTCCAGGCGCAGTTGGAGTTCCTGAGGTCGGATCGGCCTTGGCAGCGCCACCACGATTCTGTCGTCGAGAGGAGATGGAGGCATGGGGAGGCCGAGCTGGACGCACAGGGAGAACTCAACAAGACGCTCTGAGAAAACAAAGAGGAACATGACTCTGATGTTGTTCAAGGGTCAGATCTACATGAAACATTTATAAATGAGTTCTGGGGTCACTCTGTTCACCTCATTTACAACAAATAAAAAGATTTAAGGAATTATGTCCCCTTTGATCCAATCATAGTGAGTACAGTGAAGCTGTAAATGTGTTTGTAGGTTATGTTTGTTGTTGAGCAGAAATGCTGCTTTACTAAATGAACAAATACAATAATCAGTACAAATACAGAACTCAGTCCAGAATGAGTCTTTAACTTGATCACACGGTGCAGCCTTTATTTAGGGTCAGAGCGAAACAGGAATTACACGCAACAATTGTTCCAGATGGAACAAGACTCGGGGCGTCTCTGCTCATGTGAACTCTGACCTCTGCTGAGTCTTGTACAAAAACATTATTCACTATGTTGAAAATGAAAAGAGGAAGGTTAAAGTGACGCTGACAGTAGACGGACCATCAGCTGGTGATCCACTGATAAATCCACTGTGTGTGAAAAGACATGATTATTTGATGAATATTCAGTCATTAACCAACACTGAGACAAATATTAGTGTAACACCTGCAGGGATACACCCAAACTGAGTGACACAGTGGCCCGTAATAAGAAACAGTGCAGTCATCAGAGACTATTTCCAAACTGGTGACAGTGAGTGTGACATGAATCATGCTCCATACAATGAGCATTAACAGAGAGCAACAAGAGGGAAAACAGATCAAATACTGCATCAAGGCTACGCTGCAGTTTGGTCTCTCTCCAAATTGGTGCAAAAAAAAAAAAGAAAAAGAAAAAAGACAGAAAGATGGGTGGCAATTTCCTTTTTCGTGAACAGCATGAGCTTTTTTGTGTTAAATCTGGAGCGTTATGTAAAGACGGTGCGGCTGGAGCCAGGCACAAATCATTCATGGCAAATTCATTGAAGAAACCGGCATGAGGACGTGATGGGAATGTAATCCAGGCTTCTTTAAGACGAGACGGACTGGACAGAGCTGGAGCCTGCTCCCACAGACACACATTCACATCAAATCAACATTTAAACAGGTGCTTTCATTGATTCATTGACCATGCAGAGACAGGAACTTTGTCGCAGGGATCGGTTCTGGACAAAGACGTAAAGATGTGACAAAAGACGCGCCGCGAAACTATACATTTAAAACACGGAATGGTTCAAAAATGGTTGCACCCCTTTGATATTCTCCGTTATAAATAATAAATTGAAGTGTCTGTGGCTGCGTGAAGCTCTCAGCCCCGTCTGGACACAACTTGAGCAGTGAATGTCCAAAGTTGCCGTGCATTTGCTGAATCTTACCGGTGTGTAGCCTGCTCCTGCTGCTGCTGCTGCTGCGGTGCACAAATACAGACGGGTTTACGGTGTCCGCGCTCTGACAGCTCCATTCAGTCCGTCCTGGAGCCGGGCGCGGGCAGCATTTTGGTTTTTTTACACTAGTTTGTCTGGTTTGAAGCGCGGCAGCTCCAGGAGAGACGCGCACACGGACTGAGCCAATGCAGCGCTTCATTAATGTGAGAGAGTACAGTGGGATGGGGTCTCGTTCAGGGGAAGGGCCGCGAGCTTCAGAGGCTGCAGGGTGGGCGGGGTTAAAGGAGACACGCCCCGCCCACAAAAAAAACTGAAGATGATGTCACTGGGAGCCAATTAGAAAGCGCGACAGGAGACAAGAGGAAGAGCTGCTCGTGAATGTACAGTAAATGTTGGAAGGACTGAGAGAGAAGTGAGGGCTGGCTCCGAGCAAACATGGCTCCCACCGACTCCCATTCATGAAGATTATTTAGATTATCTACAGTTAGAGAATAGAACACATCAGAAAGACTCGCAAAAACATAAAATGAATAAAAGTTTTTATTTTCTTCAATCCTGACGGACAAATGTGAAACAAACTCAGGTGTTTTTTTGACGTCTTTTATGATGAAGACAAGAAAATGACGATGTTACTGTTGAATATGAGACATGGGTTTAATATATTCAGAGGTGACGAAAGTACTCACATTCTGTTCTTTAATAGAAGCGTTAAAACAACTCAAACAACTCTGGTAAAAGCAGAAGAACTGATTAAGTCAAATGTAAAAAAAAATAATAATTTAGCTGTCAGTAATACGCAATACATTTAAGAAAAGTTTATGAGTTTACATCAATAACATCCTTGTCTTATTTTGGCGGGGCTTCACTTCCCTTCTCTTGTTTCTTTTACGTCTTCGTCGTCCGCGGAGGTTGGAAAAGAAACCGTTTTGACAAAGTAAGGAGTAGAAAGTAGAAAGTATTTGTGTCAAAAGTAAAAAGTCTCAGATAAATGAATAAATACTCAAGTAAAGAACAGAAACCTGAAAAATCGACTAAATATAACAGAAAAAGAGCTGCTGTTTCGTCCAGAGAGAAAGTCTGAGTCAGAATCCACAGGAATGACACAGTATCCTCTGAGTTACTCACAAAAAACTCATGAAAAGTAGTATTTCTTTTCTGCTTGAGCCGCTTCAACGTTATTTAAATCCTTGAGTCTGTTAAATCAGTGAAGTTTTTATCTTCTTGACTTTTTCCAGAAACACACAGTTTGTATTTTTCTTTGTGCAACATATAAATCTTAAGCTCACATTGTCCAATATTAGACAAAACAAGAACAAACAGTTGTTTTTTTTTACCAAAGAGCCACTGTCTCTTTAAATTCTGCCATTATATGAATCTTTTAAGTGCAATATTTTAACTTCTTTTGTGCAACAGCTGAATGTGTGTTTTAACTTAAATTCTATTCTATTTTAATTTGCCTAACGTAAGTAGACACCAGTATTTGAGGCATTTAAAAGTCAAATGAAGTGAGAAAAAGGCTTATCTTCAAAGACGTACATTGTTATTATACTATATTATACTTTTAAATGCAGTATGTGTCTTTCTAATCCACTACAATACGCTCTATTCATGCTAAAGCAATGTCCAACTAAGCTTTTCTAAATTTGGCAGCACATTGTTGATGCTTAAACTCAATTTTTCTTCTGATTTATGACAGAACTCAAGTTAAAGCCTCAGAAAAAAAGCATTTGTATAAATCATGAACTAAAGCTGCTCAAAAGTGAAGCTGGAAATGCTTCTTTTTGTTATTTTAACCTACATCAATGTCTTTATGTAACTTCTGGGTCTGAGTCATAGCCACATATTTGAGAAGTCTTTCCAGCTACACGCCTTTTGGTTTCTCTGAATAAAACCACCATCCATCTGACCTTTTAGTGCAGAGCTGCCAAGGTTTTTCATAACACCATCGGTCGTGTCGTTCTAATTAAAAAAACAACACCAAAAGCAGCTTCTGGGACGACCTTACGAGAGGAACATAATCTGTGGTAATAAGTGGGTGTGTTTGGCAGAAAAGAGCCGCCCCGCGTCGAGGTGAGAGGGGCTCTTTGGCGTCGAAACTCAACATGAGCTCCATTTATTTGTGTTTGGCGACTGGGAACAATGTAGGGCATGTATTATTACTGCTATTATTAGGCCTCTGTACAGTTATTTATAAATGGACACAGCTGATCAAAGCCGGCGCAGATTGGGTTTCCAGCCGTTCCTGTTTGTCTCTGATAAAAGGAAGTGAACCAACGCTTACTGGAACAGCACAAGAGGAAAGAGAAAGTTGTGTATTTAGATAATTACAGAAAAAAAAAACATTCTAAACCATAGCAACATGAAAAATGGAGTTAAAAATGTGTTAATGTTAGGGTTGTTTAAATGAGTGAATCAGTCACAGCAGCAGTTATTAGCAGCGCCTCAAGAAAAGGGAGACTATTCAAAACATAAGAAGTAAACATAAACCTCTAAATACAGACGGAAATAAATAAATAACTAGTATTTAGTCTAAATAAGTCTAAATGGACAAAAAACTATTATTAATGTGAAAATAGTTGGCCTGAAATATTTCTAAATGACTTATATTTAACTAAAATATCTTAAATGTTTGCTTTCGTCCTCCATGTTGATTATTCGACTCAGAAGGACGTTTTCCCGAGTTCCAGAGGAGCACCTGAATGCACCATTATAACACTTTTACTTCTACTCTGCTACACTTTAGATTCATGAGCTTTATCTTTTCTGTATGTGCTGTGTTACAGATATGAACAGAAAAAGGTCTGCTGTTTCCTATCAGAGCCACTAGATGGAGTCACGAGCTGCAGCTGCTGTCGCCCTCAGTCTGGAGGAAAGTGGAGCTCCATTTGTCTTTTTACACCAAGTAAAAACTCAATAGTGTCACAGTGACAGACAGGTTTTAAAAGTGGTAAAAAGACAGAAAAACGTTCACAATTGTTTAAAAGAAAAAACACACGTCAAACTCAAGGCTCGGGGGCCAAATGTGGCCCTTTGCAACGTTTAATGTGGCCCTTCAATACATTTAGAAGAAGATATTTAAGGCACTAGGTTTTATTTATTGAATTTGAACATGTTTTAGATGGATTTGATTTTACTACAAAAATAAAAACTGTCCAAATCCATCGAAAACATGTTTAAATTCAACTAAAACCTGTTAAAATCCATCTAAAACCTGTTGAAATCTAAAACCTTTTAAAATCTGACTAAAATCTGTTGGAATTCATCTAAAACCTGTTCAAATCCAACTAAAACCTGTTGAAATCTGACTAAAACCTGTTCAAATCCAACTAAAACCTGTTGAAATCTGACTAAAACCTGTTCAAATCCAACTAAAACCTGTTCAAATCCATCTAAAACCTGTTCAAATCCATCTATAACCTGTTTAAATCCAACTAAAACCTGTTCAAATCAGACTAAAACCTGTTGAAATCTGACTAAAACCTGTTGAAATCTAACTAAAACCAGTTCAAATCCATCTAAAACCTGTTCAAATCCAACTAAAACCTGTTCAAACTAACTAAAACCTGTTCAAATCCAACTAAAACCTGTTCAAACCAACTAAAACCTGTTCAAATCCATCTAAAACCTGTTCAAATCCAACTAAACCTGTTCAAATCCACTAAAAACCTGTTCAAATCCAACTAAAACTTGTTTAAATCCATCTAAAACCTGTTCAAATCCAACTAAAACCGTCTGAAATCCAACTAAAACCTGTTCAAATCAAATTAAACCTGTTCAAGTCCAACTAAAACCTGTTCAAATTCTACTAAAACCTGTTCAAAACCAACTAAAACCAGTTTCCATAAAAGGAGGAAGCTATTGTTTGTGTGATA
>CM072170.1:1220695-1237311 GCA_036850595.1 Rhyacichthys aspro
AAACTAAAACCTGTTGAAATCCATCTAAAACCTATTGAAATCCACCTAAAACTTGTTTAAATCCATCTAAAACCTGTTTAAATCCATATAAAACCTGTTGAAATCCAACTAAAACCTGTTGAAATCCATCTAAAACCTGTTGAAATCCAACTAAAACCTGTTGAAATCCAACTAAAACATATTGAAATCAAAACTAAAACCTGTTGAAATCCATCTAAAACCTGTTGAAATCCATCTAAAACCTGTTGAAATCCATCTAAAACCTGTTTAAATCCATATAAAACTTGTTGAAATCCAACTAAAACCTGTTTAAATCCATCTAAAACCTGTTCAAATCCAACTAAAACCTGTTGAAATTCAACTAAAACCTGTTGAAATCCATCTAAAACCTGTTCAAATCCAACTAAAACCTGTTTAAATCCATCTAAAACCTGTTCAAATCCAACTAAAACCTGTTTAAATCCATCTAAAACCTGTTTAAATCCAACTAAAACCAGTTTCTATAAAAAGGAGTATTTTATTGTTTGTGAATAACTTTTGTAAAACTCAAATAAAGCTGAAATCTCACATTAAAAATTTAATAAAAGCTTCCAAAAGTCACCATCTTCGGCCTCTGGAAGGATTCTTATTATTCTTAACCAACCCTCACCACTGATCCAGATGTAAATGGACTAGAGACCCGTCATTTACACTTATTCAAATGAAACCCATTAAAGAAGCTCTTGCACAACCTTTAAATCACACCAAAGACCAAAACCCACCTGTGATTACTGTCAAACACGGCTCAGTAATGTTTGAAGATGATCTCACCTGATGATCTCATGGGGTTGTTCTTTCTTTAAAAATAGCCATTATCTTCCTCCAAATTTGACTAAACGGAAGATGAATGGGAAGTGAAAATGTCAGATTACATGTTTACTGAAAAGTGCAGTCATTATCCTCCAGCGTGGAGTCATAACACGAAGATCACATGAATTAACAGATTACATCATGAGAATCCCTCTATTCAAACCGACTCTACAGCTTCATTCATTCATTAAAAAGACGCCAGGACTTCAAGAAGAACACAGTCTAAAGTAAAGAGAGGGATGTGGATAATGCAGGCGACTGGCGCCCTCTACAGGAAAGGGCTAAAGCTAAAGTTAGGTTTGTTTTGGTGCATTTTTAAAGCCGTAAAAGCTAAAAAAATAACTTGAAACAATGAAAAATGTGAAGTTTAAATGAAATCAGTCCGACTCTGTTCGACCAAGAGCTTCTTTGAGTGTTTTAAAAGAGTCATATCTCTGGCGTTTTAATAATTAATGTCTGTCTGAGACTCTTTAAACTCTTCGACTACAAACAAACGCCGTGAGGTTACGTTTACACCGTCAACAACATCGATATTTGACCTAAATTAACTTGATGTTGATGGTTGATTCTCCAGCTTCAGTGAAATCTGTGTCTTTGGCTCAAAAAATAAAAACAAAACAGCATATTTATATATATTTGGGGATTTTTGAACTAGTTTGCATCAAAATGAACTTTAACAATATTTTTATTATGTTAAAAGTGACTTAAATGTGGTGTTTTCATATTCAATCCACTCAATTTATCATTCTAATAAAAAATAATAACTTAATTCTCCAATAGAAAAATGTTAGTTGTAATTTAATTTTTAAAATGTTATAATAAATAAATAAAGGGGTTTCATGTATTTTGTCATTTCCATCACATTAAAGAAAATATGTCTAAGGTCAGAGTCATAAACCACAATAGAACCATTAGAGACACACAAAATAATGCAGAAATGATCATTTAATGTTGTGTATTTTGTGTGTAACCAATGCTAACGCTAAAAGTATCATTAGCCGCTGATACAGGACGAGTTTATTCCAAATTTTCCAAAGATTTCACGGTGATTTCTTCATAATAAATGCATTGTGTTGATGTGTTCCATTTGGTTTAATTTGCAAACGATTCAAAACAATTTCAACAAATCAAACACAATTTTACCCACTGCACTTTTAACGCTAACTATACTTTACTTTTGTCTAAAGCTCGAGGGAAAGTCGCAGCATTGGTTTTGTTTCTTATTGAGCTCGTTTCTGCTTCTCTTTCTGCTGCAGCTCCACAGTTGGACACCTTTAAGAACACGTCATTTGTAAAGATTCAGAAATAAGCCGTTTTTTTTCTCCAAGGCCAACGTTTTCTCCTGCGCTCGAGCAAACAGAGCGAGACTTTTCAGATTTCTGCAGGTCTCAGAGATGAGTTTGTGCAGAGAAAGCTCCCACGCGAAGCCGTCTTCTCGCACGTTCTTTATTCTCCTAATACATTATTGAAAGCTATTTTTGCAGCGGCGCCACAGAACAAAGGTATCGCGCTTGTCACTTTCAACTTCACAGTCGGAAACGGGAGGATATTTTTGGAAACGTTTCTTCTTACTCGCTTCGCCCCGTGGCTCCACGAGGCCCGATTCCCCTCGAGTCGTCTTTGTCTCCAGCATCTCGTTATTAAACTGTACAAAAGGGCCGCAATAGGCTTGGAATAGTCCCTTTACACTGACGAAAATGAGATAAAACTGAGACAAAGGAAACACAAATCTCTTTTATTAATGACAGTTTGAATTTTAGATTGCAGTTTTAAACCTCTTTTCTAGAAGCTGTGAGTGAGTACGGTGGCCCTGCAGGGACATTCTGTGGTCTACGGAGCTTTTAATGGTTTGTTTTTCCAAGAAATGTAAAATCCTGAAGAGTTTTTGATTGAAAATTGATTCGAAAATGACCAAGAAACTGAGACAAGACCAAATAAAAATGCATCTGATGAGAATAAGACTCACGTGAACACTGGAGATAATCTGGACCGTTTAGTTCTACTGAAGGACTTCTGGGACACGTTGGAGGGACGTGTCTCTGGAGGAAGTGTCTGGGGAGAGGGAAGTGTTTGGGAGCCACAGAAGACACTGAAGCGTCGGTGTCAATCTGCAGCAGAACAACAACAACGAGTGTGTTTCCTGCAGAGACGGAGGGTATTTGGGGTTGAACAGAACAGAATGTTTATCTTTTATCGCTCCGTTATTGAAAGTATAATAAGATACGGCAGGTCTGTGTGGTTTAGAGACTTCACTGTAAAGAATAAATCTAAACCGAGAGGACTGGAGCGCTCTGGGAGTAAGAGAACATCCATCATTTCAGCAGATGTTTGAGGAGAGTGTCATGAAACTGAGCAGGAACATGATCTGGTTCTTCACATGTTCTACTCTGAGCTGCTCCATCTCAGCGACGCTATAGATCACACACGTCAAACTCAAGGCCCAGGGGCCAAATGCAGCCCTTTGCAATCTTTTATGTGGCCCTTCAATACATTTGGAAAGTGATATTTTTGGCTCTAGGTTTTAAAGGATTTGATTTTTGCTAAAAAAAAAGATGAATAAAGCTGTTGAAATCCATCCAAAATCTGTTTAACTTCAACTAAAACGTATTCATATCCAACTAAATCCAGTTTAAATCTGACTAATACCTGTTCAAATCCAAATACAACCTGTTCAAATCCAACTTAAACCTGTTTAAATCCAACTTAAACCTGTTCAAATCAAACTAAAACCTGTTCAAATCCATTAAAACCAATTCAAATCCAACTAAAATCAGTTCAAATCCATCTAAAACCTGTTCAAATCCGAAGAAAAGTGTTCAAATCAAATTAAAACCAATTTAAATCTAACTAAAACCTGTTCAAATCTAACTAAAACCTGTTCAAATCCAACTAAAACCTTTTCAAATCCCAAGAAAAGTGTTAAAATCGAATTAAAACCAATTTAAATCTAACTAAAACCTGTTCAAATTCATTAAAACCTGTTTAAATCCAACTAAAACCTATTCAAATCCATTAAAACCAATTTAAATCCATCTAAAACCTGTTCAAATCTAACTAAAACCAGTTCAAATCTGAATAAACCGGTTCAAATCCAACTAAAACCTGCTCAAATCCAAAAACAGTTTCCATAAAAGTAAAAGAAAATTAATGTTAATCTTGATCTATTCATCTCACTCCAGGATCATGGATCAGTTTGAACTCATCCAAACACTTAAAGAAGTCTTTTATCGAAGAGAAAATGTGTGTTTGAACCAGACACTGATCCAAACTCAGCAGAAAGATCTTGGTTCAGAACAAGACGGACCTGAATCCAACACAAAACTTGTGGGTCACGTCAAAAATACTGTTTCTGAGACAAACTCCATAAAAACAGAGGAACAGTGAGTGTAGTCGACTCTTTTCCTTCACTTTCTTTAAAGGAATAACACATTTAATCATTTTTGTTCATGTTTTAATTTGAAATAGATGGTGCAATGTTCCCAATGCTTTTGTGTGATAAAAGGATTTGACTCATTTTTTTAAACCCTTTTTTATGAATGCAACTGTATTTATAGCTAATTGCAGTAGAGTATTGTCTCATAAAACTGTAATAATGAAGAACATACTGACAGAAGTGTGAATGTAAAGTCATGTTGTATTATAAGTTCATGAGCAGATGTTCTTTGTTTTTCTTGTTAATCGAGTTAAATCATCCGTTTTACTCGAAGCATCTTCTCTGTCTTTGCCCTCGTCTCTTTTCTTCTTCTTCTCGAACCAGAGCAGATTTCAGATGTTACTCAAATGTTCCACAGTCACTGTCAAAGTCTGGATTTGAAGTTACAAATCCTTTGAGCCTCGTGGCCCCGTCGAGCGAGCCCCGAGGCTTCAGTAAAAACCCCAGCAACACAAACCTGTCTCTGAACGAGGGAGAAGCTCATGATTAATAATTAGATCAGGGTCAAACCTGAACAAACACATTTAAAAGTCAGAGCCAGAGGTGTCAAAGTCAAAGAGGTGAGGGGCCACTGTGGTTAATAAGAATACTTCCAGGGGCCGAAGATGGAGACATTTGGAAACTTTAGTTAAATTTTGAATGTGAGGTTTTATCTTCATTTGAGTTTTACAAAAGTTGCCTTATATAGAAACTGGTTTTAGATGGATTAGAACAGGTTTTAGTCAGATTTGAACAGGTTTTAGATGGATTTGAACAGGTTTTAGTGGGATTAGAACTGGTTTTAGTCAGATTTGAACAGGTTTTAATCAGATTTAATCAGGTTTTAGATGGATTAGAACAGGTTTTAGATGGATTTGAACAGGTTTTAGTTGGACTAGAACAGGTTTTATATGGATTAGAACAGGTTTTATATGGATTAGAACAGGTTTTAGATGGATTTGAACAGGTTTTAGTGGGATTAGAACTGGTTTTAGTCAGATTTGAACAGGTTTTAATCAGATTTAATCAGGTTTTAGATGGATTAGAACAGGTTTTAGATGGATTTGAACAGGTTTTAGTTGGATTAGAACAGGTTTTAGATGGATTTGAACAGGTTTTAGTTGGATTAGAACATGTTTTAGATGGATTAGAACAGGTTTTAGATGAATTTGAACAGGTTTTAGTCAGATTTAAACAGGTTTTAGTCAGTTTTGAACAGGTTTTAGTGGGATTTGAACAGGTTTTAGTCAGATTTGAATAGTTTCAGTCAGATTTGAACAGGTTTTAGTGGGATTTAAACAGGTTTTAGTCAGTTTTGAACAGGTTTTAGTGGGATTTGAACAGGTTTCAGTCAGATTTGAACAGATTTTAGTCAGATTTAAACAGGTTTCAGTCAGATTTGAACAGGTTTTAGTTCAATCTTATGACTTGTTTATGACTAGAAACTAAGATCATGAACATGTTATAATTTGGATTTAATATGATTTTTTGTTTGTTCTTTTGCTTTGTTTTTTTTTATATATATATATATTTTTACGTTAAATTAATTTATTTATTGCCTCTCTTTTTTATATCGAGAAATATCACAAAAAAGATGTTTAATGCTGAGCTAAAACTAATTCAGAATGGCTCTTTACCAACTCATGTTTCCTGTTATTTTCATGGACATTTCTATTTCTATATAAATTATAATCATTATTCCTTATACGAGCTGCACTTGGGTCGACCCTGGCTGTTGTGATAAATAAATAAATAAATAAATAAAGGCTGAATGTCTTCTCTGATTTATTTAAAAAGGGAAACGATTGCTTCAGTCGTTGGTACATTATGAAACACTGAAGCCACCAATAAAATGTATTATTCACAACGGCAGCTACCGCCAGATCTTCAATGTTTAATGCAGTTTAAATAGTTAATAATAAGACGGACGAAAAGAGTAGAATAAAAAATGTGATTTAAGCAGATTTTAATTTGATTTTATGCGAAAACTGGACAATAATCTTTGGAAATGAAGGGTTATTAACGTCAAATAAATCCCACACAGTTTGATCTTCTCACGTCCGACTAAAAGCACTGGCTCCATTAGTCTTTGTCACTTTGAAACAAGTACAAAAACACACGCCGGTGCACATTTAAAATCCCCGAAGACGCCCCGAGCTCCGAGCGCGTCCTTGTGTGAGCCGTCTGTGGGCCCCGGACCCGCCTGACCCCGGAACATCTGCGCAGGTGATTAAATTCAGCCAAAAAAGATTTAAAAAGGTCACACCCGGGGACACATTACAGCTCACTGACGACCGCCTCCAGACTTGAATTTCGATGTATTCCCTGAACCCTTCTGCAGCTGCTCGTGAGGCGCTCCGGGCCTCGCTTTATGTAATGACTGCTTTGACTTTGATTTCTTCAGCTGGACGACTGAAGCGAGAGAAAAACACTTGTTCTTATTAAATATGTCCAAGTACTCAGAGAAAAACTTACTTCAGTGGAGTGTTTGACCGTTTGTGTTATTAGTCTGCTCAGGTCTGGACTAGAGTCACAAATGTAATGACTTCTGACTCGAGAAAATGTAAAAAGACTTGGAACTGGACTTGGACTTGAACCAGACTCAGACTTCACTTGGATTTGAACCAAAGACTCAGACTTCACTTGGACTTGAACCAAAGACTCAGACTTCACTTGGACTTGAACCAAAGACTCAGACTTCACTTGGACTTGAACCAGACTCAGACTTGACTTGGACTTGAACCAAAGACTCAGACTTCACTTGGACTTGAACCAGACTCAGACTTCACTTGGACTTGAACCAGACTCACTTGGACTTGAACCAAAGACTCAGACTTCACTTGGACTTGAACCAGACTCAGACTTCACTTGGACTTGAACCAGACTCAGACTTCACTTGGACTTGAACCAGACTCAGACTTCACTTGGACTTGAACCAGACTCACTTGGACTTGAACCAAAGACTCAGACTTCACTTGGACTTGAACCAGACTCAGACTTCACTTGGACTTGAACCAGACTCAGACTTGACTTGGACTTGAACCAAAGACTCAGACTTCACTTGGACTTGAACCAGACTCAGACTTCACTTGGACTTGAACCAGACTCAGACTTCACTTGGACTTGAACCAGACTCAGACTTCACTTGGACTTGAACCAGACTCAGACTTCACTTGGACTTGAACCAGACTCACTTGGACTTGAACCAAAGACTCAGACTTCACTTGGACTTGAACCAAAGACTCAGACTTCACTTGGACTTGAACCAAAGACTCAAGTTTGCACAAAATAATTCATTTTCTTCAATAGTTTGACAGATTACACAGAGTTAAGTGTTACTCTCATGACGCTGCCTTCAAATGCTCTCTGTAAAACTCAGCGCTACAGGGTTTTACAACCAAAGGACAAAAAGCAGCCACACTGAACATCACTGACACCAAAGAATAGAAAAAATCATTAGGACAAGACTTTTTTGACTAAATATTCAATAGAAATACAAACACTTGTCAGTTTTACTTACTTTATATTTTTTGTTAAATAAATACAGATTTAAAAGCTTACATTGTTTAATTTTAACATAATATTAGTGTTTTTGAAAAGACTCGAAAGGACTTGAAACCTTTAAGTTTAAGACTGAAGTTGTCTAAAGTAAATAATAAATAATAAATGACCAGAAATGACACTTGGTTCAGTTGTTTACATGATGGACCCTTTATTTAACTCTGAACAACAGCTCCACACGGTGGACAAACGTAAAACTTCAGGAACCAAACCAAGATAAACCAGTTCCACCAGTTCCAACAAGAACACAGTTAAATGTCTGTGTGCAAAGTTTCACACAGTAACTTAAAATAACAGGTAGAAAAATACGTTTAAATATGAAAACAAGGCTTTTTCTGTTATTTTTCTGTGTCTTTCTGGTTTCAGCTCCAGACAGACTTTAATGAACAGTGTGTGGATGAAGCTCAGGTACGTTCAGGTACGTTCCACTTCAGCAGAGTACCTCAGACGCAGATCTGTAAAGAAAACACACATTTAAACGGTAATTTGTGGGAGCTGTGTGTGTTTCCAGCCTCGCTATAATCACAGTTCACTTTTATAATCAGCGTAGTGTGTTTGTAAATTTAGATGAGGTTTTAGTCAGATTTAAACAGGTTTTAGTTGGACTAGAACAGGTTTTAGTTGGATATGAACAGGTTTTAGTTGGATTTGAATAGGTTTTAAGTCATATTTAAACAGGTTTTAGTCAGATTTAAACAGGTTTTAGTCAGATTTAAACAGGTTTTAGTCAGATTTAAACAGGTTTTAGTTGGACTAGAACTGGTTTTAGTCAAATTTAAACAGGTTTTAGTCAAATTTAAGCAGGTTTTAGTCAGATTTAAACAGGTTTTAGTCAGATTTAAACAGGTTTCAGTCAGATTTAAACAGGTTTTAGTCAGATTTAAACAGGTTTTAGTTAGATTTATACAGGTTTTAGTCATATTTAAACAGGTTTTAGTCAGATTTAAACAGGTTTTAGATGGATTTAAACAGGTTTTAGTCAGATTTAAACAGGTTTTAGTTAGATTTATACAGGTTTTAGTCATATTTAAACAGGTTTTAGTCAGATTTAAACAGGTTTTAGTCAGATTTAAACAGGTTTTAGTCAGATTTAAACAGGTTTTAGTCATATTTAAACAGCTTTTAGTCATATTTTAACAGGTTTTAGTCAGATTTTAACAGGTTTTAGTCAGATTTAAACAGGTTTTAGTCAAATTTAAACAGGTTTTAGTCATATTTAAACAGGTTTTAGTTCAATCTTATGGCAGTTGTTGTGTGTTTCAATGTTTTTCAAAGTTTATAATCAGCGTAGTGTGTTATTAAAAACCTGGACAGAGGACTTTCGCCAGCGGTGCCTTCAGTTTCATGAGCTCTGGGTTTTCGGAGGCGTCTTGAGCGGCGTGAAAACGAGTGAAGTGGAGCGCGGGCCACCAGTGTTTTCTACCGGACATGAGTTCAGACACGACGGACGCACACTTCTCTCTGTTCGACGACAAACGCAGCCGACGTTAAATGAACCGACGGAGACGGGAGCCGTGAAGCGTGAGCAGAACGTACCGTGACTGTAGCTTTTCAACGATGGACTTTAAAGAGCTCCAGACGTCCAGGTTGTTCCTCCAGCACGAGTAGTCCAGAAGATCCAAGACGACTCCCAAAGCCTTCTGAACATCACTAGTTTTACCTAAAAATATCACATTTATGGTTTTAGATGGATTTGAACAGGTTTTAGATGGATTTGAACAGGTTTTAGATGGATCTGAGCCAGTTTTAGATGGATTTGAACTGGTTTTAGATGGATTTGAACAGGTTTTAGATGGATCTGAGCCAGTTTTAGTTGGATTTGAACTGGTTTTATATGGATTTGAACTGGTTTTACTTGGATTTGAACAGGTTTTAGTTGGATTTGAACTGGTTTTATATGTATTTGAACTGGTTTTAGTTGGATTTGAACAGGTTTTATTTGGATTTGAACAGGTTTTAGTTGGATTTTAACTAGTTTTATATGTATTTGAACTGGTTTTAGATGGATTTGAACTGGTTTTAGTAAGATTTAAACAGGTTTTAGTAAGATTTAAATAGGTTTTAGATGGATTTGAACAGGTTTTAGTTGGATTTGAACTGGTTTTAGATGGATTTGAACAGGTTTTATTTGGATTTTAACTAGTTTTAGATGGATTTGAACAGGTTTTACTTGGATTTGAACAGGTTTTATTTGGATTTTAACTAGTTTTAGATGGATTTGAACAGGTTTTACTTGGATTTGAACAGGTTTTATTTGGATTTTAACTAGTTTTAGATGGATTTGAACAGGTTTTACTTGGATTTGAACAGGTTTTATTTGGATTTTAACTAGTTTTAGATGGATTTGAACAGGTTTTACTTGGATTTGAACAGGTTTTACTTGGATTTTAACTAGTTTTATATGTTTACAACAGTTAATCCGGTTAAAATACATAACCTACATTTACAGTTCAACTCCTCGTGTTATTTACTTTAATTTACAGTTTTTAACCATCGCTAAGACACATTTCCTGAAATTTAAACCTAATTTCTAACACAATTACCAAAACTGAAACTAAATGAACAAATCCTTCTAACGTTATCGTCGTATTTTGTATTCTGTGACAAAATGAACTCACACAGAACAAAAAAATCATCAGAAACAAAACAAACTGATGGTTTTGTGTTAATTGTGTCTAACTTCTGGCTCCTGTCGTTATCTTTTTGACTCAGAGGAGAAAGTTAAATGTGTTTTATTGAGAAAGTGTTCAGAGTTTTAACAGAAGAGTTTGATAAATGTGTTTGAGAAGTTGACGTTTTGATTCAGAGAATGTCATTTAGTGTTTTATCAAATGAGAAAAACAACTTTTAATGTAAACTGCAGATGGCACACTACATAAAAGGTTTATCAACTCAATTAATATTGTTTTGAATTTATTAAAGGAATTCACCATCTGATATATTTCAACTGGGTTTGTTTAGTATTTAGGGTTCAGAACAAGTAGAACTGAAAATCGAATCAAAGTAGAGACGATAGGTTTAAAAACACACAAATGAAGCAAACTAAAACTAAAGTCATACCTGATTGAAGCAGAAGAGAGCAATACTCCAACATCAGCTCATGGCTTGGGACTAATGAGTGAAGGATCTACAAATAAAGAAGAGCATTATAAGGGTTATTATTATCAATTTTGAACTTCATCAATACATTTGTTAATGCTGTAAGACAGTGGTGTTTATGGGAACTGATTTTAGATGGATTTGAACAGGTTTAAGTTGAATTTTAACAGGTTTTAGATGGATCTGAGCCAGTTTTAGGTGGATTTGAACAGGTTTTTGTATGATTTGAACTGGTTTTAGATGGATTTGAACAGGTTTTAGATGGATTTGAACAGGTTTTACAGGATTTAAACTGGTTTTAGATGGATCTGAGCCAGTTTTAGGTGGATTTGAACAGGTTTTGTATGATTTGAACTGTTTTTAGTTGGATTTGAGCAGGTTTTACAGGATTTAAACTGGTTTTAGATGGATTTGAACTGGTTTTATTTGGATTTTAGCTACTTTTATATGTATTTGAACTGGTTTTAGTTGGATTTGAACAAGTTTTAGTTGGATTTGAACTGGTTTTGATGGATTTAAACTGGTCATATTTGTATTTGAACTCGTTTTATTTGTATTTGAACTGGTTTTAGTTGAATTTAAACAGGTTTTAGTTGAATTTGAACTGGTTTTAGATGGATTTGAACTGGTTTTATTTGGATTGTAACTAGTTTTATATGTATTTGAACTGTTTTTAGTTAGATTTGAGCAGGTTTAAGGTGGGATTGAACAGATATTAGACGTATTTTAACAGGTTTTATTTGAATTTGTGCAGATTTTATATATATTTGTAGCAAAAACTGGTTTAAAATGTTCATAAACAAATGAATCTGACTCAAATACAACACAAACTCGAGCCTTTGAGTTTGACACGTGCTGCGTTACCTTTAAGACTTTAATGAGTTTCTTGGATGGAGCGTTGTGCCTCTTTAGATACTGGTACAGATAGACGTGTGCATTAGGGTTTGGAGGGAAAGCGTTGTCATAGGCGTAGTCATTCAGGACCCTCAGAGCCTCCTCGTGGTCTTCATAAAACTCCAACATCTGTAAAAAGAGGAGGGTTCTCATCTATAAATCCACATCACAACGCACTAAAGTCATCTAAATGTTCACAAAAGCCTCCTTTAACTACTTTAGGAACATAATCCACCTTCTGACTGTCTTACCTCGACATAACTCACTATGAAGGGGTCCCACACTCCGGGGTTTTGAAAAATCTCCTTCAAATTCACAGAAGCCAGTCTGAAGTAGTTATGCATTTCTTGGTTGTCATTTGTGTCTAAATAATCTGAAAAGAGACACATAAATGGGTTAAAATGCACACAATACGAGGAATAGGCCTGAACATGGTCACACTGCATCTGCTGTTACTACAAATGTCCTGCAGAGGGCGCTGTGGCACCATCAGCCCACAGCTTCACCAGATAATTAAGTGGACTCAGATTAAAAACAATAAAAGAAGTCAACTTTAAGAAGTGACTAGATTAACTACAGCTTTACAGGGGTTTGGAGAAAAAGATAATTCATAATAACTACTGCTTCACAGCCAGAAATTCAAGTTTTCATATATTTTATTAATCAATGCCATTATTAACTTCAGTTCTCATCATATGTAACAAATATTTATGAATTTTCTGAATTTTTAACCCCTTAAATGTCAGTTTTAATGATTAATAGGTGGTATCTTTGTGGTAAGATAGAAGTTAATGATACTGTATTTACTAACTGGCTCAAAATGTTGTATTAATTAAGACATGTGTAAAGAAATTAGCGATTAAGGTCTTTGTTTGTTTGTTTTTATAGGAAAAAGTAGATTTTCATAAGTCAGAAGTCAGGGAATGTAAGAAAAAACAAAAACAACACTGATTCTGATCTTTTTTTTCACGTTTCAATGGCAGAGTATGGAATAAATGCATTAGGAATGGGAGTCAGTGGCACAAAAAATGCTAAAGGGACACAAAAAGAAAGAAGAAAAATTAAAATTCACCCAAAAATACACAACCTGGACAAATTTGATGATCATTTGCATCAATACATCCACAATTTAATTCAAAAAACACACAAAAATGTCCAGGACCAGGAGGGTTGATCATGAATAATAAAAATAATAGTAATCGCAAATACTAAAATTATTTGTTCAGTAAGTAGTCTACGGTTGGGTTAATATTGATGAATTTTGTGAAATCAAATGCAGACAGTTTCCTTTAGGGATGAATTCTATACAATTAACTCCACATGGTCCTAAACTGAACAAACCAAATGTAACTAAAATAAGAAAAAAGAATCCAATGTATTCGTCTGACATATGTTTCCTGTGTAAATAATAGCTGGTGTTTAGCTGTGTGCCTCACTTGTGCTGGAGCTGGCCGACCTCTTCTCACACCACATCACGTAATCCAGCAGACTCCTGTACGCCCGGATCAGTTTAGTCGTCTGATACCGAGCGGACGACTCTTTTCCGTATCTCCAGCTTTCAGCCACAGACAGAGTGCGTTTGGCCTCCTCGATGTGACCGCTGAGCAGCAGGTGGAAGGAGTGCTCCAGAGAAACCTACAAACACAAAAACAAATAGATTTACAGCTGGAATAATAAAAAAAGGAGAGTGTGAACTGTTTTAAACGTACCATCAAGTACTGCTTTACTCCGTAGTGCTTCATTCGTTCATAAATGTTGTTGTAGTCTTCGAGTTTTGAGTTCGGGAGATGGCGAAGAAGCTCGATACTGATTTTCCAAATGAGCTGAAGAGGAATGCATTAGAAATAAGTTTGTTTATTTTATTTGTTTATTTGGTGAGGACAGTGTACATTATGATGGATTTATCTTGAAGATTTATCTGTAATCCTCAAAATTAAAAGACAAAAACAAGCATAACATCAACAAACAGCAAATACAACACTATATAAAGCCACAAATAACATTTCAGTTCAATAAATAAAGACTGTTTAAAAGTGGACGACTGCTTCAGAAAACTCTATAAATGTGTCACAAGTTTGATATGTTTTTTAACACTTTTAAGCAATTTTTGAAAAGTAGTCTGGAATAACTTTATGATTACTTATTTTTATCTATTGCTGCATTTCAGTGAAGTGTATTTAAATGCATTTTATTATATATCTATAATATGAGAACATGTAATTAATGTAAAAAATGACACATTTCTTGCCTATATTTATTTAAAGAATATACAAATACACATACTTGCTCAGATTGATTTATTTCTAGCGCATATCTACAAAGATGAATGATTTTGTTTATTTATTGCACGCTGTGTTATTTCTATCAAACCTACCTCTCGTTGCTGCACTTCTTTGCTACATGTGTCTTCTATTATTTGGAGGTAATATATCATATCCTCTGCAGCGTCCTGCCATCTGTGGTGCAGCATCGCTTTCCTGATTCGCTCCAGACACATCCTCGTACTTTCATGAAACCCATTGTCAGAACCTCTTTCTACAAATAAACAGCTCAAAGGTAAATACTTCATGACATGGAGACTTATATCTGGGTGTATTACATGGCCTCAAAGTGAATGGACAGAAGATTTTGTGGAATGATTAAATGGTAAAACATAAAGTAACACTTACTGGAGAGCTTTGGAAGATGAACCAGAGGAAGTGCTGACTTTTTGCGTGCTGCAGTGTTCTCATTATCAGAGGATAAACTGTCACTGTCGAACTCCTCTGGCAGTCCTAGCTCTCGTTCCAAGTCATCCATAGCACCTCTTACAGAAAATGGGTTGTTCAGCTGTTCAGTGTATATTTTTTACCTACAGGAACAATCATTTTTGGTCAGATAGAAGTTAATAATACCTACTGTATTTACCAACTGGCTCAAAATGTTGTATTAATTAAGACATGTGTAAAGTAACTCAAACCTTTCAGTAAATACAACCACAATATTTTAAAATGAACCAATTCTTGTTCTAACTAAATAAATGTACAGTAAACATTATATCGACAAATACACTCAGGATAAAGTAACGTGTTTCAATTCTCGTCAAAATTTACTGGTTTTCAAGTGCAATTCATTAGAAAAACTTCAGGAAATCTTAAGAGTAAATGTGTCTTGCCTTTTTTAATGAGATTTACTTCTTTGTTGTAGGTTTGTGTCCAGTGTTTCTCTTCTTAACATTAGCTCAATGCTCACTGCAGCTAAACAGCGCAGAACCGTTTAGGAAATACATTTGTTATTAAACTAGACAAACACAGATGAATATGTACCTTATATTCGCGGCTTTGGAAAAAACTACTTAATTAAATGATAGTTGATGTTGCAGAGTTACTAATGTGATATATTTTGCTTTAAACCCATGTGTCGTCTATATACCGGAAGTGAAAGACTAGCTGCGTCGTCATTGGTTGAAGCTACCGGAAATGATGAAACTGCCGCTCGACTTTTCAGAATAAGATATTTTATCTGCAATTTAAGCAAGTTTTTTCAGTTCCTGAGGGAAAATGTCAAACAATGGAAATGTTTATTCAATCCTCACTAAATTTTGGATGTGGCTGGAGATAGTTAACCGCAAAAATAAAAAGACAGAATAAATAAATAAATAAAATAAAAGACATTTTTAGGGATTTTCTGTGTAGCAGGGGTGTAAAAATTCTGCATTTTTATAAGGCTTTATTAATAATTCATTAATTTGTGTTTTTAAAATTAAAGCTTTATCTTTTTCTCTTTTTATTAACAAATTCTGTGATTTAAAGCAGACATTAAAGCAGTAAAAGTCGTGACTTGCTGATACTTTTGTCAATTTAATAACATTGATGATTTTATAAAGAAAAAGAAATGACACAGAAATATTAAGAACCATAGCAGTTTTTGTTCATTTTAGGGTCTCACTTTTTCACGTGACAAGTGTTGTTATTTTTATTTATTTATTTATTCAAGGACAGTGCATATTTATGAACATTACAACATGCCAGAATTATCCAAAAGGCTAGTTTCCGTCTGTTGTCCATTGCCAGGTTTACAAAGGCACCCTAAAAAAGAAAGTAAAACATATAAACAATAGATAACCATAAAATTACAGCTATGAGATTAGACATGAGGTTGATAAGAGCAGCAGCAGAAGAAAGACAAACAAGACAACAACAGGTTTTAGACAAAAGTGTTAACTCTGAATAAAAATCCATGCAAGCAGCACAAATAATAAGCACAGGCAGCAACATTAAACAGATTTAGTTAAAAGTGAGGAGCATGTGGTAACAGTAAAACTGAGTAACACAATGTTAAAAGGCAGCAGCAGAAGACACAAGCAACTGATAAATGCTCTTTTCTGAAGTAAAGCACAACAACATTTTGAACATTATACATAAAACTTACTCCAATAAATAAATAAAAATACTGCATCCTTTCTTTATACATTTTCCAGCGGTGTTTTTGCACTATCACATGTGAATATCTCCTTTGTAGATCATTTAAATCTAATCTAATCTAAATTCCCACTTGGGTATTTTTGATGTAAAGAGGAGTAACTGCCTAAAACCTTTGGTTCAGAATCTGTTGCACCAAATACCATCTCATAATACATTAGTTTCTCTACATAAACAGTAATAATTCTGGACATAAACAGGTTTAAAGTGAATAGAGTTCAGTTTAAATACAGTTTAAGTGCTTCTTGTTAACTGTGAACAGGTCTAGAACAGGTTTTAGTTTGATTTAACAAGTTTTATTTTGTGTTTAAGTTGGTTTTTGAAATGTTTTTATTGGTTTT
>CM072170.1:1237411-1413580 GCA_036850595.1 Rhyacichthys aspro
TTTTAGAGTTACAGTTGTTGTTTTTTTACTGTGTGTTTGTCTGAAGTTAAATAAGCTGCTGTTCTCTATTTTTACAAAAGAAAAATGAGATTCTAACTTGACTCATGAGCTTCTTATTCAGCGTTCATCCAAGAGTCTGAAGAGTTTAAAACCCCTTCATTTATTAAAATACATTATCGCCTAAAAATAATGTAAAAATATAACAAAAACACTGCAAAAATTAATAAAAACTATTGTTGAAATAGTTTTAGAACAAGATGAAGACAGTGAGTCAGTGGAAATTATTAAATAATCATTTAGATCACACATGTCAAACTCAAGGCCCAGGGGCCAAATATGGTCCTTTGCAATGTTTTAGTGGCCCTTCAATACATTTAGTATTTTACATGTTTGACTCTGGGTTTGAACAGGTTTTAGATGGATTTGAACAGGTTTTAGATGGATTTGAACAGGTTTTAGTTGGATTTGAACAGGTTTTAGTTGGATTTGAACAGGTTTTAGATGGATTTGAACAGGTTTTAGTTGGATTTGAACAGGTTTTAGATGGATTTGAACAGGTTTTAGTTGGATTTGAACAGGTTTTAGATGGATTTGTTTTTTGCTACAAAGATTAACTACCCAATACGACCTGTTGAAATCCAACTAAAACCTGTTGTAATCCAACTAAAACCTGTTGTAATCCAACTAAAACCTGTTGTAATCCAACTAAAACCTTTTGAGATCCAACTAAAACCTGTTGTAATCCAACTAAAACCTGTTGAAATCCAACTAAAACCTGTTCAAATCCAACTAAAACTTTTTGAAATCCAACTAATCCATCTAAAACCTGTTCAAATCCAGCTAAAATCTCTTCAAATTGGACTAAAAGTTGTTCAAATCCATCTTAAACCTGTTCAAATCCATCTAAAATCTGTTCAAATCCAACTAAAACCTGTTCAAATCCAACTAAAACCTGTTAAAATCCAACTAAAACCTGTTAAAATCCAACTAAAACCTGTTCAAATCCCACTAGATTCTGTTCAAATCCAACTAAACCCTGTTAAAATCCAACAAAACCTGTTCAAATCCAACTAAAACCTGTTCAAATCCATCTAAATTCTGTTCAAATCCAACTAAAACCTGTTCAAATCCATCTAAAACCTGTTCAAATCCATCTAAAACCTGTTCAAAACCAACTAAAACCTGTTCACAAATGAAGATAAAATCTCACATTCATAATTTGTCTCCTTCGGCCCCTGAAAGGATTCTTCTTAACTATCTTGGCCCGTCACCATTTTGAGTTTAGTATGTTAGTATGAGACTAGTATGTTACTGAATGCATGTATGACTGTAATCATTCAGAAAAAGGTTTTGTGGAGAAACAAGTCACACTTTCTGTTGACCTGGTGTACTTTTTTCTCTGCTCCACCGCCTTTATCTAAACCTCCTTGAAAACGAATGGCATCCTTTTTTCTCGAGTGAAAAGCTCCCCTAAAGTGCATCTGATGTGAAAACCCGTCCACGGAGCGTCCCGGGGCGAGACAAAGGGCCCAAACTGAAAAGCTGGAGCGATTGGTGTGTTTGGTGATGTCATGGGGCCGAGGGTCCACAGTAACGGCCTGAGTCAGAGGGTGACATCAGGGCAGGTTGTGAAAAGGCTTAGCCCCACAGTCCCATTGTGCTGCGGTTAATGCTGTTATTCAGACCGCCACCGGCTCTACAATTTGTTAATCTGACCTAACACGCAGTTACACACACGGGACAAAGACACACAAACAGCAAATTTAAAGACCAGCGGCGAAATGTCAAGCTTGTAATACAACATCGCAGCTCCGTGAATACAAAAGAAACGGCTCCGGGTTAGTTTTGGGTGAGGTCAGACGGGAACAATTACAAAACTATCATCGACGCCTCTTCACTGTATTTACAGCTCATTACATACACTCTACAAACACGATAAATATGTTTCTACAGTGTAAGGTCGTCACGTAAAGTCATTGGTTAAAGGTTTGTTTTGTAATCATTATTAGACTTTCACTTTTGTTTCCGGGAAGTGTTGCTCTTTTCATAACGACAGGTTTTTTATTGACTTCTGAGTCTTAGAAACACTGACAGACTTAATTAATATATTTAGAGTGTTTTGAAATAATAGTTTAAAGTTATGTTCAATGAGAGAATTATTTACTGCTGTATTTTTATCATTTCAAAATAAAAGAACAGAAAGTGTAATTTTAACAGTGTTTATTTTGAAAGTAAATTAGTTAAACTACTTTTAGTCATAATTTATTAGTTAAATGTCACAAGAATTGAGTTTATTTTTGTTTAATTCGTTGATTAAAGTGTCGATCAGACGCAAAAATATGTTGTTGACAAAAACTATGATGAAAATGATTTGTCGAGATGATGCATTTAAGGATCGGGCTGTTTCAGGACAATGCTACTTTTTACCACTAGATGGAGTCAAGAGCCTCCTCCAGTCGACCTCGGTTTGTGTTTTTGAATTAAACTCCTGTTGATAAATGGGGTCATTCTTTT
Organism: Rhyacichthys aspro; assembly: GCA_036850595.1. Taxonomy (NCBI): domain Eukaryota; kingdom Metazoa; phylum Chordata; class Actinopteri; order Gobiiformes; family Rhyacichthyidae; genus Rhyacichthys; species Rhyacichthys aspro. The sequence continues at coordinate 1,239,926 of CM072170.1, forward strand.
TTATTTTCAATATTTATGTAAAAACAAGATCTATTGCATGTTAAGTATTTAAGTGTTGTGTTATTATACAATGTTTATTTGAAGTTTGATGTTTATCTAGAAAAAGTAATGTACATTTTTTCCCCAAATGTATTATTTCCATAAACTATTTGTCGTTTATTCTTCAAAAAACAAAGTGAAATTGACAAATAAATGACTAGATTTCCCGTAAATCCACAAACACATCTTTTATTCTACTCTTTTCCGATAAACACTTGTCATTAATGCTTTTTTATCCAAATAATGCTCAAGGTTAGCTGCATTGTACCGACACGTATTGTCTGATTGTGGGAAGAGGAAGAGGAGCTGAGCGGAGGTGGATTCAGACTCAGACCGACAGACGTTTGTATTTTTTCCGAACGCCCCACAAACGTCACACGGCCCAAAACCAGAGGCCTCTTTAAAACACAATTACAGCAGATTAGGAACGTGACTCAGGGACGAGTGGAGCAGTTAGTGCAGGTAGTTCCAGGGAAAAGCACTTCCCAGAATTACTGGGTTGTCGTCAGGAAACAAAACTAACCAGATCATGGTCCGGACTAGAGTCTAGACCAGGACCGAGGCTCGGACCGGGACCGAGGCTCAGACAGACCAAAACCTGTTGAAATCCAACTAAAACCTGTTGAAATCCATCTAAAACCTGTTGAAATCCATCTAAAACCTGTTCAAATCTAACTAAAACATGTTGAAATCCACCTAAAACTTGTTTAAATCCATCTAAAACCTGTTGAAATCCAACTAAAACCTGTTGAAATCCATCTAAAACCTGTTGAAATCCAACTAAAACCTGTTGAAATCCAACTAAAACATGTTGAAATCAAAACTAAAACCTGTTGAAATCCATCTAAAACCTGTTGAAATCCATCTAAAACCTGTTGAAATCCATCTAAAACCTGTTTAAATCCATATAAAACTTGTTGAAATCCAACTAAAACCTGTTTAAATCCATCTAAAACCTGTTCAAATCCAACTAAAACCTGTTCAAATCCAACTAAAACCTGTTCAAATCCAACTAAAACCTGTTGAAATCCAACTAAAACCTGTTGAAATCCATCTAAAACCTGTTGAAATCCAACTAAAACCTGTTGAAATCCATCTAAAACCTGTTCAAATCCATCTAAAACCTGTTTAAATCCATATAAAACCTGTTGAAATCCAACTAAAACCTGTTTAAATCCATCTAAAACCTGTTTAAATCCATCTAAAACCTGTTCAAATCCAACTAAAACCTGTTTAAATCCATCTAAAACCTGTTCAAATCCAACTAAAACCTGTTTAAATCCATCTAAAATCTGTTCAAATCCAACTAAAACCAGTTTCTATAAAAGGTAAAGTAAATTATTGTTTGTGCGATAACTTTTGTAAAACTCAAATAAAGCTGAAATCTCACATTAAAAATTGAATAAAAGCTTCCAAAAGTCACCATCTTCGGCCTCTGGAAGGATTCTTATTATTCTTAACCAACCCTCACCACTGATCCAGATGTAAATGGACTAGAGACCCGTCATTTACACTTATTCAAATGAAACCCATTAAAGAAGCTCTTGCACAACTTTTAAATCACACCAAAACCCACCTGTGATTACTGTCAAACACGGCTCAGTAATGTTTGAAGATGATCTCATGGGGTTGTTCTTTCAGGCTTTAAAAATAGACATTATCTTCCTCCAAATTTGACTAAACGGAAGATGAATGGGAAGTGAAAATGTCAGATTACATGTTTACTGAAAAGTGCAGTCATTATCCTCCAGCGTGGAGTCATAACACGAAGATCACATGAATTAACAGATTACATCATGAGAATCTCTCTATTCAAACCGACTCTACAGCTTCATTCATTCATTAAAAAGACGCCAGGACTTCAAGAAGAACACAGTCTAAAGTAAAGAGAGGGATGTGGATAATGCAGGCGACTGGCGCCCTCTACAGGAAAGGGCTAAAGCTAAAGTTAGGTTTGTTTTGGTGCATTTTTAAAGCCGTAGAAGCTAAAAAATAACTTGAAACAATGAAAAATGTGAAGTTTAAATGAAATCAGTCTGACTCTGTTCGACCAAGAGCTTCTTTGAGTGTTTTAAAAGAGTCATATCTCTGGCGTTTTAATAATTAATGTCTGTCTGAGACTCTTTTGACTCAACAAACGCCGTGGAGTTACGTTTACACCGTCAACAACATCGATATTTGACCTAAATTATCTTGATGTTGATGGTTGATTCTCCAGCTTCAGTGAAATCTGTGTCTTTGGCTCAAAAAATAAAAACAAAACAACATATTTATATATATTTGGGGATTTTTGAACTAGTTTGCATCAAAATGAACTTTAACAATATTTTTATTATGTTAAAAGTGACTTAAATGTGGTGTTTTCATATTCAATCCACTCAATTTATCATTCTAATAAAAATAATAACTTAATTCTCCAATAGAAAAATGTTAGTTGTAATTTAATTTTTAAAATGTTATAATAAATAAATAAAGGGGTTTCATGTATTTTGTCATTTCCATCACATTAAAGAAAATATGTCTAAGGTCAGAGTCATAAACCACAGTAGAACCATTAATAATCCAGAAATGATCATTTAATGTTGTGTATTTTGTGTGTAACCAATGCTAACGCTAAAAGTATCATTAGCCGCTAACAGGACGAGTTTATTCCAAATTTTCCAAAGATTTCACGGTGATTTCTTCATAATAAATGCATTGTGTTGATGTGTTCCATTTGGTTTAATTTGCAAACGATTCAAAACAATTTCAACAAATCAAACACAATTTTACCCACTGCACTTTTAACGCTAACTATACTTTACTTTTGTCTAAAGCTCGAGGGAAAGTCGCAGCATTGGTTTTGTTTCTTATTGAGCTCAGAGACTGGTTTTATACGTTTCTGCTTCTCTTTCTGCTGCAGCTCCACAGTTGGACACCTTTAAGAACACGTCGTTTGTAAAGATTCAGAAATAAGCCGTTTTTTTTCTCCAAGGCCAACGTTTTCTCCTGCGCTCGAGCAAACAGAGCGAGACTTTTCAGATTTCTGCAGGTCTCAGAGATGAGTTTGTGCAGAGAAAGCTCCCACGCGGCCGTCTTCGCACGTTCTTTATTCTCCTAATACATTATTGAAAGCTATTTTTGCAGCGGCGCCACAGAACAAAGGTATCGCGCTTGTCACTTTCAACTTCACAGTCGGAAACGGGAGGATATTTTTGGAACGTTTCTTCTTACTGCTTCGCCCGTGGCTCCACGAGGCCCGATTCCCTCGAGTCGTCTTTGTCTCCAGCATCTCGTTATTAAACTGTACAAAAGGGCCGCAATAGGCTTGGAATAGTCCCTTTACACTGACGAAAATGAGATAAAACTGAGACAAAGGAAACACAAATCTCTTTTATTAATGACAGTGTGAATTTTAGATTGCAGTTTTAAACCTCTTTTCTAGAAGCTGTGAGTGAGTACGGTGGCCCTGCAGGGACATTCTGTGGTCTACGGAGCTTTTAATGGTTTGTTTTTCCAAGAAATGTAAAATCCTGAAGAGTTTTTGATTGAAAATTGATTCGAAAATGACCAAGAGACTGAAACAAGACCAAATGAGAATGCATCTGATGAGAATAAGACTCACGTGAACACTGGAGATAATCTGGACCGTTTAGTTCTACTGAAGGACTTCTGGGACACGTTGGAGGGACGTGTCTCTGGAGGAAGTGTCTGGGGAGAGGGAAGTGTTTGGGAGCCACAGAAGACACTGAAGCGTCGGTGTCAATCTGCAGCAGAACAACAACAACGAGTGTGTTTCCTGCAGAGACTGAGGGCATTTGGGGTTGAACAGAACAGAATGTTTATCTTTTATCGCTCCGTTATTGGAAGTATAATAAGATACGGCAGGTCTCTGTGGATTAGAGACTTCACTGTAAAGAATAAATCTAAACTGAGAGGACTGGAGCGCTCTGGGAGTAAGAGAACATCCATCATTTCAGCAGATGTTTGAGGAGAGTGTCATGAAACTGAACATGATCTGGTTCTTCACATGTTCTTCTCTGAGCTGCTCCATCTCAGCGACGCTATAGATCACACACGTCAAACTCAAGGCCCAGGGGCCAAATGCAGCTCTCTGCAATCTTTTATGTGGCCCTTCAATACATTTAGGAAGTGATATTTTTGGCTCTAGTCTTTAATGGATTTGATTTTAGCTAAAAAAGATGAATAAAGCTGTTGAAATCCATCCAAAATCTGTTTAACTTCAACTAAAACGTATTCATATCCAACTAAATCCTGTTTAAATCTGACTAATACCTGTTCAAATCCATTAAAACCTGTTCAAATCCAACTTAAACCTGTTTAAATCAAACTAAAACCTGTTCAAATCCATTAAAACCAATTCAAATCCAACTAAAATCAGTTCAAATCCAAATAAAAACTGTTCAAATCCCAAGAAAAGTGTTCAAATCGAGTTAAAACCAATTTAAATCCAACTAAAACCTGTTCAAATCAAACCGAAACCTGTTCAAATACATTAAAACCAATTTAAATCCATCTAAAACCTGTTCAAATCCAATTAAAACCTGTTCAAATCTGAATAAACCTGTTTAAATCTGAATAAACCTGTTTAAATCCAACTAAAACCTGCTCAAATCCAAAAACAGTTTCCATAAAAGTAAAAGTAAAAGAAAATTAATGTTAATCTTGATGTATTCATCTCACTCCAGGATCATGGATCAGTTTGAACTCATCCAAACACTTAAAGAAGTCTTTCATCGAAGAGAAAATGTGTGTTTGAACCAGACACTGATCCAAACTCAGCAGAAAGATCTTGGTTCAGAACAAGACGGACCTGAATCCAACAGAAAACTTGTGGGTCACGTCAAAAATACTGTTTCTGAGACAAACCCCATAAAAACAGAGGAACAGTGAGTGTAGTCGACTCTTTTTCTTCACTTTCTTTAAAGGAATAACACATTTAATCATTTTTGTTCATGTTTTGATTTGAAATAGACCAATGCTTTTGTGTGAATGAAAATAAAAGCTTTAATAAGGATTTGACTCATTTTTTTAAACCCTTTTTTATGAATGCAACTGTATTTATAGCTAATTGCAGTAAAGTATTGTCTCATAAAACTGTAATCATGAAGAACATACTGACAGAAGTGTGAATGTAAAGTCATGTTGTATTATAAGTTCATGAGCAGATGTTCTTTGTTTTTCTTGTTAATCGAGTTAAATCATCCGTTTTACTCGAAGCATCTTCTCTGTCTTTGCCCTCGTCTCTTTTCTTCTTCTTCGAACCAGAGCAGATTTCAGATGTTACTCAAATGTTCCACAGTCACTGTCAAAGTCTGGATTTGAAGTTACAAATCCTTTGAGCCTCGTGGCCCCGTCGAGCGAGCCCCGAGGCTTCAGTAAAAACCCCAGCAACACAAACCTGTCTCTGAACGAGGGAGAAGCTCATGATTAATAATTAGATCAGGGTCAAACCTGAACAAACACATTTAAAAGTCAGAGCCAGTGGTGTCAAAGTCAAAGAGGTGAGGGGCCACTGTGGTTAATAAGAATACTTCCAGGGGCCGAAGATGGAGACATTTGGAAACTTTAGTTAAATTTTGAATGTGAGGTTTTATCTTCATTTGAGTTTTACAAAAGTTGTCTTATATAGAAACTGGTTTTAGATGGATTAGAACAGGTTTTAGTCAGATTTGAACAGGTTTTAGTTGGACTAGAACAGGTTTTATATGGATTAGAACAGGTTTTAGATGGATTTGAACAGGTTTTAGTGGGATTAGAACTGGTTTTAGTCAGATTTGAACAGGTTTTAATCAGATTTAATCAGGTTTTAGATGGATTAGAACAGGTTTTAGATGGATTTGAACAGGTTTTAGTTGGATTAGAACAGGTTTTAGATGGATTTGAACAGGTTTTAGTTGGATTAGAACATGTTTTAGATGGATTTGAACAGGTTTTAGTTGGATTAGAACAGGTTTTAGATGAATTTGAACAGGTTTTAGTTGGATTAGAACAGGTTTTAGTCAGATTTAAACAGGTTTTAGTCAGTTTTGAACAGGTTTTAGTGGGATTTGAACAGGTTTTAGTCAGATTTGAATAGTTTCAGTCAGATTTGAACAGGTTTTAGTGGGATTTAAACAGGTTTTAGTCAGTTTTGAACAGGTTTTAGTGGGATTTGAACAGGTTTCAGTCAGATTTGAACAGGTTTTAGTCAGATTTGAACAGGTTTTAGTCAGATTTGAACAGGTTTTAGTCAGATTTAAACAGGTTTTAGTGGGATTTGAACAGGTTTTAGTTCAATCTTATGACTTGTTTATGACTAGAAACTAAGATCATGAACATGTTATAATTTGGATTTAATATGATTTTTTGTTTTTGTTCTTTTGCTTTGTTTTGTTTTTTTATATTTTTACGTTGATTTAATTTATTTATTGCCTCTCTTTTTTATATCGAGAAATATCACAAAAAAGATGTTTAATGCTGAGCTAAAACTAATTCAGAATGGCTCTTTACCAACTCATGTTTCCTGTTATTTTCATGGACATTTCTATTTCTATATAAATTACAATCATTATTCCTTATACGAGCTGCACTTGGGTCGACCCTGGCTGTTGTCATGTGATAAATAAATAAATAAATAAATAAATAAAGGCTGAATGTCTTCTCTGATTTATTTAAAAAGGGAAACGATTGCTTCAGTCGTTGGTACATTATGAAACACTGAAGCCACCAATAAAATGTATTATTCACAACAGCAGCTACCGCCAGATCTTCAATGTTTAATGTAGTTTAAATAGTTAATAATAAGACGGACGAAAAGAGTAGAATAAAAAATGTGATTTAAGCAGATTTTAATTTGATTTTATGCGAAAACTGGACAATAATCTTTGGAAATGAAGGGTTATTACAGATTATTAACGTCAAATAAATCCCACACAGTTTGATCTTCTCACGTCCGACTAAAAGCACTGGCTCCATTAGTCTTTGTCACTTTGAAACAAGTACAAAAACACACGCCGGTGCACATTTAAAATCCCCGAAGACGCCCCGAGCTCCGAGCGCGTCCTTGTGTGAGCCGTCTGTGGGCCCCGGACCCGCCTGACCCCGGAACATCTGCGCAGGTGATTAAATTCAGCCAAAAAAGATTTAAAAAGGTCACACCCGGGGACACATTACAGCTCACTGACGACCGCCTCCAGACTTGAATTTCGATGTATTCCCTGAACCCTTCTGCAGCTGCTCGTGAGGCGCTCCGGGCCTCGCTTTATGTAATGACTGCTTTGACTTTGATTTCTTCAGCTGGACGACTGAAGCGAGAGAGAAACACTAGTTCTTATTAAATATGTCCAAGTACTCAGAGCAAAACTTACTTCAGTGGAGTGTTTGACCGTTTGTGTTATTAGTCTGCTCAGGTCTGGACTAGAGTCACAAATGTAATGACTTCTGACTCGAGAAAATGTAAAAAGACTTGGAACTGGACTTGGACTTGAACCAAAGACTCAGACTTCACTTGGACTTGAACCAAAGACTCAGACTTCACTTGGACTTGAACCAAAGACTCAGACTTCACTTGGACTTGAACCAGACTCAGACTTCACTTGGACTTGAACCAGACTCAGACTTCACTTGGACTTGAACCAAAGACTCAAGTTTGCACGAAATAATTCATTTTCTTCAATAGTTTGACAGATTACACAGAGTTAAGTGTTACTCTCATGACGCTGCCTTCAAATGCTCTCTGTAAAACTCAGCGCTACAGGGCTTTACAACCAAAGAACAAAAAGACACACATTGAACATCACTGACACCAAAGAATAGAAAACAATAATTAGGACGATACTTTTTTGACTAAATATTCAATAGAAATACAAACACTTGTCAGTTTTACTTACTTTATATTTTTTGTTAAATAAATACAGATTTAAAAGCTTACATTGTTTAATTTTAACATAATATTAGTGTTTTTGAAAAGACTCGAAAGGACTTGAAACCTTTAAGTATAAGACTGAAGTTGTCTAAAGTAAATAATAAATAATAAATGACCAGAAATGACACTTGGTTCAGTTGTTGTTTAGGTGATAAACCCTTTATTTAACTCTGAACAACAGCTCCACACGGTGGACAAACGTAAAACTTCAGGACCCAAACCAAGATAAACCAGTTCCACCAGTTCCAACAAGAACACAGTTAAATGTCTGTGTGCAAAGTTTCACACAGTAACTTAAAATAACAGGTAGAAAAATACGTTTAAATATGAAAATAAGGCTTTTTCTGTTATTTTTCTGTGTCTTTCTGGTTTCAGCTCCAGACAGACTTTAATGAACAGTGTGTGGTTGAAGCTCAGGTACGTTCAGGTACGTTCCACTTCAGCAGAGTACCTCAGACGCAGATCTGTAAAGAAAACACACATTTAAACGGTAAATTGTGTGAGCTGTGTGTGTTTCCAGCCTCGCTATAATCACAGTTAACTTTTATAATCAGCGTAGTGTGTTTGTAAATTTAGATGAATTTGAACGGGTTTTAGTTGGATTACAACAGGTTTTAGTCAGATTTAAACAGGTTTTAGTTGGACTAGAACAGGTTTTAGTTGGACTAGAACAGGTTTTAGTTGGACTAGAACAGGTTTTAGTTGGACTAGAACAGGTTTTAGTTGGATTTGAATAGGTTTTAAGTCATATTTAAACAGGTTTTAGTCAGATTTTAACAGGTTTTAGTCAAATTTAAACAGGTTTTAGCTGGACTAGAACAGGTTTTAGTCAGATTTTAACAGGTTTTAGTCAAATTTAAACAGGTTTTAGCTGGACTAGAACAGGTTTTAGTCAGATTTTAACAGGTTTTAGTCAGATTTAAACAGGTTTCAGTCATATTTATACAGGTTTTAGTCATATTTAAACAGGTTTTAGTCAGATTTAAACAGGTTTTAGTCAGATTTAAACAGGTTTTAGTCAGATTTAAACAGGTTTTAGTCAGATTTAAACAGGTTTTAGTCATATTTTAACAGGTTTTAGTCAGATTTAAACAGGTTTTAGATGGATTTAAACAGGTTTTAGTCAGATTTAAACAGGTTTTAGTCATATTTAAACAGGTTTTAGTCAGATTTAAACAGGTTTTAGTCAGATTTAAACAGGTTTTAGTCATATTTTAACAGGTTTTAGTTCAATCTTATGGCAGTTGTTGTGTGTTTCAATGTTTTTCAAAGTTTATAATCAGTGTAGTGTGTTATTAAAAACCTGGACAGAGGATTTTCGCCAGCGGTGCCTTCAGTTTCATGAGCTCTGGGTTTTCCGAGGCGTCTTGAGCGGCGTGAAAACGAGTGAAGTGGAGCGCGGGCCACCAGTGTTTTCTACCGGACATGAGTTCAGACACGACGGACGCACACTTCTCTCTGTTCGACGACAAACGCAGCCGACGTTAAATGAACCGACGGAGACGGGACCCGTGAAGCGTGAGCAGAACGTACCGTGACTGTAGCTTTTCAACGATGGCCTTTAAAGAGCTCCAGACGTCCAGGTTGTTCCTCCAGCACGAGTAGTCCAGAAGATCCAAGACGACTCCCAAAGCCTTCTGAACATCACTAGTTTTACCTAAAAATATCACATTTATGGTTTTAGATGGATTTGAACAGGACAGGTTTTAGATGGATTTGAACAGGTTTTAGATGGGTTTGAACAGGTTTTAGATGGGTTTGAACAGGTTTTATATGGGTTTGAACAGGTTTTAGATGGATCTGAGCCAGTTTTAGATGGATTTGAACAGGTTTTAGATGGATTTGAACAGGTTTTAGATGGATTTGAACAGGTTTTAGATGGATCTGAGCCAGTTTTAGATGGATTTGAACTGGTTTTAGATGGATTTGAACAGGTTTTAGATGGATCTGAGCCAGTTTTAGTTGGATTTGAACTGGTTTTAGATGGATTTGAACAGGTTTTAGTTGGATTTGAACAGGTTTTAATGGGATTTGAACTGGTTTTAGATGGATTTGAACTGGTTTTATATGTATTTTGAACTGGTTTAAATGGATTTCAACTGGTTTTAGATGGATTTGAACTGGTTTTATTTGGATTTTAACTAGTTTTATATGTATTTGAACAGGTTTTAGATGGATTTGAACTGGTTTTAGATGGATTTGAACAGGTTTTAGTTGGATTTGAACTGGTTTTATTTGGATTTTAACTGGTTTTATTTGGATTTTAACTAGTTTTAGATGGATTTGAACTGGTTTTATTTGGATTTTAACTGGTTTTATTTGGATTTTAACTAGTTTTATATGTTTACAACAGTTAATCCGGTTAAAATACGTGATCTACATTTACAGTTCAACTCCTCGTGTTCTTTACTTTAATTTACAGTTTTTAACAATCGCAAAAACACATTTCCTGAAAATTAAACCTCATTTCTAACACAATTACCAAAACTGAAACTAAATGAACAAATACTTCTAACGTTATCGTCGTATTTTGTATTCTGTGACAAAATGAACTCACACAGAACAAAAAAAATCATCAGAAACAAAACAAACTGATGGTTTTGTGTTAATTGTGTCTAACTTCTGGCTCCTGTCGTTATCTTTTTGACTCAGAGGAGAAAGTTAAATGTGTTTTATTGAGAATGTGTTCAGAGTTTTAACAGAAGAGTTTGATAAATGTGTTTGAGAAGTTGACGTTTTGATTCAGAGAATGTCATTTAGTGTTTTATCAAATGTGAAAAACGACTTTTAATGTAGTGTGATAATAAACGGCAAAGAGACAAAAAGATAAAGGGAAAAAAAGACACTGCAGATGGCAAACTACATAAAGGTTTATCAACTAAATTAATATTATTTTGAATTTATTAAAGGAATTCACCATCTGATATATTTCAACTGGGTTTGTTTAGTATTTAAGGTAAGTTCAGAACAAGTCGAACTGAAAATCGAAGCAAAGTTTAGACGATAGGTTTAAAAACACACAAATGAAGTAAAATAAAACTAAAGTCATACCTGATTGAAGCAGAAGAGAGCAATACTCCAACATCAGCTCATGGCTTGGGACTAACGAGTGAAGGATCTACAAATAAAGAAGAGCATTATGAGGGTTATTATTATCAATTTTGAACTTCATCAATACATTTGTTAATGCTGTAAGACAGTGGTGTTTATGGGAACTGATTTTAGATGGATTTGAACAGGTTTAAGTTGAATTTTAACAGGTTTTAGATGGATCTGAGCCAGTTTTAGGTGGATTTGAACAGGTTTTGTATGATTTGAACTGGTTTTAGATGGATTTGAACAGGTTTTAGATGGATTTGAACAGGTTTTACAGGATTTAAACTGGTTTTAGATGGATCTGAGCCAGTTTTAGGTGGATTTGAACAGGTTTTGTATGATTTGAACTGTTTTTAGTTGGATTTGAGCAGGTTTTACAGGATTTAAACTGGTTTTAGATGGATTTGAACTGGTTTTATTTGGATTTTAACTACTTTTATATGTATTTGAACTGGTTTTAGTTGGATTTGAACAAGTTTTAGTTGGATTTGAACTGGTTTTGATGGATTTAAACTGGTCATATTTGTATTTGAACTCGTTTTATTTGTATTTGAACTGGTTTTAGTTGAATTTAAACAGGTTTTAGTTGAATTTGAACTGGTTTTAGATGGATTTGAACTGGTTTTATTTGGATTGTAACTAGTTTTATATGTATTTGAACTGTTTTTAGTTAGATTTGAGCAGGTTTAAGGTGGGATTGAACAGATATTAGATGTATTTTAACAGGTTTTATTTGAATTTGTGCAGATTTTATATATATTTGTAGCAAAAACTGGTTTAAAATGTTCATAAACAAATGAATCTGACTCAAATACAACACAAACTCGAGCCTTTGAGTTTGACACGTGCTGCGTTACCTTTAAGACTTTAATGAGTTTCTTGGATGGAGCGTTGTGCCTCTTTAGATACTGGTACAGATAGACGTGTGCATTAGGGTTTGGAGGGAAAGCGTTGTCATAGGCGTAGTCGTTCAGGACCCTCAGAGCCTCCTCGTGGTCTTCATAAAACTCCAACATCTGTAAAAAGAGGAGGGTTCTCATCTATAAATCCACATCACAACGCACTAAAGTCATCTAAATGTTCACAAAAGCCTCCTTTAACTACTTTAGGAACATAATCCACCTTCTGACTGTCTTACCTCGACATAACTCACTATGAAGGGGTCCCACACTCCGGGGTTTTGAAAAATCTCCTTCAAATTCACAGAAGCCAGTCTGAAGTAGTTATGCATTTCTTGGTTGTCATTTGTGTCTAAATAATCTGAAAAGAGACACATAAATGGTTTAAAATGCACACAATACGAGGAATAGGCCTGAACATGGTCACACTGCATCTGCTGTTACTACAAATGCCCTGCAGAGGGCGCTGTGGCACCATCAACCTACAGCTTCACAGATAATTAAGTGGACTCAGATTAATAACAATAAAAGAAGTCAACTTTAAGAAATGATTAGATTAACTACAACTTTACAGGGTTTGGAGAAAAAGATAATTCATAATAACTACTGCTTCACAGACAGAAATTCAAGTTTTCATATTTTTTTTTAATCAATGCCATTATTAACTTCAGTTCTCATCATATGTAACAAATATTTATGAATTTTCTGAATTTTTAACCCTTTAAATGTCAGTTTTAATGATTAACAGGTGGCATCTTTGTGGTAAGATAGAAGTTAATGATACTGTATTTACTAACTGGCTCAACATGTTGTATTAATTAAGACATGTGTAAAGAAATTAGCGATTAAGGTCTTTGTTTGTTTGTTTTTATAGGAAAAAGTAGATTTTCATAAGTCAGAAGTCAGGGAATGTAAGAAAAAACAAAAACAACACTGATTCTGATCTTTTTTTTCACGTTTCAATGGCAGAGTATGGAATAAATGCATTAGGAATGGGAGTCAGTGGCACAAAAAATGCTAAAGGGACACAAAAAGAAAGAAGAAAAATTAAAATTCACCCAAAAATACACAACTAGGCCAAATTTGATGAGATTTGCAACAATACAGCCATAATTTAATTCAAAAAACACACAAAAATGTCCAGGACCAGGAGGGTTGATCATGAATAATAAAAATAATAGTAATCGCAAATACTAAAATTATTTGTTCAGTAAGTAGTCTACGGTTGGGTTAATATTGATGAATTTTGTGAAATCAAATGCAGACAGTTTCCTTTAGGGATGAATTCTATACAATTAACTCCACATGGTCCTAAACTGAACAAACCAAATGTAACTAAAATAAGAAAAAAGAATCCAATGTATTCGTCTGACATATGTTTCCTGTGTAAATAATAGCTGGTGTTTAGCTGTGTGCCTCACTTGTGCTGGAGCTGGCCGACCTCTTCTCACACCACATCACGTAATCCAGCAGACTCCTGTACGCCCGGATCAGTTTAGTCGTCTGATACCGAGCGGACGACTCTTTTCCGTATCTCCAGCTTTCAGCCACAGACAGAGTGCGTTTGGCCTCCTCGATGTGACCGCTGAGCAGCAGGTGGAAGGAGTGCTCCAGAGAAACCTACAAACACAAAAACAAATAGGAGTTTTAAAGCTGGAATAATTAAAAAAAGGAGAGTGTGCACTGTTTTAAACGTACCATCAAGTACTGCTTTACTCCGTAGTGCTTCATTCGTTCATAAATGTTGTTGTAGTCTTCGAGTTTTGAGTTCGGGAGATGGCGAAGAAGCTCGATACTGATTTTCCAAATGAGCTGAAGAGGAATGCATTAGAAATAAGTTTGTTTATTTATTTTATTTGTTTATTTGGTGAGGACAGTGTACATTATGATGGATTTATCTTGAAGATTTATCTGTAATCCTCAAAATTAAAAGACAAAAACAAGCATAACATCAACAAACAGCAAATACAACACTATATAAAGCCACAAATAACATTTCAGTTCAATAAATAAAGACTGTTTAAAAGTGGGCGACTGCTTCAGAAAACTCTATAAATGTGTCACAAGTTTGATATGTTTTTTAACCACTTTTTAAGCAATTTTTGAAAAGTAGTCTGGAATAACTTTATGATTACTTATTTTTATCTATTGCTGCATTTCAGTGAATAAAGTAAGTGTATTTAAATGCATTTTATTATATATCTATAATATGAGAACATGTAATTAATGTAAAAAATGACACATTTCTTGCCTATATTTATTTAAAGAATATACAAATACACATACTTGCTCAGATTGATTTATTTCTAGCGCATATCTACAAAGATGAATGATTTTGTTTATTTATTGCCCCGCTGTGTGTTATTTCTATCAAACCTACCTCTCGTTGCTGCACTTCTTTGCTACATGTGTCTTCTATTATTTGGAGGTAATATATCATATCCTCTGCAGCGTCCTGCCATCTGTGGTGCAGCATCGCTTTCCTGATTCGCTCCAGACACATCCTCGTACTTTCATGAAACCCATTGTCAGAACCTCTTTCTACAAATAAACAGCTCAAAGGTAAATACTTCATGACATTAGAGAGAGACTTATATCTGGGTGTATTACATGGCCTCAAAGTGAATGGACAGAAGATTTTGTGGAATGATTAAATGGTAAAAGATAAAGTAACACTTACTGGAGAGCTTTGGAAGATGAACCAGAGGAAGTGCTGACTTTTTGCGTGCTGCAGTGTTCTCATTATCAGAGGATAAACTGTCACTGTCGAACTCCTCTGGCAGTCCTAGCTCTCGTTCCAAGTCATCCATAGCACCTCTTACAGAAAATGGGTTGTTCAGCTGTTCAGTGTATATTTTTTACCTACAGGAACAATCATTTTTGGTCAGATAGAAGTTAATAATACCTACTGTATTTACCAACTGGCTCAAAATGTTGTATTAATTAAGACATGTGTAAAGTAACTTAAACCTTTCAGTAAATACAACTACAATATTTTAAAATGAACCAATTCTTGTTCTAACTAAATAAATACAGTAAACATTATATCGACAAATACACTCAGGATAAAGTAACGTGTTTCAATTCTCGTCAAATTTTACTGGTTTTCAAATGCAATTCATTAGAAAAACTTCAGTAAGTGTTAAGAGTAAATGTGTCTTGCCTTTTTTTGTGAGATTTACTTCTTTGTTGTAGGTTTGTTTCCAGTGTTTATCTTCTTTAACATTAGCTCAATGCTCACTGCAGCTAAACAGCGCAGAACCGTTTAGGAAATACATTTGTTATTAAACTAGACAAACACAGATGAATATGTACCTTATATTCGCGGCTTTGGAAAAAAACTACTTAATTAAATGATAGTTGATGTTGCAGAGTTACTAATGTGATATATTTTGCTTTAAACCCATGTGTCGTCTATATACCGGAAGTGAAAGACTAGCTGCGTCGTCATTGGTTGAAGCTACCGGAAATGATGAAACTGCCGCTCGACTTTTCAGAATAAGATATTTTATCTGCAATTTAAGCAAGTTTTTTCAGTTCCTGAGGGAAAATGTCAAACAATGGAAATGTTTATTCAATCCTCACTAAATTTTGGATGTGGCTGGAGATAGTTAACCGCAAAAATAAAAAGACAGAATAAATAAATAAATAAAATAAAAATAAAAGACATTTTTAGGGATTTTCTGTGTAGCAGGGGTGTAAAAATTCTGCATTTTTATAAGGCTTTATTAATAATTCATTAATTGTGTGTCTTTTTAAAATTAAAGCTTTATCTTTTTCTCTTTTTATTAACAAATTCTGTGATTTAAAGCAGACATTAAAGCAGTAAAAGCGTCGAGTTAGGTTTAGTTAAGTTACCACAAAAACAGATAACAGTTCTAGAGCGTATTTAAGCCTTAGCTGAAGCTTATAGTGAAGGCCAAAGAAATGATATAAAAATGTAAAGAACCATAGCAGTTTTTGTTCATTTTAGGGTCTCACTTTTTCACGTGACAAGTGTTGTTATTTTTATTTATTTATTTATTCAAGGACAGTGCATATTTATGAACATTACAACATGCCAGAATTATCCAAAAGGCTAGTTTCCGTCTGTTGTCCATTGCCAGGTTTACAAAGGCACCTTAATAAAGAAAGTAAAACATATAAACAATAGATAACCATAAAATTACAGCTATGAGATTAGACATGAGGTTGATAAGAGCAGCAGCAGAAGAAAGACAAACAAGACAACAACAGGTTTTAGACAAAAGTGTTAACTCTGAATAAAAATCCATGCAAGCAGCACAAATAATAAGCACAGGCAGCAACATTAAACAGATTTAGTTAAAAGTGAGGAGCATGTGGCAACAGTAAAACTGAGTAACACAATGT
Source organism: Rhyacichthys aspro (assembly GCA_036850595.1). NCBI lineage: Eukaryota > Metazoa > Chordata > Actinopteri > Gobiiformes > Rhyacichthyidae > Rhyacichthys > Rhyacichthys aspro. The sequence goes on from CM072170.1 coordinate 1,256,237, forward strand.
TAAAAGGCAGCAGCAGAAGACACAAGCAACTGATAAATGCTCTTTTCTGAAGTAAAGCACAACAGCATTTTGAACATTATACATAAAACTTACTCCAATAAATAAATAAAAATACTGCATCCTTTCTTTATACATTTTCCAGCGGTGTTTTTGCACTATCACATGTGAATATCTCCTTTGCGAGATCATTTAAATCTAATCTAATCTAAATTCCCATTGGGTATTTTTGATGTAAAGAGGAGTAACTCTACGCTAAAACCTTTGGTTCAGAATCTGTTGCACCAAATACCATCTCATAATACATTAGTTTCTCTACATAAACAGTAATGATTCTGGACATAAACAGGTTTAAAGTGAATAGAGTTCAGTTTAAATACAGTTTAAGTGCTTCTTGTTGTTGTTGAACAGGTCTAGAGCAGTTTAAGTTTGATTTTAACAAGTTTTATTGTGTTTAAGTTGGTTTTTGAAATGTTTTTATTGGTTTTAGTTATGGTATATTGAACTGAAAACATGTAAGACTATTAACTATATAGATTTTAACCAATTTTAGCTGGACTTTAATTGCCTGAAGTCGTTGTAGTTAAATAAATAAATAAAAACACTGCATCCTTTCTTTACACATTTTCCAGCGCTGTTTTTGCACTATCACATGTGAATATCCCCTTTGTGAGCTCATTTAAATCTAATCCAGTCTAAATTCCCACTGTGTATTTTTTATTTTTGACGTAAAGAGGAGTTTACGCTAAAACCTTCGTGAATACGGCGTGTGCTGACGTGTCTCGCTGCTGCTCTTCTCCTCTTCATCAAACACACAAGTGCCAGCATGGCAGCAAAATACATCTACCGAAACGGATTTTTATTACTTTTATTTAATTTTATATCAACAGCGGCCTTGGAAAAGAGGTTTTCTGACTTGAAGCGATGCGCAGACGAGGAATGCAGCAGTAAGTTTATTGTTTTGTTGTAAATGATGCTAACCATAAACTGCCTTATCTCTTGACCTGTTGCCGGTCGATATTCGTGTCCTGATTCACCCTTTGTGGATGTAATGATGCTGTTTATGTCTGAGATGGTCAAAGGGAAGCTGACATAATGAAATTGGCTAGAGTTTAATGGTTTGAGGACGTTTTTAGACGCAGTTTGTGTTGGCCGGCTGCCTATTTTCGGCCTGCCCTTTAGCTAATGTTAGCCTCTCATTAGCCTGCAACCTGGTTTCAACAAATACTGTCCTAACCTTTCGTCCTCCAGCAAACAATAGTTCACCTTAGCTAAGAGGTCATGCTAGTTAGCCCTATTGTTTACCATTATTGTCATATTTTTGGCTTTTACTATGCCTCAAGCTAATGTTTTTGGCATTCTTAGCTTAGCATTACTGCTGTAAACTGGGCTAAATCTTACAAGGAAAACAAAATCCAGTCTCTTTACGTTTAAGTTTGCATTGTTAGATTTTAGCAAACACAAAATAACCCAGAGGAAAGACTGGTTGCTGAAGTCAGAGCCTATTTATGCTAAAACAGTAATGATAACAAACCAAAGTGGCTAGTAAAGCTGATAATAAATGACTGTCAGGGGAACATTTATGAGACATTAAGCCATAAAGATAACTTATATTTGCCTTTAAAGGTCCTGTAGTAACACAAGCAGGAATAAATGTGCTTGGGTTTTATTGAAAGTGGATTTACATGAAAAACATAGCTTTTTAATTTGAGCAAAATGTGCCCTTTTGCTTTTTTACAGTGCTGTTGGTTCGTGGCAAAGCATTGGAGGATTTTCGCGGACCAGACTGTCGATTTCTTTCTTTTAAGAAATCAGAAACCGTTTATGTTTACTACAAATTGTCCGGCCGAAGGGCAGATATGTGGGCTGGAAGTGTAAGGATTTACTGCTTTATTTGAATCAATAATGGATCACATATGGAAGCCTTCAGTATTATATGTAATGTGTTTTTGTTCATAGGTCGGAAGCAATTTTGGGTATTTTCCAAAAGATCTTCTTGCAATAAACCACATTTATACAGACAAAGAATTTGAAATTCCAGCTGAGGTATGAAACTCTACACATCACACAGTATAACCTCTTGTTGTTTAGAGTAAGAGCTTCTAGTGTTAACATCTGTGTCACTGAACAAATGGTGTCAGATTTCTGTCGTCCTCTTTCATCGTATGTTACTACATTTACAAGCAGTAACTTAACTTTAACTATAAAAATGTCAGTTTTGTTTCCTCGTAATGAATTTTGCTTTTCATTGATTCATCCACTCGAAAAACAGTGTCGTATTCTGAAGAAACAATGTCTTCGATGGTAGAGATAATCATTTAGACAAGACAACAGGGTTTGTTTACTTAATGCTCCTTTAGGCCTTTATTCAAATGCTTCTGGGCTCAAAGCTTAGACCCAACAGTTGTTATGTAGGACTGGTTTTACATAACAACAAGAGAATTTAAAGCAAAGATGTGAAAAGATTTTGTTTTCATGAACTGCCTAAAAGTGAAGACTTAAGGTTATAGTGTAATTACAGCAAAGGCCTGAGCTAAGACGGTGTATGTGTTCACTTTTAATTATTTAGTTATTATTAGTAATTTTTAAAGCCATTCATTCAGCAGCCATCTTCAGCAAAAATAATCCTTTAATAGAAATACAAGTAATCACTGAAAGTAGTTTATTTGTATGTAATTTCAAGAATATAATGCCATTACTCTCTTTTGTGTTTCAGGAAACAGATTTTGTCTGTTTTGAAACTGGATTTGATAAATTTCAAAGTTATGATATAGATCATCTATTAGGCTTTTTGAAGGAAGAGCGCGACGATGTTAATAATGTTACATCAGAACACGTCCCAGAGACTGTACAAACGGGTACAAAGCCATCATTAGAGGAGGATAATAACGTCCCACGTGATGGAAGTGCCTCCCTGCCCAACCCTGGACCAGACACTGAACCGCCCTCTTCAGTGTCAAACTCTGAAGCTCAAGCAACACCTGACACTACAGTTCAAGCCGCAAAAGACACAGAGAGTGAACAACAAACCACGCAGGACACTATTGTTGAAAATGTTTTGGTAGAAGTCAATGAAACCAAAGAGGAGCCTGTGCCCAAAGACGTTTCCGAACCACACGTCTCACTGTCTGAAAAAGCACAAATCCCTGACTTAAAAACTAGCTTTGGGACAACGTTTGATGCTGTTGTGACAAACGACGAAACCACTGCAAAAACGACTCCTCCTGACGGTGTAGAAAAGGAAGAACCGGAAACACGACAGGATGAAATCAAGCAAAATGAGACTCCGCTGTTGACTTTCACCGAAGACGACACACAGTCCGTGGAGTCTGAGTCTGAAAAACAAGGAGATGAAACAGAGGAGAGCGTGTGGACGTCGCTCGGAGACACGGTGTTTTCAGTCGTCACGGGAGGAGAGAGAAGTCCGCACGAGGAAGAAGTCAGCTCCGACGAGGACGAAGACGACGAAGAAATGGAGATAACGCCACCACCTAAAACCTTTGAGGAGATAAAAGCTGATAAACAACCACTAGATGTGAAATATACAGAGCCAGTAGAGCCTCCTAGTTTGATATCTCCGGCAGTAGATGATTCAAAACCAGTTAGCGACTCTGAAAAGCTGATATTTGATCAAGAGAGTGAAGGAGATGTGGTTGGACCAGAGGAAACTTCAGAGATACCACAAAATGAACCGATACAAGAAAAAACAGTGGAGTTACAACAAAATGGCGCCTCTCAGGGTCAATTGTTAGACATTAAACCAGATGAACCCAGTCAAAGAGTTCATAAACATGCCGTTACATTGGAGCACGAGGAGCATTTGGAAGAAAATACAGCAGACGGTGAAGAATTGATTGAGAAAATACAACCATATCATATAGATGTGAAAAATAACAAGGAAAGTGTTGTGGAGGAGAATCCAGAGCATTTAGAGCTAGATTTAGAAAACAATACTGAGTCTGTGGTTTTTACACAAGAGGATAAAGTGAGAGAGGACTTTTCAGAGAAGAATGAGCAGTATTTACCAGAAGAAGTGGACAAGGAGAAAGAGGAACTGCTTGAAGATGAAAATGCACTTTCTTTCTCACAATCTGACACCGTGGAGACGATTGAATCACCGAGCGTGCCTGAACTCTCCACAGCAGAGCCAGAGAAGACAGAGAACAGTGAAAACCCATTAACACCAACAAACGTGGACGGTTTTTCACCCGAAACAGTGCCTCCCGAGCCCGAACCGGTGTACAGCGACGACATATTGAGACTGTCCATTTTGAGAGACCACTTCCCGGAGGAGAAAATGGCCCGCTTTCAGAAGTATTTAGGCCTCAAGGATCTCTTTAAACTGGAGGCCATGTTTGTGGATTTAGACACGGAGCTGCAGGCCACTCGTCAGTCGCACACGGGCGGGATACAAGAGATCGAAAACGCGCTGGAGAGGATCCTCGAAGCTTCTGAAAACGCAATCCTGGATGAAGTGGAGAGGATAATGGACAGCCGTGAGTCGAAATACAGCGACGATCAGCACGTTGACGCCAATGTAGACGAGGAAACGGAAATATTAGACGACTTTCAGGAGCTCGCCTTCAGTTTGCGACGCAAGTATTCAACCGTCAGCGACAGTGTGCCTCTAGCGGAAGTGGAACAGGACGATAACGAAGGTAGGATTTATGGTTCAGAATCTGTGGCAGCAAGTACCGTCTCATAATATATTAGTTTCTCTACAAAAACAGTAATGATTCTGGACATAAACAGGTCTGAAGTGAGTTGAGTTCAGTTTAAATACAGTTTAAGTGCTTCTTGTTGGCAGTTTTAGTTTGATTTTAACAAACTTTATGTTGTTTAAGTTGGTTTTTGAAAGGTTTTCATTGGTTTTAGTTGGACTTTAACAGGTTCTAAATGGATTCAGTTCAACATTTATAGATTTGAACCGATTTTAGCTGGACTTTAATTGAATCAAGTCGTTGTAGTTGGGTTTTTTTTGGACAAAATAAAACAGATTATGATCAAAATGGGCTCTCTCTGGAGGAAGATAATGGAAATAAAACTTCTGAAGGTCCCTAAAGTACTTCTAGTCTAGTTTGTTTGTACACATCAGACTCTGTAGTTAACATTTGCTTGTGTTAAGACCGTCCCAGAAGTCCTGAACATTTCCACGGTGCCAGGTTTCAAGTGCTTTAGTTACATGATCCCTTCACATTCAGAACACTGCTGATACATCACACCTGAAGGTTTAATTCAATTACAGCCGAGTCCTTCGTCTCACTACATGAGTCTTACTTGTAGGATGTGTTTTTGTCGTTTATAGTTGTCGTGTTGTCGAACTCAAAGTGGTGAGGGGCCGAGAAAGTTAATAAGAATCCTTTCAGGGGCCGAAGATGGTGATGTTTGGAAGCTTTTATTAAATTTTGAATGTGAGATTTATCTTCATTTGAGTTTTACAAAAGTTATCACACAAACAATAATTTCCTCCTTTGAATTTGAACAGGTTTTGGTCAGATTTTAACAGGTTTTAGTTGGATTTTAACAGAGTTTAGATGGATTTGGACAGGTTTTAGTTGGATTTCAACAGGTTTTAGATGGATTTGGACAGGTTTTAGTTGGATTTGGACAGGTTTTAGATGGATTTCAACTGATTTTAGATGGATTGCAACAGGTTTTAGGTGGATATGGACAGGTTTTAGTTGGATTTGAACAGGTTTTAGATGGACTTGGACAGGTTTTAGTTGGATTTCAACTGATTTTAGATGGATATGGACAGGTTTTAGTTGGATTTGAACAGGTTTTAGTTGGATTTGAACAGGTTTTAGTTGGATTTGAACAGGTTTTAGTTGGATTTGAACAGGTTTTAGATGGATTTGGACATGTTTTAGTTGGATTTGAACAGGTTTTAGTTGGATTTGAACAGGTTTTAGATGGATTTGGACATGTTGGTTGAACAGGTTTAGTTGGATTTGAACAGGTTTTAGTTGGATTTGAACAGGTTTTAGTTGGATTTGAACAGGTTTTAGATGGATTTGAACAGGTTTTAGTTGGATTTGAACAGGTTTTAGTTGGATTTGAACAGGTTTTAGATGGATTTGGACAGGTTTTAGTTGGATTTGAACAGGTTTTAGTTGGATTTGAACAGGTTTTAGATGGATTTGAACAGGTTTTAGTTGGATTTGAACAGGTTTTAGATGGATTTGGACAGGTTTTAGTTGGATTTGAACAGGTTTTAATTGGATTTGAACAGGTTTTAGTTGGATTTGAACAGGTTGTAGAACAGTTTTTAATTTATCTTTGCAGCAAAATCAAATCAATCAAATTGATTGATTAAACCCTAGTGCCATAAATATCTCCTTCTAAATGTATTGAAGGGCCACATAAAACATTGCAAAGGCCGCATTTGGCCCCGGGGCCTTGAGTTTGACTTGTGTGGTTTACAGTTTTGGACTCGTATGTTGTGTACGTGTCAAAGGAAACCGGCGAGAGTGAAGCGGACATGTTTTATTGCAGGATATGACTCAGATTATTGTCCTTTGGCGTTGACTGTGGCCTAAAGCTGCTTGTGTTTGTTTAGAGAATGAACCACGACAAAACAGTAGTAAGCTTTATTTACGCTGCAGTATGTTACAGTACTATTCATTATACAGTAGGCAGTGTTCTCAGTATATCACAAATTTATCATAAACTCCAAGTTAAACCACATTAAACCTGTCCAAATCCAGTTTTAATTGGTTCAAAACCTCATATGGTCCACGTTAAACTACTTTAAAACTGTCCAAATTCACATCTAACCAGATTAAATCCTTTTTAAACTTGATCAAGTCTGTGTTAAACCAATTGAAAGCCATCCAAACCTGGTTATAATCTGGCTGAAAACTGTTTAAAACCTGAATCCGTCTATAACCTCTGTAGAGCCACTCAGCATTAGTTAAAACACTTCAAACCTGTCTAAATCCATCTTCAATGTGTTTAAGAGTCAGACATTCAAGTAGAAAATAAATCTACTACTTGGAAAAATACCCCTAGAAAGAAAATAGCTGTTGACAGTTTTATTTTAAAGCTTGAGGACCTTCAAAATGCTAAAATTAGAAGTTAAATCAAGAAGAATTTTACACTTTTTTCTACATTTTTGTATGTTATGTCTGTCCACTTGTTTAATCCTTATTGACCTATTTTGCTGTGGTTCCAGGTGAACATGAGTTGAATCTCAAAGAAGACGTGCCTCTCGTTGTTGAAGACGAAGAGACCAACTCCACCGAGACCCAGACCGAGACCGAGACCGATCACAACCTGACGGAGCCACATCTGGAGGACGAGCCCGCTGACTTTCAGAAAGACGGGATTATTCTGGATCAAGTCCACGCCGCGTCGGATGTCAGCGTCGAGGAGGACAGTGGGCACTTTAACAAAAACAAAGACAATCAGCAGGGTTTTGGCGCCGTGGACGAAATGCCCAAAGTCCCACAAGCCACTCTGGAAAACCCACTGGACATGGGTCTGAGTTTGGAGGTGGAGAACTCTCCCTCAGGTTTGTACAAGAGTAAAAACACTGTCAATACCAATTAAACCCCTCTGTGTGTGCTTTTATGAATCAGAATCACATCAAAACATGTCAAACTCAAGGCCCCGGGGCCAAATGGGGCCTTTACAATGTTCTATGTGGCCCTTCAATACATTTAGAAGGAGATATTTATGGCTCTAGGTTTTATTTAATGAATTGGGACATGTTTTAGATGGATTTGATTTTGATATTTTCTTTAAGATAAATAAAAACTAAGCAAATCTGACCAAAACCTGTCCACATCCATCTAAAACCTGTTCAAATTCAACTAAAACCTGTCCAAATCCATTTATAACCTGTTCAAATCCAACTAAAACCTGTTGAAATCCATCTAAAATCAGTTGAAATCCGACTAAAACTTGTTCAAATCTGACTAAAACCTCTTGAAATCCATCTAAAATCTGTTGAAATCTGACTAAAACTTGTTCAAATCTGACTAAAACCTGTTCAAATCCATCTAAAATCTGTTGAAATCCGACTAAAACTGGTTCAAATGCGACTAAAACCAGTTTCTTAAAAGGAGGAAGTTACTGTGTGTGATAACTTTTGTAAAACTCAAATGAAGATGAAACCTCACATTCAAAATTGAATAAAACCTTCCAAATGTCACCATCTTCGACCTCTGAAAGGATTCTTATTTACCATCGCGGCCCCTCACTACTTTGAGTTTGACACCACTGACATAAAGAATGGTTTTTAAAGTGCTTAAAAGCTGTTATTTTTGTTGTAGGCACTTTGGAATCAATAGAGGCTCCATCTGAGTTTCAGGAAGATGAAGTGGGATTATTCTCAACTGCACTTGTTTATCTGGACTGTACCATTTCAATCATGACGAGTAAAACATCAGAGTGGACCACTGTGGTGAGTTTTAAATACACACACAAGATTTACTCATGTCTTTTTTATGTTTTCTTGCTTTTGCTTGAGTTTTATCCCAATATAATTCACACTAATATTTGATAGTGGTCGAAAATTAATGTTACAGTATTGGTCATAACATGGTTGTAAGGTTAAATGATTTGATAACTGATTATTTCAATTCAACTTTATTAATCCCCGTGGAGAAAATGAGTAAAATAGAGTAAAAAATCAAATATTTAAGTTAAAATATCTGAAAATACTAATGAAATATTTTTATTGAAACATACATTTTATTTATTAGTATAATCAATGTTTATAATGTGTTTATAGCATCTATTATTTACATTTTATAGTTTATTTGGATTATGTCAGCTGCAGTTATTATTATTTATTATTTATTTAAAACACATGCTGCATTATAATCGTTCATTATTATAAAATATGGGAGAAGTCACATAATTATTTTTAAAAAGCAGTAGAAACTTTTTTTTACCTTTATGCTGATACTGATCTATGCCATTTTAAGTTTTAACACACACCTATCTATCTGTGTGAATATTACGAAATTAATTTTGTTTTTTGTTGCTTTGAAATCACATTTTTAATCCTACCGCCAAACATTTAGTGAAATATTAGAATATTATAGAAAAGTTGTTGCAGAAATCAATATTCCTACATTTTATAGTCACCAGAGATTCTCAAGAACAGTTTGACAACCACTAGTCTATTTTGTTTCCTTAAGAAGAGACGCTATCGTTCTCTCACAGTTTTCCCATGTTTCCTAAACGCCTCGTTGCTCTCCTCGTTGTCCCTGAACGCACCGCGGCTCTTGTTGACTGGTGAAGGTTGAAGTTCAGCACAGTCGCCGCTGAGCTGGACACTAAAACCGAACCGGCAGGCCTTATTTCAGCAGGAATATGCTTATTTTTTCTTACAACAGGATAAACTTTAAAGATAGCGCTGTTGTACTCAAATTATCCGGTCTCCTTTTGTTTTAATCCACTGTGGCCGCTGTAGCTGTGCGCCGTTACTGGGTTGGTGGTAATATTTTGACAGTCACCGGGATTATTTAGCTTTATCCTCAGTTACTATCAACTGAACATTACTTCTAGGCTTATATACGTTTTATTCCAACTATTAATTATCCGCAGTGAGCTATTTTACTGCTAAAAGCTGACTGTAGGTGTAGCGGCTCAGTTTGTCAACACGCTCGTAGCATCTGTCAAAGAGAAGCTAACTGCGCTAAAGCTAATCCAGTTTCGATCAGGTTTTGGAGGTTTTGGAATGGACAGTGACACATTATCTCGGCCCGTCCTTGAACAGGATCATGTGTACGTGTTTTTCCTTAAGGAGCTGCAGCATGTAAGTAATAAGTGTAGCTGCAAGTCTCATTTAAAAGTCTGTCAAAGCTACAACAAAGTCTGCAGGTTGCTGCTCTGACGTGATGACGTGTTAATAAGCCCTGTGCTTACTAACATTAAGCTAACTATTCATGTGCTTCACTTTACACGCTTATATCTAGAGATTAAACTACTAAGAATAAATGAAAGTGTAATTTTGTATTTGTTTTGTGGAGGTTTTGTCTCAGAACAGAACTAACAGTTATATTATTGAATGCATCTGGCTGAAACAAGCTTTGTAATCCCTTCAGGCAATTGATTAAATTTAAAGGTTTCTGTGTTTTCATAAGAGCTAAGCTGTGGCCCTTACCAATGCATTATGTAGGCTTTGGTTAAAGTGAATACAAACATTTTCTTGAATTGCATTTCCATTAAAGTGTTTATCACACAGCCGTCCCTAACACACATCAAGAGCTCATCTCTGCTTGTTTTTGTAAAGTAGAACATGTTTAAAGTGATATTCTGGGATGTTTTCTGTTTGGTTGTATGTGGTACTTGAATATAGTACACTATTAGTGTCCAGTTGTATAAGATCAGTCTGTTTTGCCTCAGAAAAGGTGCATTGTAAACAGAAAAAAACATATTTTCTTAACAAATTATGTGTCTTTGAGGTTGTATATTTCACTTAACTCACAGTAGAAACCACTCATTGCTTAGTGAGTGTTTTGTCCCTAAAGTATAGCAACAACATATTGCAGTAATATTTCCTGTTTTGGTGGTATTGTGACATTTTCTCAAGAAATGATTTAAAGAGTACGGGTCGACGTTTTTTTAATGTAAAACAACACAAAAACCCTAGGATTATAGTCTGTGAAGTAGTTCATGGATATAGCTTGCTAGTTTTTCTTTAATTTACTTACTTTAATCAAAAACATCTTGAAATATGTAGTCAGTTTTTGTCCTTATTGGAACACACTGTTATTTTTGTGTCTGTGTTTAGAAGATTTTGTCCCAAAGTGTCTGTTTTATTCTAGATTAGATTAGCTCGGAGGCTAAGTGGAGCAAAAGTATTCTGTTGTATAAGAAGAAAACGTAATATTGGAGATAATCAGAGACACCGCCAACACTTATCACCAGGAGCTACTCTTTAAGCTCATGTTTGTGAATGGAAACCTGATAGTTTATCATTGATTTGTTAGTTAATCAGTGCTGCATATCAGAAGAGTACGATAAATAACTCCGGCTGCTTTATTATTGTTCTTTTGTTTTACTTGCTTCTGTTTCCCTCTAACTCTGGTTGGTTATTACACCTGGTTTACTCAGAAGATATTTTCCATTTGGCCTGTTTTCATACATTTTTCTTACACTTTTGTCATTGATGATTATGTTGTATGTGTTTGTCTTCAGATGATTTCGTTACTGCCGGACGAATGGAAACCAGGGGAGACTTTGTTCGGCTGTCCTTGGCAAGCAGTGGTCGTGACTGCTCTGGTTGGAATACTGACCTTCACCTTTTTCTTCTGGAGGACTGTGTTAGCTGTAAGCGTTTACGTAGATGTATTCTGACTATTTTCTGTGTGAGAAACTCATATTTGTGAAAAAGTGAGAATTAACAGTGGTTTTCCTTTCCTTCTAGGTCAAGAAAAGGGAATATCTTGGTAAGTTTTATGCTTTTTACAATGCATTCAAGTAAAATGATGAGTGTTGATGCTAATAGTGTTTTGTTTTTCTTGCGTGAAAAAAAAGTGGATCATAAAAAACTCAACGAACAAATTGAGTTGCTCAAAAAAGAGAAGAATGATGCCCTTGTTAAAATATCTGAACTACAGAAACAGGTATAACACGAGATTAACACGAGAGCTTTGTAGAGAACGTTTTTAATTCCTGTTTTTGTCTTTTTTCCCGAAGAGTGAACTACTAAAAGATAATCAAAAACAGTCCACGGAAACAGCTAATACTACACGGAAAAAGATGCGAGCCCTAGAGGTAAGGGAGTCTGTATTTAGTTTTGTGAAAGTGTCAACATAGTTTTGATTTAAAATTGTGTTCCATTAACATTTGTGACTTTCCCACAGATGAGAGTCACCGAGGCAGAAAGACACAATGAAGAGATGACTCAAGAAAAGACGAGATATATTGAGTTACTTGAAGAAGAAAGGGCTAACTCCCAGGAAAATGAGACGAGGGTAAGTTTTCAGAATGAATTGTTTTAGCTTAAAATTACTTCTCACGTTGTCAGATCATTTTGTTAAAGAATAATCGCTTTAAACAGATTGAAAAGCTGGAAAAAGCAAACGAGAAGCTGCAGCTCAGCAGGAAAAAGACTCAGGAAGCACTCGCTAAGGTAAGTCTTATCTTACGCTTTTTCTTATTAAAGTAAATGAAAGCTTTTTATAAAATGTTGATATTGATATTTTATATTTATTGTAGACTACTGTTCTCTTGGACGAGGCAAAAATTCGTGAAGATGCCCGAAAAGTCCAGCAGAAAAGTCTGGAGAAGGATTACTCAACGATTAAAGAAGAAAACAAATCGGTGAGACGTTAATGTGGCTCATTTACATTGTTTTCTGCTTTTTGTTCGTGACATAATTCATTTAAACTTCTCTTTTCTTGCAGCTTAAGGCTACGATTAAAAGCTGGGAGGACAAACACAAAGAACTGAGCGAGCAGATTAAAGTCTATCAGAAGTCCCAGAAGGAGCTTGAAGACTCTTTGGTGCTTAAAGATCACAACATAGAGGTCAGTCCCTCGTCTTATTTCCTCTCAGCGTTTGTAACTCAGCGTTATATTCACTCTTTTATTGTTTTGGCAGGTTCTGTCTGATCTTCTGTCAGACCTTGACGCGTGTGATCTACAGAAAGGAGACCCTAAACTTTGTGCCAACGGAGAAGTGTCCATTGGTGAGAAGAAAACGGCTCAGATGAAATAAAAAAACACGTTGTTGCTCTGATTGTCTGTGTTTAATGCTCCTCTTCTTTCAGACAGGACAACAGCCATAAAGAATAGGATCAGGCAGATGATGGATGTTTCACGGGTAAAGCATCAAAATACTATAAACTTAAAGATTTCATTCACAAATTTTATATTAGAAGAGACAGTTTACCTCTAATAAAGGCCAATTGAAAACACCATGTTAATAGCTCCTTTTTTATTACTCCTGTCTGATTTTTGAACTTCTGTGTAACGTATATGTAGTAATTATGTTTTGTACAAGACAAAAATAGACAAAATATAATAAAAAACATGAGGTGGACTTCGTAGCATCTGTAGCATTAGCAGAGTGACCATATTTCATCAAATGCAAACCTGATTTTGTTGCTATTGTGAGTAATGCGTCTGTTTTTATAGTTATTATTTACTATTTATGCTTTAATTGTTTTATTCACAGGTACAGACCACTCTCTCAGTCGTGGAAGAGGAGCGAGATCGCTTCATGGGCAAACTACTGAATGAAGAAAAGGCTAGAAAAGAACTGGAAGGTTTGATTTTTTTTGTGTAATAGATTTAAACGGCATCTTAACGGTACCTCTTCATCGTCAAACGTCACGTGTCTCCAACAGAACAACACCAGGAGCTGGAGCACGCTATTGCAACGCTCAAAAGTGAGAAGAGCCACGTCGAAAACCAGTTTAAGATTCTCAAACAGAAAAATGAAATCATAGTTGAAATGTACCAGCAGAAGGAGAGCGCTCTGCAGCAGTAAGTCACTCCTTTCGACAACATCTACAGACTTTTTTTTGCATATTTGTCACACTTAACTGTTTTAGATCCAACACATTCAAACATTAGGCAAAGATAACACTTTTTTTTTTGAGGAAACAAAAAATCCTGTTTTTAAATGATGATCCAGAACACCTCAGTCCACCTCTGAATGGCTTAAAGACACTAAATGAAGGTTTTGGAGACGGACTAGTCACAGTCTGGACTTTAATCTGATTTGAGATGCTTTTGCCTGACATTAAAAAGTAAAAAGTGTGTCTGAATTAAAACAGTTCTGTCGGAAAAAGACTCTCAAGCTCTTGATGCATTTATTAAGTTTGGGGGCAGTTACTTTTTTACTTGGGGCTAGCTTGGTTTGTTTTTTCCCCTTTATAAATAGAATAATTACTTAAAAACAGCATTTTGTCTTGATTTGAGTTATCTGTGTCTAATATTTCTATTTGTTTTAAGATCTGAAACAGTTAAGTGAGACAAATGTGCAAAAAAATAAGAAATAGGAAGGGGGCAAATACTTTTTCACAGCAGTGTCTCATCCTGACATTCGCTTCTGTTTTCATTCCTTTTTGTCCCAAGATGTTTTCATATGAATGTGATGTTCCAGTTGTTTCGCTGCTCGTGTAATTACCTAAATCACTCACATTTCTAGCTGTGTTCTGTGGGGACATATTGGTTTAATTAGGACATTACCTCCTTATTTAAAGGTAAATGGCAGCTCCAAGTGGATCAGTTAGTAACTGTCTCGAAGTAAAGCACAAGTCTAGAGCTTTGTTTCAGCTGTTGCTCCATAACGCCGCTTTAAAGCTCTCTTTCTTTGGCTGAAATGGCTCGGGTCGGGGTTGATTTAAAGGATTCGTGTGCGACTTCACAGGAGACTAACGAAAGAAGAGATGGAGCGACGCAGCAAAGAGAACATGCTGTCGGAGGTGGGAGGGAAAGCCGTGGAGGCAGAGGAGCAGGTTAAAGTCCTACGGCAGCGCATTAATGAGATGGACGAGCAGATGAAGAAGACGGAGGAGGGCTACAAAGAGCAGGTAGGATGTAACTGAGGTGCATCTTCATTTAAAGTTGAAAAAAGGGGACGATTGCTCAGTGAAATATTGCTTTTTTTCCTTCAAGATAAAAGAACAAGAAAACAAGACTCACTCCAACTGGGTATGTGCCGCTGTCATTCTTACACTTCAGTTTTATTTAAGGGACTATACACAAAAAACAACTTAAACTGGTGTCTTTTGTCTGCAGATAAATGCACGAAATGCTGAGAGAGCGCTGAATCAGGAGAAACTGGAAGCATCCAAGCTTCGGGAAAAGTAAGTGAACCTAAACCGGAGCCTGGAGAAACAGACAGAAGCTTAAAGTCACTAAAAACCTGAGCTTTTTTACTTGTATTACTGTTGTTTACTGCCAACAAGCACCTAGTTTACCATTTGGATGCAGCTGTTATAAAGTGTGATTCTTCCTGTTTAGACTGGCTGTACTCACCTCTCAGTTGAATGAAAAGCGCGCGCCCCTCTTCAGACCGAACTCGGGGCAGTTTGCTGGTCCTCGTCAGGGTGAGCATCCACACTTTAATTCTCCTCCGCTCTTCGTCACAGAACAGCTCCGTGAGAGTGCTGTGGTTGCGTATTTGTCAGTGTTTACTCCCAGAGAAGCCCAAACTGAGGACCTCCTGTGCTTGATTATGTCCGTTTTGCTTCGGCGTTGTGTAAATTGGCTGGTTTGGTTGTGACAGGTGACTCCTATGGGCCCTCTCCCGTGAGCGGAGGAGCCCCCTCTCCTCCCATAATGATAGAGGGACCCAGGCGCCCTCCCTCTGCCCCCGTGGGCCGGAAAATAGACCCGTATGGTGAGTTAAAAGGATTTACTCCTCTGTCCTAGCTCCAGTTGGATGTCTCCCTCCTGATTCTTTCACTCAATCCTTCCTCTTCTTTTTTCCAGTTCCATCACCTCTTTTAGTTCTGTCCTTTTTTGTTGGAGTGTACATTGAGACTTCTTCTTTCTCTTTTAACCGTTCTGTTTCTTTCTCATGTTGTGTTGGTTTCTCTTTTCTTCTTCATACAGTGACATGACGAGTCTCTGCTGTAAACTCACTCTGTCTTTAGTTTCTGACAATATCTAGTGTTCTCTTCAGGCCCGAGACCACCTTCAGACCCACACGGCCGCTACGCTGACAACAAACACGTCTCTGGGATGGGTAGGTATCATTTAGAGCACACATGTCAAACTCAAGGCCCGGGGGCCAAATGTGGCCCTTTGCAATGTTTTATGTGGACCTTCAATACATTTAGAAGAAGACTAGGTTTGGCACGAGGTTTTATTCATTGAGTTTGAACATGTTTTAGATTTGATTTTGCTTCAAAGATAAAAAAAAACTGTTAAAATCTGACTAAAACCTGTTCAAATTCATCTAAAATCAGTTGAATCCATCCAAAACCTGTTAAAATCCAACTAAAACCTGTTGAAATCCATCTAAAACCTGTTGAAATCCAACTAAAACCTGTTGAAATCCATCTAAAACCTGTTGAAATCCATCTAAAACCTGTTGAAATCAGACTAAAATCTATTAAAATCCAAATAAAACCTGTTCAAATCTGACTAAAATCTGTTCAAATTGCACTAAAATCTGTTGAAATCCAACTAAAACCTGTTGAAATCAGACTAAAGTTTAAAAAGTAAATCAAATTTTCTCCAAGTGGGGCACATTTCCATTTCACTACCATTTGTACTGTAGACCCTGAACACACCTACCTGCACTAACCTGCAGACTGAGTAAAGAAAAGGAGAAAAGTTCTATGTAGTTTTGGTTTCAGGTGTAAATGAAACAAGTGAAGCAGATTTTTATTTTGGGACTAAACTTTACAGTCTCTATGTTTCTTATGAAGTCTACAGTTATAGTCTAGAGTTGAATTAAAATGGAATCTCTGTCAAACTGGCCCCACAACCTTCTCTAATCCTTCTCTTTCAGAAATGATGGGGCCTCGTAATTCGTCACCTGCCAACCTGGACGCACCTGTAAGTCTTCTAAATCTAAATAAACAACTCTAATACCTTCTCTATGTGTACATCTACAGCTTCTCTTTTTCTGAAACAGACCAAAGCCTTAGAGCCACAGATAAAAGCAGAGGCCCAGGCCTCTTCAGAGAGTCCAGAGCCTGTGAGTACTTCCAGGTGCTCAGTTTGAAGGTGTGCACCGGGGGTCTTCAACTAACATCACAAGAGGTCCACTAGAGGAATGTTTGGGTTTAGACTTAGTTTAGTTCAGTTCTGGTTTAGCTCTTGTTTTAATGCCAGTAAAGTTCTGGTTTAGTCTGAGTTTGGCATATTTTTGTTCTGGGTTTGGACCTGTTTTAGTCTTGATTAAGTCCAAGGAAGGTCTTAATAAGTTTAGATTATTAAGTACATTTTATCTTAGTGTATTCCTATGTTTAGTCTTGTTTAAACTGCAGGAAAGGTCTCGATTAAAACTAGTTAAACTCAACAGTAAAACTCTGGAGGTTATGTTTTGGCTCGATGTTTCCTGTTGGAGATCCCTGATGCACACAGTCCTCTCAGAAAACGCTGGAATGGATCTGGGCTGTAACTGAAGGCACCTTGCTTCACTGGGTTTTTACTAAACGTTTGGGCTGAGTGTGTTTTTGCAGGAAAAAGGAGTCGTAATCAAGTCTAAACTCGGTGTACTTCCTCAAACAGTGACAGACCGGGCTTGAGTTTGAGTTTAACATGAAATAGGTTTTAATTAATGGTCAAAAACATATTTAGACGTTTAGATGAAGGTACTGCATTAATCTGAGTCTGCAGTGGCTTAAACATACAACAGTTAAAGTTATATGGCTGCTTTAATTAAGTTTAAATGATGGTTCATTTTTGATCCTATTTGAGGAAGTACAGTGTAACTTAACTAAACTGAACTGATTAAATGTTCTGTTGGTTCCTAAATGGGTCATAAATGTGTGTGATAAAGATAATGTGCTTGTGTTTGGGACTAAATGTTGTGTTTTGTTGTTTTCTGCACGACTCAGGCTCCTGCAGCTGCTCCTCAGAGTTTGATTATTGATTATCTTCTCATTATTCGTCTCTGTTGTGTTCAGGGCCCAGGCTCGTTCTTGGCGTCTCCCATCAGAGACTCTCCAGGCCCCGGACACCCAGGACCTCCGCCCGGACCCCACGACCCCCTCCCGCCGCCGGGACCCCACGGCCGCCTCCCTCCGCCGGGACCCTACAGACCCATGAGACCCGGGCCCTATCCCTACCCCCCTCACGGGCCCCCGCTCCCGGCTAACGGACACCCGGGGATGCCCATGGGGGGAGAGTTTGGACCCCGCGCCTCTAATGGACACGCTTTCCATCCCAGACCTGGCCCCGCCCCCATGGACCCCCGGGGGCCGCCGCCGCCACACTTCCGTCCCCCTCCTCCTCACCTCGGGCCGATGCCTCCACACCGTAAGAGTTTTACTAAAGATAGTGAAAAATAACAACATTCTTACAATCTATGCACAAAATATTAGGGAACATTAGAGCTTTAACTTTTAGTGTTAAGTTTTTTAGTTCATTGCAAAAAAATTAATTAAAAAAAATAAATAAATAAATAAATAACACAATAGTTAATTTGACTCCACTTCGCTGCAGCTCATTTGTGTTTCCTGAAGCTAACGTGGCTAACACTCGAGCTAACTGCTAAATGGACAATAGTTCTTTAAGAGATTAACAGATGGTTCCTGAAAAGAGTAAAGTCGTGTGTGATTTACAGATTTAAATATTCTGGAAGGATCTAAATGAAAGTTCACACAAATGGACTTTTCAAATAAAGTTCTGAACAAAGTGAATGTATTAATTCACTTTTACTGTATTTTATAAAGGTTTCTCATTGAAGTTATTTTGAAGTTATTTGTCAGATCATTGTTGCATTCATAAACTGGACTGTCATAGAGACTCAGTTTTAAATCTGAACAATCCAAAATTAATACTTTTCTGCAAATCTTACAATTTAGCTGCTTTAGTAAGTTAATGTGTGACAAAGTTAAATGACTAAAATAAAGTGAATTACCTTCTGTTAAATTGAAGATTCAGTGTTTATTAAAACTTTAGCCAGATTTGTGATTAGTTATTTTTTTTTAATGCAAAACATTTTAAACGTAAATGTGTAAGACTGAAATGATTTGCTTAAATATTAGCGACATCTCATTTGTGATATTTGTGTTGTTCAGTTATTCGAGCTCCAATGGGACCACATCCACCCTTCCCTCCGGACATGCGCTACCCAGGGCCCCGGGACCACGCCAGCCCTCCACTGGACCTGCCCCCTGGAGCCCTGCCCCCTGGAGCCCTGCCCCCTGGTGTCCTGCCCCCTGGAGCCCCGCCTCCTGGAGCCCTGCCCCCTGGTGTCCTGCCCCCTGGAGCCCTGCCCCCTGGAGTCCTGCCCCCTGGGGCCCCTCCTCATCCTGCACACAGAGGCCCTTACGGTCAGCCTCCTCCTGATTCCCTCCAGAACTCACCCGGGGCCCAGATTGCCCCCGGCCCGGACGCCCCTCAGGACGCAGAGAGGCCCGCGGTGATGGAGCCTTAAACACCCCTTGAGCCCGAAACGATAACGTCTCATGATTATTCCTAAATGTTGCTGTCGTCAAACTTACAGACTCCAGATCAGTCTCAGAACAGAGTTAAACCATGTTAATCCACGACAAAGGGAAGTAAAGGAGTAAATGAAAAGAAAAATAATGTAAAGACCTAAAGCTAAATCCTGAATAAACTCCTGAGCCACTCTGTGATGGTTGGTTTGTAAGTTTGACGTTTCCTGGGCTCCTGTTCCTCTCAGACGCACCAACAACAGAAACTTTCAAAATAAAGACTTCATTACATTTATCTCAAACATGGTCCTTAATTTTAATCATAATTATGTCTAAAATCAACATCAGGAGGGTTGCAGCTTCATGTGCAATAACAATACATAATATACACATTATTTTCATCTTTATCTTTTAAAATGTATTCAACAGTGATTTTAAAGGGGCAGTTTTTAATGTCATTTCCTGTGGAAATTATTTTTTAAAAAGGAGATTTCGCTTCGAGCATTTCAGGAAAACTGTAATTTCCCCAAAAGTGTTGCTTGAGAATGGACTGTAAAGCAGATGTGTAACTTGATGGCCAGATGTATAACTTATTTTACTATGTTGGTAGAAGTTTTAATAATAAAGAATATAAAAGCCTGTCTGTGTCGTGTCATAAATATCTATCTATAATAAACTCAGTTAAAGTGAAAATGAGACAAATGTAAAAAAGTAAATTGTTGTGAAAGTGTGGATTTATATTTTTGTTTTCAGAGCAAAATGTCCCAAAAAAACAAGCATTAATCCATATTGCATTTAAAATTTATTAGAAATTAATAGCATTGTAAATGTTATATGAAATACAACAACTTCAGTCATTCAACAAACACTCAACTCTTAGTCCGTCTTAGTGCTTCATTTACTTAATACGTTTACTGTTTGTGTATTTAAATTACAGTCCTCATTATGACAAAAATAAAAATCTAAATATTAGTGAAGAGTTAAATCAAGAGAAAGACAAAGGCAGCATGCAGCCGGACGCAAAAGCCCTTTATAACAGGGTGACCTTTCAAAATAAAAGTACTGGGCTTTGATAAATGATCATTTCAAAGTCAGTTTTGCTACAAACAGTTGATTAAGTTCTGATCAGAGACAGAGATCAAATAAATGCAGAGTCACATTTCTCACAGATCCTTCTAGAAACGCATGCGAATCGAGGTGAAATGTCTGCAGTTTTATTAACGTTTTTTTATAGTCTTCAAAGTAAAAATATGACGTGAATCTGTTTCCAGTGAAATATAGCCTTTTTTAACCAAATGTTAACACAAAAGTATCTGAGATTAATGACATTTTTAGTGTTTTGTGATCTTGGAAAATCTATATCCCCAAAGCATAACCAACCAGGCTGCAGAACTCTGAATTACAACACGTCCTAATTAGCATCGTGGCAAAAGGAGCTTACGGTTTTAATCACGGCTCCATCTGGTGGTACAAAATGGTATGACAAGCCAAAACTTGATTTGTCTTTTGATGTTTTTGTATCACGCGTGTATTTTTAGGCCATTTTTGAAAATATTAAAGTGAAGTCTCCTTAAAAAGCACCAAAAAAGTGGCTTATTGTTAGAATTTAGGGTTTTAAACAATGTAAGTGTAAACTAGTAAGAAGTGAGCCTTATTTGGCTTTGTTTTAGTAAAATGTCAGGTTTATTATCACTTGCTTTTATCGAATGTTCTTTGCTTTGGTTAATGCTTTAAAAACGATGGTGGCTCATTTACAAAGTTGGTCTCTTTTTACGTTAATTGTTAATTATTTTTAGGATATATTTCTGCAAAGTGTTATCGAACTGTCCTTATGTCACGTGACCTGGCGACTGCTAACATTTATCTGAATTTAAACGTCAAGATCCGAAGTCTAACGAACACAGAATAAGCCAAAAACCTGGGCTTAAGTTGAGCACCTTCAGAGACTCATCACGTTGAGCTGAGGAAGACTATGTGATGAAGCAAATGTTTACAACCCTTCTTGTAACAGAAAGGATAAATCAACAAATACAAAAAAAGAGTTTGGCTGAACGGATGTGACTAAAGCTCATCGTTGTTCCCTTCTTTTTTTTTTTAAAGATTTGCTAAAAATGAGTGATTTAGTATTGCTGGATGTGATGAACTCCACATTTTGCTGGATGTAGACGTCGTAGAAAGAGTTTTGGAGTTGAACCTAGCTGTCCTTGTGCAACGTCTGATGAAGATGGAGATAGAGTGGTTTCTTTGTTAAAAGCTGGAGTTTCTTCCTCTTATAATCTGTGGGCTTCTTATACCTGCGATTAAAACACAAACACGTATTTATCCTAACGTCCTTCAGACAAATGAAGCTCCCTCGAAACATTTAAAAGGATTAAACTCACAGTTCAATTACAATAGGACCTGGTTTAATCTCGTCCATTTCCATGAAGGCAAAACATTTTGTGCTGGTGAACCTCTTTTTAGGTTTGTAGTGCTTGAATTCAAAGAAGATAGCTGCACCTGTTAAAACAAGCAAAGATATACGGTATTATTGGACAGACTTAAGTTTAAAATGTTAAGATTACAATACATTTTCATTCAAACAAAAGACTATTCACCAACAAAACATAAAGAAGATGATTTTGGAAAATGTTGACTGTGTGTGTGTGCTTTTACTGAGTGGGTAGAAGTTTTATTTTTCAGACTAAAATTAAAAATGATAACCCAAGCTGCAGTTTTTTAGTTTTTTGTCAATGCAGTTCCATTATCCTCCACTAGAGAGAGTCCATTTTGATCATAATCCATTTTATTTTGTCAAAATATACAACTACAACAACTACAACGCAATTAAACTCCAGCTAAAATCTGTTCAAATCTATTAATGTCAAACTGAAACCATTAAAGTCCAACTAAAACCAATAAAAACCTTTTAAAGACCAACTTAAACACCATAAATCTTGTTAAAATCAAACTAAAACTGCTCTAAACCTGTTCAAGTCCAACAAGAAGCACTTAAACTGTATTTAACCTGAACTCAACTCACTTTAGATCAGTTTATGTCCAGAATCATTACTGTATTTGTAAAAAAAACTAGTATATTATGAGACGGTGAGTTAAGATTGAGAATGACTGAGCTAACGGCTACGAGCTACAAGTCACATGGGTGATCGGTTCATTTAATCGATCTATAATTAGTTGTTCAATCACCTTTGGGTAGTTTCTCCACGTGTCTCTGGATCTCCACGTCCACGTTGAAGTGAATGTACGTGTCTTCTTTTCTGGTGGCGACAGGAGTGTCCTGCACCGGGTTCAAATCAACACCGTTCACGTCTGCGGCGAGAAAAAAACCAAAGAGGCCACTGTTAGGGTCAAACTAAAAGGTCACGTCTCCTTTTTTTCAAAAACAGAGACGAGAAAAGGAACAAGCAGCCGTTTAAAAGCGGATCGATACCTTTAACACTTATCGTCATGTAAGGATCGATGCACTGGCCCGCGTCCTTCAGGCCAATTTTCTCAATCTTTAGAGTAAGTAGTGTCATCCCGGGCTCTGAGGGTAACCGTGGTAACAAGGTACCTGCAGAGGGCAAAGGTCAGACACATTAATATTACAAAATAAAAGCCAAAGTTTAGTCGTTACAACATTTAACTCAAACTAAAGCAGCCATCACCTCAAGTTATTCTTACTCTTTATATTTCCGTTTAAACTCAACAAAACTAAGAATTCCTGATGGATTTACAAAAGGCCGATGTTGCAAAATTGTGGTAAAAATCATGAAAACACAAGAGTCTTCAGGAGGAAACCCCGGGTTAGATCGAGTCTGTACAATTTTATCTTTTAACTCATGCAACAGCAACAATTTATCACAAGTATTATCACGTTTTATGTTCAAAAATACACAGAGATCAGCATTAAAGCCTTAGCTCAGGTTCAAACATGAGGTTAAATGTCAAAAAGTAATCTGGAATTTAAAAAAATGCAGAAAAATCACAAAATCAATCACAATCTGACGACATCTAGTGGTTCATTTGTTAAAGAGAGATCAGTCTTGAGAGAGTGAGGCCAGATCAAGTCCAAAGTCTTATACGTCAAGGTTTTAAGTCCTTTTGAGTCTTTTCAACATTAATATTATGTTAAAATTAAACAATGTACGCTTTAAACAAAACATGATAAAGTAAGAACAACTGTCAAGTGTTTGTATTTCTATAGAATATTTAGTCAAAAAAGTCTTGTCCTAATGATTTTTTCTATTCTTTGGTGTCAGTGATGTTCAATGTGTGTCTGCTTTTTGTTCTTTGGTTGTAAAGCCCTGTAGCGCTGAGTTTTACAGAGAGCATTTGAAGGCAGCGTCATGAGAGTAACACTTAACTCTGTGTAATCTGTCAAACTATTGAAGAAAATGAACTGTTTCTAATAATATTCTTTTAATCTTTGGAGAAACATTAAGTCTTTTCAGAGACTCAAGTCCAAGTGAGTCTGGTTCAAGTCCAAGTGAGTCTGGTTCAAGTCCAAGTGAAGTCTGAGTCTTTGGTTCAAGTCCAAGTGAAGTCTGAGTCTTTGGTTCAAGTCCAAGTGAAGTCTGAGTCTGGTTCAAGTCCAAGTGAAGTCTGAGTCTTTGGTTCAAGTCCAAGTGAAGTCTGAGTCTTTGGTTCAAGTCCAAGTGAAGTCTGAGTCTTTGGTTCAAGTCTAAGTCCAGTTACAAGTCTTTTTTTTTTACATTTTCTCAAGTCAGAAGTCAAATACACATGTTTGTGAGTCTGCTGCAGCCCGTGAACGTAAATTGGAAAAAACAAATTGGGGGAAAATGCTCTGGTAAAACTTGTGAAAGAGCCGTACCTTGTGAAGCTGCAAATGAAGCGGGCAGAAGGTGAATGAAGAAGCCATGCACAGCACCGACAGAGAGACAGAGTCAGTCAGACGACATTAAAGACGACAACATGACGCAGCTAATCCGACTTCACTGAGGCGTACGGCAGAGTTTACCTGGAGCTCGTGGAGAAAAGGCGTCTGTGGAGCCATGTCCCGCCGCAGCGTCTTCCTCCCCCTCCAGCTCCAGGTTCTCCTCTTCACCAGGAGCAAGGATTTTCCTGAAATCACCACATTCGGGTCGTCATTTTAGTTTATTAGCTTATCCTGAAATTATATTAAAATAAGCCCTGTGCAGCAGTCTATTATTTCAATTTTAGTCTATTTTTACCATAACAAAAGATTAATAACAAGAGCCATTTTATATTTTTTTAGATCTATATTTTATGCTTTTAAATCCTGTGTGTTGGATGAAATGTACTTTTTATCTCTAACAAAAATATATTTCAGTGCATTTGATAAATAAAGCTCATCTGCTACAAACTCAATCAAATAAACATTCTGTTGACATAAAACCACGGATAGTTGTACTTTTTTGTATTGTTTTCCCTGTATTTAGTGGCTTAATTAAGATTTTGTCTAAAAACAGAAATTGTCTATTGTTTAACTTAACTCTTTTGGTATTAGTGATGTACTTGAGACTGGTCTTAAGAGAATTTTGCAAAGGTCTTGGTCTTGTTTTTATATTTGTCTGTTCTTGGGATTTAATTAAAACCTCAATCATTTTATATTTAATGAATCAATCTGCCTCAGTGAACTTTAACCTTATGATTGGATTTGAGCAGGTTTTAGTTGGATTTGAGCAGGTTTTAGTTGGATTTGAACAAGTTTTAGATGGATTTGAACAGGTTTTAGATGGATTTGAACAGGTTTTAGATGGATTTGAACAGGTTGTATTTGGATTTGAGCAGGTTTTAGTTGGATTTGGACAGGTTTTAGATGGATTTGAATAGGTTTTAGTTGGATTTGAACAGGTTTTATTTGGATTTGAACAGGTTTTATTTGGATTTGAACAGGTTTTAGTTGGATTTGATGAGGTTTTAGATGGATTTTAATCAGATTAATTTTGTTTGTTCATGAAATCTTAAGCCAGTTTTTGGTTTTTGTTCAAATCCAACTAAAATCTGTTCAAATCCATCTAAAACCTGTTAAATAAGAAAAGAAAGGAGACATATTTACCTGGATGGCACTGGCTGGACGTCAAAAGGAAACTCTTTGTTGTAAGTCAAGACATTTGTAATAACTGGAAAAAAATGGGATAATGTTATTTATTGAGAAAAAAAGAGCATTGTGTGGATTTATCAACAGCTTTAAAAAGTCTGCAAACTTACTATTTTCCAATTTCTTCAGGTCTTCTAATTTAAACTCCTCCTTTGACTGCGTACTACACTGAAGGAGACACATTACACATTCACTTTCTGCATTATTCCATTGAAATATACTGTTGTAATTTGATATAAAGGTTTTACAGATTTTATTCCTGTTCCTGCTCCACCTGTTTGACCAGGAAGAGGGGATTTTAAAAGCCTCCCTTGGTGTTTTCTTGGTTGTTTATTGACTACATCCAATCATGCTTTATTCCAGGAAGTTCCTCTTCAGTTAATATTCAACGTTACTAAAGCAGATGCTATTTTTCTCAGTGAAAATATCAAAAAAAGAGGTGAGTTTCCTTGTTCATGTAGAAAAAAGATCTTCAATGTGGGGACTCAAGGCCAAATATAGTAAAAAAAAACCTCCATAATATTCATTCAGGCATTTAACGTTACTGTATTGTTTAATTTTTCATTTTTATATAAATTTAGGACCAAACTAACACTAAAACAGGGCTGAAATCAGGATTTAATCATTAAACCAGGGCTAAATTAAAACAAGGTTTGGATAAAAATGGGGCAAACTATGACAACATCAGGATTCAAACCAAGAACTAAACGAGAACCACACCCAGAGCTAAAATCAGCCCAAAACTAACATTAAACCTCTTGTGGTTTAGATTCCTGATACAGAAAATACTAAAGTGAAGGGATATAATAATAATAATCCCAACAAAATATATACATTTGACTTCTTTTTCTCAGCGATTCAAGCTAAATCATCTGTAAACACAAGATACGAACCTGTAAACTGGCACTTCTCATTTCCAGACATGTTGCAATTTTTCCCAAAGTTTTCTGAAAGACACAGGAGATGGATTTAGTGAACTGTACTGTATTTATTTGATTATGGCGGTCTTAAACAATTGTGCACTTTAAATACACGTCTGACCTTCTGCTCTTCGGTAAAGTCTGTTGAATTTGTTGCCTGGACCTCTTTCTGCAGTTGTCTTGCCAGGCTTCAAAACAAATAAGAAAAAGACATGATAAAAACTGACCAGATCTAACTTTTTAAGTATGTGCACCCTCTTGTGTCCAAAGACAAAAATGGCCGCAGATGTATTATGAATATTTAAAGTGATATTAAACAAAACATGCATTAGTGAATGAGGTATATGATAGTTTTAAACAATAGTGAGGCCTGTGGGTTAGTGTCAAAGCCGCATTCTTCACTGAACAGCTGAAAAGCCACCCATAACAACAGGAGGGTGTGGCTGACTATTTCTCAATACTCTGAAGAATATTGGCTCATTTCTGCGCTGCATGATACACGCTGTAACGCATTACACACACAAGCACGAAGGGTTTCTCATGACGAGCCCCTAACCCCGAGAAAAGAGTCTAAAGAAGTGGCTGGAGTTGAATGGGGATGGGATGCAGCGCGTTGGTTCATTCGCTCCTTTCGCGGCCACTGCCACATCACGTCATGGATGCGCAGGGTTTATTTACTGACACACACTTGAGAAGCCAAGTTGTGATGTGGAAACATGCACCTCATCTTTTAAATGACGTGCAGAGAAGGGTTAAAGCAGAAAAGAAGCGGTGTTGAGGGCGAGGCAGCTGTGCGTAAAGGGACGACACACATGTTGAATGTCACTTACATTTGATACTCATCTATAGCCTCCACTAATTGTCCCCACGAGTCAAAGTCTGTGGCTTTTCTGAAACTGGCGTGCCATTTCTGGACAGTCTTGTTGACATCAGACATTTTGGCGGGCGGCGGCACGCGGGGCTCGCGGGGCAGCAGCTCGCGGCGCTCTCAGGGCATCGCCGCGGTCATGGACAGCGGGCTGGAGGCGCAGCGTCGGCGGCGGTGGCCAGGTATCCGCGGTCCGGAGGCGCACACACACATACACACAACCCGGTGACACCCAGACCAAGCCCTACTGCCTCTGCACCGAAGGACGCATCCGCAAAAAAAGAGGAAGTCCCGCCTGGAGCCCGAGGTGCGCGCGTTTTAGGACCCGGCGTCGCCCGTAAACACTGCAACAGGAGGATGTGTAGAGAGCTGCTGCTGCACTGGAGGCAGGAGAAGCCACTTCAGGACATACCCTCAATATATTTATATTTGGGAAAAAGACTGTTACTAATGCAGTGTCTTTTGGTACAATAAGCAGTTTTACGCACAATAATCAATATCAAAACATCACCAAACATAACATCCAGTTTTATTTATTTTATTTTATTTGCTCTGTTCTTTAAAACAGATCTTTTTAATCTGAAATTGTTTCCTTGGCAAAAAAGGAGTTTAATTTATTTCTGCATATTTTTTTAATTTATATTTGTATGTGTATCTATTATTTATTATTTATTTTAATATTCTTGTAATAAGTTATTTTTTTTAATAATTAATTCATATTTGTATCTTCATGAAAGTATTTATTTATTTATTAACCTGACAACTTTATTGTTTTTATAAAATTTTAAGCGTGACCACATTTCATTTAAACAAAAGCCAAGCGCGTTTCCATGACAACCTGGTAATTCAGCACCGAGACGTTTTACGGCCGGAAGTTATATTTTGGATACTTCCGGTATGAAACGATACAGAAGAAGTTGATGTTTTATGTTGTTATAATCACTTTGTCGGCCGCAGATACGAGATAAAATGGATAATGCGACGACAGACTCTGCTGCGGCGGAAGAAGATGATACAGAAGTTTTATGTTTGATGAGAGTTGGCAAAAGTTCGGGCTGGCTTCGTTTGGTCGAAAACACACAGGTGCATTATGCTAAAGTTAGCTAATCAACGCCAATTAATCTTCTCATATAGAGCTAAACTATATATTATTATCTGTTGTTGCTAATTATAATCTCTTGAAATGATGTTGTAAAATAGATAAAGATGGAGTCGCTCTGTTGACATGGGGCTCTCACTGTGCTTTTATTAAGAGAAGTTAGCTGATAGTCCTGGGTATGTTTCTTTTTGACTGCTCAGGTCACCATTGGTCGTGGTGCAGATGTTACCTACCAGCTGTTATCTCCTAGTTGTCCTCTGATGATCTCCAGACTGCACTGTACTTTTATGCAAAGGGAAGACGGACAGTGGACGGTGACAGACAGCAAGGTAGTTCCTGAAATACCTTTTGTTATGTGTTCTATAGCTGTACATTTGGTAATATTGAGAACATATTCTTAATTTCAGTGTTTCTTTAAAAAATACTTACAAACAAGATTAGAAAAGCAAAGAAACTAATAATCCGTCATCTCTAGATATGTAAGGAACATGTTGTAGTGAACGGAAGTTGTTGTCATTTGCAGCAGGAGGTTAAAAAGATGATAGGTGTTTGTTTTAGGAGATGTTAAAGTGGCTGTTTAAGATGCAAATATAAAAGCCAGGGTTGTATATATAATCATGAACAAATGGCCAGTAGAATAGATTTGTCTGTGAACAAACTGATTTGTCACATAAACACATACAAACGACCAAAAATACAATGATTAAATGCAACACAAATACTATTATTTTGTCCAGTGATGTTCTCTAACCGAAGATATCTGCTGTTTTCCTCAGAGTCTGAACGGAGTGTGGGTGAACGGGAGCCGCATACCTGCTGAAAAAGCCCACCTGGTGCAGCCGGGAGACTCGATCCGCCTCGGCGTTCCTGTGACCGGGACGCTTGTAGAGTTCGATTACATTTTGGTTCAAAGGCCACTCAGAGACATTAAACTATATCTGACAAAGCCGCACAAAGACGGAGCTAAACCTCTCCACACGTTTAAGAAGCCCAAGAGGAAGCTGATGGCGGAGGAAGTGGAGCCCTCTACATCTTCAAACCCGAAGCTCTACCGCTGCTCTGTGGCAGATAAATCGTTTGCACAGCCCTGTCCACTACCTCCAGCCAAGCCCCAGGAGCGACCAACTCCGAACACCGAAGTCAAAGAAGATGAGCCTCTGTGCAACATGGACAACTTACAAATGTATATTATTACTTTCTTGTAATAATCAAGTCATTAGGAAATCAGGTCATTTCTTGCATTTTATTTGAACACCTGAGATCATTGCTGACCGCTGATTGGATCAAAGCAGGAATTATTTAAATGGTTAAACACTTTGGAATGTCCCTCCAGGTACAGCCAGAACATCTTGATGCTGAGCGAGCAGGTGAACAGCACCGAGAGGCAGATGGCTTCACTCGAGGGTCAGTCCAGACAGAGTGACCCCGTCAGAGACGAGCAGGTCAAGGAGCTGCAGAGTCAGCTGGAGACACTCAGGGCCAAGATGGAGAAGATGAAGACTCTGGAGAAGTCTTTTAATGATGCTAAAAGCCAGTTAGAGGTAACACTTCCATTTATATTGTCCTGCATTTAAACCAGTGCATTTAATACCAGCCAAAAGAGAGCTGTCCTCCACAAAACTGTAACAGATATTGCTCCTGTTTTTTAGTTTTATTCATTTCTAAACAGTTAATAAAAACATTGTTTATTATGAATGTCAATGTTTTGCTTTACATTTTATGAAAACACATCTATGTAAGGTTTAAAATTTATTCATTTTATTTTTCTTGTTTTACTTCAAGGACCGAAAAACACAGCAACAGGAGGAGCATCTGAAAAAACAGCTAGAAGAGGCACTACAAGACGTAAGTATTTAAATACATCGTACTTCCAAACATAAGAGCTTTTCAACGTGAGACATTTTAAAGTGTGTTCAATTTGTTGTTTTTTCTTTTATATTTTTAGCAAAAGAAAGTAATAGATGAACTTTCTCTTTCACGGAAAGGCTTTGAAGAAATGCTTCTTGCCAAAAATAAAGAACTGGAAGTGACAAAGGTGTGATGTTTTATCCAGTAAATAAAGGTTTTACATCAGTAAAGACACTATTCTCATGATATTTTTTCTACAGGAGGAGAAAGAAAAGGCACGGGCCCAAAAGGAGGAAGTAGTAACACAGGTGACTGAAGTCCTGGAGAATGAGCTGCAGTGCATCATATGTTCAGAGCTCTTCATCGAGGTGACGTCATGTGTTCTAAACGTATTCATGACACTCTGGGTTAAAGACAGAAACGTTAACAATAACTGTGGTGTTGGTCTCGTGTCCAGACCGTCATCCTGAACTGTGCCCATAGCTTCTGCCGTCACTGCATCCAACAGTGGCGCAAGAAGAAAGACGAGTGTCCCATCTGCAGACAGGCCATCAAGTCCCAGACCCGCTGCCTCGCGCTGGACAACTGCATCGACCGCATGGTGGAGAACCTGAGTCTGGAGATGAAAACCAGGCGGGAGACCCTCATCAACGAAAGGAAAGGTGAGAGGTGCGTGGTCAGCTGTGTCCTTACGTTAACGCGATCCTCTTCTGTTTTATCAACGTCACGTTTATTGTTGTCTGATGAAACTGGAAAAAGGTCAACAGATGCCACAGATACACTCTCGTAGCTCTAAAGGGCAAAAAAGCTGTACATGAGCTTCTTAAATTGCTATAACTACATTTTCCTGAATGATAAAGCACCCAAAGCATCCATTCATCCTCTCACTCTCTCTCTTAAACACTCACTCATTCACCCACACATGGTATTACTCAAAAGTATTAACAAAATACAACAACATTAATGGCTAACGTTTAAAAAAATGTGGTTAAAATGAAGTGAAACCATTTGTTAATAAAAGAACAATGTGTTCTGGACGTGTTTTTATTTCCATGTATCTACTACTACTTTACCTACAGAGTGTGTACTATATGCCATTGACCCGTTCATTTATTTAAAGTGAGTGAGTTATGCAGTGTCACGGACAAACCCTGAAGCATTAATATCTGACTGACAGCGAAGGGGACTCGGTGCTGCGTAACGCCACATTCGTCAAATCAAACGGCAGCACGGCCTTGACTCGTCGAGCTCCGTGACTAATGGTCCTCGTTCTGCAGCGAGCTCTGGGCCTGGTTCTGAGGGACAGATCTTTAAAGCTTCGGAGGCTGTGATGTGGTTGGTGTAGAAAATATTTTGTCCACTTGGGGGCAGCAGAAACAACCCAAAACTCTTGCAATGTTTTAAAAAAGGACAGATGCACAGTGGGTCACTAACATGTAATTACATTCACTACAATAATATTACAGCAATATTAGATCATTTAAAGTTATAAATGCCACAGGACACAAGTCAAACTCAAGGCCCAGGGGCCAAATGTGGCCCTTTGCAATGTTTTATGTGGCCCTTCAATACATTTAGAAAGTGATATTTTTGGCATTAGGTTTTATTCATTGAATTTGTTTTAGATGGATTTGATTTTTACTACAGCCTGTTCAAATCTGACTAAAACCTGTTCAGATATATCTAAAACCTGCTGAAGTCCATCTAAAACCTGCTGAAATCCAACTAAAACCTGTTGAATTTTGACTAAAACCTGTTCAATTCTGACTAAAACCTGTTAAAATCCATTAAAAACCTGTTGAAATCCGACTAAAACCTGTTCAATTCCGACTAAAACCTGTTGAAATCCATCTCAAATCTGTTGAAATCTGACTAAAACTTAATCACTGGGACATTTGGTACATTTATTGTTGTGATTGTTCCACTCTGGAGACTCACTCTTTGCAAAGACATCCCACAGTGATTTGTTTCTCTTCCAGGAGCTGTCCCGGTGGAGGTGATGGTAATCCCAGATGAAGACAGCAGTGTGGACGGAGACAGGGACGAGGCGGTGTCCATAGAGAGCGGCCCCAGCTCTTTGTTGTCTTCGATCACGGACACAGACGTGGAGTACAGTCCACTGGTCGTACTTTACTCTGATGAAAGTGAGTCGGACGATTAGCTTTGGTCGCTTTCAAGGACTGTATGCATTATGTAAATGTAAATGTGAAAGGGGCTGTTGGCCGTCGATGTATTGATGAACTGTTTGAGAAAGGGTTTTGTTCATAAATTATCAGTTTTTGTTCATTTTGCTTCAAATAATAATAAAGTTTTTTCCTGTTTGCATAAACATTTACTACTGCTTTTGTAAAGTTTTTGACGGATCGTGAATACTTTGGCTGTTTTTAAAGGTCACGTTCTCATTTTGGAGTCAAGCTTAATTTATGTTTGTCTCAGACTCAGGTTTTATTTACTTATTACTATCATTATAGAAATCTTAATTCACTGAAGGAAAAGCATTGTTTTGAGTTTGTTGGTACAAGCTGCTCTCAGTGTAGTTTTAACCACGATGCAAGGGTTTGTACAGTGCTTGAAATCCTTGAAATTTAATCCATTTCCAAATTCTATACAAATTATGGCTGAAACGTGGCTCAATAGAAACACTTTACATGTGGAGAATAAAGAGGCACAGCTCAAAGATTTGGTTCTGACCCAAACAAAATCTGACTGTAGCTCATTATTGAGATATCAGCTTCTGTAAAATGACTTAAAGGGACACTTCATCCAATAAATGAACATCTTTTTGATTCACAAGTTTCATTTTTGGGTGGACTGTCCCTTGTTTTTGCTCCAAAGTATTTAACAGTTTAAACAATTTAAGTCTTTTTTATGCCACAATGGATTTAAATGAGAAAAACTACATTCATTATATATGTCGACGTGTTATTTACTGCAGTAAGATGCTTGAAAAATATGAAAACACACCTTGAAGATGCTTGAAAACTGCTGGAATTTTAACTTAGAAAAGGTGTAAGAACCATGTAAACATTGTTCCACTAAAAACACATAACTCTATCAGTTTATAAGTCTTCATTTGCAGTAATTTAAACATACTGCACCTGTATGGAGGTGTGATGGTATGAACCCCTACAGCATGTATGTGGCCCTTCAATACATTTAGAAGGTGATGTTTTTGGCTCTAGGTTTTATTCACTGAATTTGAACATGTTTTAGATGGATTTGATTTTGCTGCAAAGATACATAAAACTGTTCAAATCCAACCACAACCTGTTCAAATCCATCTTAAACTTGCTCAAATTCAAATAAAACCTGTTAAAATCCATCTAAAATCAGTTGAAATCCAACTAAAATCTGTTCAAATCTAACTAAAACCAAAAATTAAAAAGGAAATTATTGTTTGTGTGATAACTTTTGTAAAACTCAAATGAAGATAAAATTTCACATTCAAAATTTAATTAAAGCTTCCAAATGTCACAGTCTTCAGCCTCTGAAAGGATTCTTATTAACTTCCCCTCTCTACTTTTGAGTTTGACACCACAGTCCTATGGTGATAAAAAAGAGAGACTGAACAGCTGTAAAGACTATTTATAATTTATAATATAAAATAGTGTTAAAACCAAGCAGAGCAACAGAGAGAAATACCTCATTTACGTCACCAATAACAAACCTATTTTAAAACACTATGAACACACAAATAGAGATAGATATTCATGTTTGAGTGATAAAAAAACAAAACTCCACATTAAATGCTACAAAACTAACAGGAGGCTAACTGGATTTGAATAAAAAGTATTAAAAACAGACTTGGCTTATACAAAAGTGCCAAGCGTCCTAATGATTGTTTAGTGCAGGGATTCCCAGAGCTGTGTTACTCTCTGTGGCAGCTCTCAGACTCGACTCCCTCCTGCGCTGTTGAAGACTCATGCGATGCCAGTCCATTAAATCCAGAGTACGAGGCGAGCGTGTGTCTGTCAGGTCTGATCACGAGAGGACGACAGTGACGCACCGCCTCGGCCCCTCAGTCGTCGTCTCTCTTTCCTCCGTTCAGCTCTTCATCTTTTAACAACCTCATGATGCCAGTAACAAACATCTCTGTCTCTGTATCATGCATGTGTTTACATATTCTCATGCTGCACAGATTATTAAATCATTTGTAAAAGAAGATAGAGCTGGTCCACTGCTATTTACACTATTTGGGTTTTGAGTTCACTCCTAGTTTAATCTCTGCTGCACAGTAGCTCTGCACATTCTTTGTTGTTGTTTTAATAAAGATGGATGTCCTCCAACCTGCTTCTCTCCAGCAGGTCTGGTGTCCATATCCGTAGTCCATCTGCCAGCTTTGAAAATCCAAATGTTGTTCACAGCATGATCAGGCAACACTGCAGCAGCTCCACCCTCCATGAATCTATCATCACTGTCACAAAGATCATGAAAAACACCAGGAATTGTTTTGTTTCTTAAAAATATTAAAATAAAGCTGAAACAACTTTGTCCTTTGTATTGTTTGTTTTGATTTTTAGTTGATGTTGCCTTTGTTAAATAAATTGTGTTAAAAATTCATCTAAAATCCAACTAAAACCAGTTGAAATCCATCTAAAACCTGTTACCTTAACCTATTGTTTGTTTTTTTGTTTTGATGATGCCTTCCTTAAATCAGAAATCATTTAAACGCCGTTCAAACCTTGTTAAAGACGTATCTACACTATATCAGAATTATGCTGCTTACCAACTGTGATGTAGTATTTTCTAAATCTAGTTGAAATACTACAGATATTAGCAGGCATTTCCGCATTTCGGATTTATTTTCAATTATTAAACCCATCGCTGACTCTTGACAGCATCTTAATTTCCGAAGTCTTCGCGGTCTGTGAAGTAAACGTGTACGGTTTCCATGGAGACGCTTTTATTTAAATGAAGCAAGCGTTTTTCGAATAAAGTTAACGCCAGCAAAGTTTATTTGACTTCAAGTGACAATTCAAAGGTAAAAACAGAATAATGAAATAATAATAAACTAGAAAATAATTTAAATACGTCTGTTATTAAGTTTACATTTGCTAACAGCTATATTAAGCTAGCTAACTTAGCAAAACCAGTCTGTAGCTGTGTGTAGCCGTAGCATTAGCAACAACTTAACGCTTCTTCTGGTTTTTCTGGTTTATAGTAACGAAAATATACTCTTTAAAAGTAAGAATCTAGGCTAAAATATCCAAAATACTGACAAATAAAATTATGTACCCAAGTAAACAGATTTAATGAAGTTTATTGTCGTTGTAATCTTCTTTTAAGCAGTAAATTGTTCTCTTAAATAAAGGGCTGTGCAATTAAAATGTTCAATTTCTGCTCCCAACGATCACAAAACCTATGTAATCGAGTAAAAAAAGATTATTTATTATTTTTTACTTGTTTACCACGAGATTGTGGAAGTACACTACATTGTTGATCTTATATTTTCATCTTAATTATAATTTCTGTTTATTTTTTAAGCCATTTATTCAATGTTCAATGTTTTGGTCAATAAATCCAACACAAGTCAGTGAGTAATTGTGTAAAATAATTGTGATTTCAATAATGACCAAAATAACTGTGATTATAATTGTTTTCCATATTTGAGCAGCCCTCTCTTAAACACTACCAGCCGCTGAAATGACCGAGGCCTCTCAACCTTCGGGGCCCCAGCTCCAGCGCTCTGCAGCTGGAACACACACCAGGAGGTTCATCACTGAGGACCCCAACTGGACCCTGGCTCAAGTGCCTTATTTAACCAAGCTCTGTCTGGAAAGTATAATGAAAAACATTGAAGGTATGCTCCATTTCCTTTTATTTCTTTTTACAGATTTAATCATTATCTAAGGGCTCCCATGCAGAGAAAAGGGCTTTAGTAAATCTGAGCTTCATAAAAATAAATAACAGTACAATGAAAATTTACTGAGTATGATTTTCCAGACTGTGAGCCTAGTTCTGTTTTCCAAAAAACAAATAAATGAATTAATTTATGTAGTTATGTATGTATGAGTTTCTTTTGATTGAGTTATTGATTGCTCATTGCAAGCAGACCACCTTTTTTACTCTGCAGTGTGAACTGGGTCTGGTATCCCGTCCCCTCACAGCAATTTCTGCTCGTAAAACCAATTGTTGACATTTAGAAATCGAACTCAAAGCCACAGAGACAAGGCGGATTCTCTGAGTTGAATAAAAAGGAATGGGAATGGCTGGCCAGGCTACATAATGGAACTTGGTATTACTCAAACAAAAAATAGAAATATCAGAAAAGCATGAAGATATGTATGGGAACAATTGGGATTTAGAAATAGAAAACTGTGTGTCAACATTACAGAACAGTCTCTACAGTAGGAATAATATGCTCGTTAATATTGTTAGTATTATTTTTGTTTTCTGGTGTGTTGTGCAGCCCGTCTCTGAACCCACTTTTTGGTCTGTTTCACAGTTAATCCCATACATGAAGAGCTGAGTCCCTCTGAGAAAACGTTTGTTCAGGAGAAGCTGCCTCTTTCCGTGCCTCTGACGGTGACGGCCAACCTGATCGGAGACGGTACGTACTGGAGGCGTCGATGTGAGCAGCTATGGGACAATGGTGACGTGGTGGATTATGGAAAGAGCTGGAAAAGAATGTTTTTTGAAAGGTACATGGAGGGTTTGATCGAGCACTTCGTCCCTGGAGTGACAGAGCTCAAAACCGTTCTTGAAATGGTCCCTCTTTGTAAGAACTACGTAAAGAGGCTGAATATCACCGAGCTGCTGCCGCCCGTCAGGGAGCCTCAGAAAGAGGACAAGGAGGATCGGTTAGACTTGATGAGCAGCAACAAGGACGACGATAGACCCTCTCTGGACCGTTTTAACTTCAACCTCCTCCTGGAGAAGCTGAGCTGCCTGGAGGAGCTCCACCTGGTGTACAGGGTCAAACAGTGCGGCATGAACTTCGACTGGAGGATGTTTCAGATGACAGAACGAGACTGTGAGACTCTGGCTCTGGCCCTGAAGTCCTGCAAGACTCTTAAGGTGAAAATGTCTGTCCGTGGGTCGCTCTCTGTCAGTGTTTGCAATTATTACCAAAAAAGCTTGCTACTGCCAATCATATGGTGCATTCATGTACTCCTCGGGAACTTGGAAAAACGTTTTTCCGAGTTGAAAAATCAACATGAAGCCTGCTCAAGTCGGAACAACAGACTCTAAAACTCGTGGGAATTGGAGAGATTCTGTTGACGTTATTTTCATCATCAACACGGATATTTTAGTTTAATATGAGTCATTTAAAAACATTTTAATACCAACTGTTTTCACATTAATAACTTAAATAAATTTGACACTAGTTTTTTAGATTTATTTAGACTATATACTAAGTTATTTAATTATTTCCGTCTGTATTTAGAGGTTTCAACACACGTTATGTTCACTTCTTATGTTTTGAATAGTCTTCCTTTTCTTGAAGCGCTGCTAATAACTGCTGCTGTGACTGGATTCACTCATTTAAACACAACATTAACACATTTATGACTCTATCTTCCTGTTGTTATGGTTTAGAATGTTCTGTCTTTCTGACTGAAATCATGTGAACACACTGAATCCTAATTCTGATACTTTCAGAGTTCCTGAGGAGCACCTGAATGCAGCAATATTCTCCTTACATCAAAGAAAGAAAGGTCGTAGTAAACTAATTGAATGCTTGTCTTCTCGTTGCAGGTTCTGCGGCTTCGTCAAAGCTCAGTGGACGACAGACATTGCAGATTCCTGGTGAAACATCTTCTGGACCACCCGTCTCTAATGGAGCTGGACTTGTCTTTTAACAAGATCAGAGACTCAGGCGCCAGAGCCATCGGCAAACTGCTCAACAGGAGTCAACTACAGACCCTTTGCCTCTACAATAATGTCATTAGCGCTGACGGAGCTAAAGCTATAGCTCACGCCCTGTCCCAGAACTCCACCCTGCAGACCCTGGACCTGGTTTTAAACCGAGTGGGAGACGAGGGCGGTCAGGCCATAGCACGGGCCCTGCTTAAGAACAGAACCCTGCAGCATTTGTACTTGGGAAGCAACGTGATGAGCGCGCAGGCGGCCATTTCTTTTTCTGAAGTGCTCGTTCAGAACAACACCTTGATTATCATCGATCTCAGCTGTAACAACCTGGGAGAGGTGAGTGATTCTTCTCATGAAGCTTCAGTGAAATGAATGACAGGGTCCTAGAAGGCCCTTGGACCGGGCAGTTTTAGAGTAACTGATAAAACCTGATGCGATTTCAGAAAGAGAAAAAAATGGGTGATGAAAAGCTGTGGAAATGTATATTCCATTGACTCTCTGTTTCCCCAGGTTCATTATTACTAAATACTGACTTTACCCAGTCCAGTATTTTAAACTGTCTCCATGTCCAGTGAAAATACCACTAACACTTTAAGATCAGTAAAGATGCTACACACTGAAGTGAACAGACAGGCTTTTCAGTTATTTATAGTTGTGTGTGAAAAACGAGCAAGAACAGAAAGCTTAGTTGTGTTATTTAAAAAGAAAGAGAGAGGTATACTGTTCTTGGATCTAATGCTCAGAGCCTGAC
Source organism: Rhyacichthys aspro (assembly GCA_036850595.1). Classification (NCBI taxonomy): domain Eukaryota; kingdom Metazoa; phylum Chordata; class Actinopteri; order Gobiiformes; family Rhyacichthyidae; genus Rhyacichthys; species Rhyacichthys aspro. Next base: position 1,294,626 of record CM072170.1, read on the forward strand.
CACAGTGAGGATCAGAAATCACCCACACAGCAGAAATATCCCATACAGTCCCATCAATATCCCTGACCTTCACAAAAATAGAAATGACATTTTTAGATAAAACACCAGTGTCACCCACCGTTGGCAGTTTAATACAGCTGTCCTTGGACCTTTAAGGTGCGAGAGGTGTACTTTGGCCAAGTTGCATCAAAAAGTGAGATGTTAGCAGGTTGAGTAAACAGTATCATCTCTCTCTGTTTGTTTTGAAGGAAGGAGTAAAGGCCCTGAATGATGCTGCGTCTAAAAGCACCAGTCTGCACCGGTGCAATCTCCAAAAGACTGGCCTCGACAAAGAGGACAACGTCCCCAACGAGGACCAGGCTCAACAGACGACAGACAAATAGACGACAGCCGCTCTTCGTTAGTAAAACAAACTCACCTCGATAGTATCTGTAATGACTCTGTGGAAGGCACCAGAAACTAAACCCAAAGTCAAATAAGTCAAGTTTGTGGTGGGTTTTTTGTACAGGTTTTAAGAGAAATGGGCCATATACTGAAACTAGAGACATCCCAATGACACTTTCTCACAACTTTAAAGACAGCCTCTTGACCTCAGCCGAAATATGATGTTCAGTTTTCACTTTGATCATCTTCAGTCACGGTAAAATATTTCCAAACAGAGCTGAATAAAGAGAACCGGTGTCGGGATTAAAACAAACATATCAAATAAGAAATGTGAAAAGTCAAGACAGATTATACAGTGAACAATTCCGTTTATTGAGCCTCTTATGTTGACACAGATTTGGTATTTGATCCTTATTTTACATCAAGGCAACGCTGTGTTGGCTCTGAGTTGTTTTTTTACCCAAATACGTACTTCATGATAATATAACGAACCAAAATAAACGATGAAGCAAATTATTACCTATTGTTAGTGTCACTAAAATCATCTAAACAGAGGCCAGTGCTAGTGACTATATGCAGCTATTATTAAAATACTGATTATATTTACATCAGTCATCTCTACTGATATGCAGCTTTAAGAAATGCATATTATTCATTACTGATAAGTGATTATTATTATAAATGAAAATATAAGGTGTTTAGTGGATATGCCACATGAGCCTTTATACCAAGTATACCTACACTAATATCTACTCTAACCTTACATCACTGTCTCTAGTACAAATCCATTCTGCCACCGTCTAAAAAGCCACGGTTCATTTCAATATAAAAAGACTATAAAATAAAAAAGAAAACAGAATAAATGGTGAGTGCTTTGTTGAACAGCCTTTATGACAACAGCTGAGTACAGTTAGTAAGTCTGCGCTGAGTAAACATTCAACTGGTTTTATCTAATCTCTCTTATTACTTTTAATCAAAGTGGGTCTATCATTATTCACTAATCACAGAAGAAAGACTGATGTGTAGTAATAATGGCTAAATCATGTAAATGGAAATAAGTCGTGAAAAGAAACATAAAAAAGATGATTTCATGGTCCAAATAATTGTAGGTTACTTTCCTGAGTTTAAGTGGTTTTCAAACATAACCCGATGAAAGCAGATAATTAAGTTTTAATTTGGTAAATGTGAATGTATAAAATGTAGTTAGCGTTATTAGCTGCACTGACCACTGTAAGAGGAATGTAATGAGATGAATTGGTCATGATTTATTTTCTCATTAGTTTGAGTGACAGCTGTAACAGGAACAAACACAGACTGTGTGACTGCAGCCGAGCTTCAGATATTTACTATTCTTAGAAATCCAATGTGTTTGAATTCAGCCAGTGTTCAATTGCAGAAAACATATCTGCTAATGATCCGCGCCGTTTAAGTTTCACTGCAGGCCTCGGGATGAACGCTGCTGTGCTCTTAGTGCAGGACAGTGCTAAAAGAACATGCAGATATTAACAATAAAAACATCAAGCTCCTTTTGAAGTGACTTTACAGTGAAATTGTGGTTTGCCTTTTCTTCAGACTTGACTGTTGCGTGACATGTCTCTGAAACAAAGCTCACCAGGACTAAGATACTGCATGCACTCAACTTTATTTTGCGTATTTAAAGTAATCCTGTCATATTATGTGACACTATCAGTAGTGAATCCAGGCCTGTTCCTATTTTAGGCGTCTTTGATGGTCTGTCTCTCTGATACGCATCAGCAGCAGCACCGAGCGACTAAAAGAGTTAGAAAATGAGGAACAGTCATCTGAAAAAGACTTAGGCCCTGACATTAGGACGCTCAGAAACACTGCAGACATCAACAGTGTATGTCTCTTTGCTTGTTGTTTGTTGTGTTACAGAAGCTTTTACAGTTGAGTGTGAATTGTTAATCTGACATTTATGTAATGCTTTAGAAAGGCACTTAAATAAAGAGGTAGACTGAATAAAAATAGCAAATAAGGAACAGAGAATATTTAAAACCTAAATTAAAATATAACTAGCTCTTTTTTCCTTTATGTAATTACTCAACAGTTTGAAGAAGGGTTGTAGGTTTATTTTGAAGTTAGTGTTTCCTTTAACCCTGTTCTCAATTATTCATCACCTCTGCCTCTATATTTAGAAAGATGGGAAGGATAATGTCATCGCAGCCGAGCGGCTACATCACATATCACATTTATTTTTGTCTAAATGTGTTTCTTTCTGAGGGAGTCGCCTCCATCAGACTTCATCAGACTCATTTACAAGTTTCAAGAGAGATTTCATTCATGAAACAGAATGAACTGTTTTTTTAAGCGTAGCAGTTTTAGCAGTGTTTTTAGTACTTTCCCTCATGATTCACACCAATGAGTCAATGAGAATCTGTTAACCTCAGAGGAATACAGACTCTTCTTTTTCTTGGCATTTGATCAGGCTACAACTGAATTAAACATATTTCATGTTTTTAACATCCTAATATGGCATTTACAGTTTTATGTAATGTCATTGTATTATTACATGCTTTATAATGAGGCTTTGAATCTGCTCGTATTGACTTTGGCAATTTACTTTTAAAGCAACTGTATCCACCGTCTCCTCAAGAGCCCTATTCTGATCCAAGGGTTAGGGTTAGGGCCCAAAACACCTTGTACTCTGAGGGGTACAGGTACAGATCCCATAACTCCATGGCTGTCCCTGGGTCGGGGTCATAGAGACGTCTCCACACAGGAGCCGTTCCTGTGCAGCGAGCGGTGGTCGTGGTTGAGGCAGCCTTCGTTGCGGTGGACTATGAGAACAGGGAAGTAGAGAGCGTCCTGATAGGCCGGGGGGCTCTCCTCGCTCGGCTGTGTTCCTGACAGACAGCGAGTGCTCTCTGTGGGGCAGGGCTCGTTCAGACTCCCGCTGCTCCTCCACAGGCAGCTCCTCCTGGAGCCGTAGAGCCGGCTCAGAGACAGGCGGCTGGCGCTGAACGGGAGGCGGGGGCTGGCCGTGTTGCAGATACTCAGGGCGCTGCGAGAGAAGATAGACGAGCTGCTCATGGCGCGGTGGCAGCGCTCACAGTTTTGTCTGTAGCCGCCGTAGCCGCCACAAACAGAGTAGCTGTTGCTGCTCCCTGAGAGTTGAGCCAAGTCCATGAGGACAGCCTCAGAATAACTGGGCACCAGCTGCTGGTTGGAGCGAATGTGCCACTCCAGCTCCGTGCTGTCGATGGTGTTGACCCGCGGGATGTGACGGCAGTATGGCCGCTCTTCTGACGGCGTGGTGGCAACGTAGTCAAAGCCAAAGAGCTTCTCCACGTGATAGTGGGCACAGGCCGTGCGGTACTCCGTCAGCACCCGCAGAGGCCACGACAGGGTAAAAGCCGCGGCCACCCAAAAAGAGGAGTTAGTGGCGTACCAGGGCAGGTGGTTGGGGTCTGAAAAGGCAATCATGTGCTCCTTAAAGTCTACATTCTTCAGGTGCATCCCCTCGCGCGCCTCCATGTAGTCGTCCAAGCCCTCGTTCTCTGTGAAGAACCTGGCTCTCTGAGTCAGGTACGAGTTCTCAGACTCCACGTTGGCGAAGCTAAAGCACTTAGTGAACCTCAGTCTGGTGATTGGGAAGCTCTCCAGGCCCAGCAGGTGCTTGGAGATGTCTTTAACTCCACAGTTGCCGTAGTCGAACTCTGCCTCTGCCACGTGGGTGTTGACCCGCTCGTGGTAGACCTGAGTGGTGGTGTAGGCGTCCCCGTTACGGTAGCGCGTTACCTGACGGGTCCTCCTCACGTAGTGGTAGCTGATGGCCTTCCACCAGATGCAGGGAGTGGCCTGCTGCATCCTCCGGACGCGCTCCGCCACATTGTCCACGTCCACCTTGTACTGCAGCTCGTTGCGGGTGTGGCAGTGCCAGCACTCCACCAGGTACACCACGTAGAGCATGACCAGAAAGGCCAGAGGGATGTAGATGTAGCCGTTGGAGCAGGGGCTGTCGTGGTACATCATGGACTTTCCTTTGTAGGCGCTGTCGAAGGTGAGCCGCGTGACCGTGGTCGTCTGGCACCAGGCCATGGCCCCGACGCAGCCGTACATCAGCAGAGACAACAGCAGGCATTTCCAGTGAGTCTCCTGACACAGAGACTTGGACAGGGACTGCTTCACCGGCCGCTGCTGCAAAACACGACAAAAAAACACCCGCTGAGTCGAGGGAACAGACTGTTAATTAAACACATGGCTTTAACACCTTTGAGCGAGAAAGAGAACTTGAACAGTGTTATTTATGAACTTGAGAACATCTAAATACCTCAGGGATAAAGTTAGAAACTGTTGGGTTATGCCTATAAAATATTTACAGAATACGCTGCGTTTTAAGAGCTTTATCATCTTTAATGCATGAGATGTGAACCAATCTGTACGTGTCGTTCTGGGCCTCTGATAATATACAGAATAAAGCATCTACATGTCAAATTTATATTATAACAGAACGAGTGGGCAGTATTTGGACAGTGCTAAAGAAGTCAGTATTTTATATATTATTTTATAGTATTTAATCATATAAAATTGGAGTAAAACAACCAGAGCCATGTTCCTTCGCTACAGCCACATTTGAAATGAAGCCAAGCTGAAAATGCATCCTTTTCCTTGTGGCGACATAAAGCTGGTGCCATCCTTTATCAGCTCAGGGCAGAGTCAGCCCCAGAGCCTGAATCAAAGCACGTCACGCCTTTTGGGAACGCTGCCGTGACTCTGGCAGGGATTCAAAAGCCCCAGGAAGAAAACATTAACGCAAAACTCCCTCCAAACAAGACGATCTGTGGCTGGAACGTAACAAAGGGCCGTCGAGGGTTAAGTACTGTTTATACGTGACCACGCTGCTCTGATGTATTGGATTCAACTGCTCTGGGTGTACTCCAAGGGACAGAGCGCCATCAATAATAGATGTTTTCTCCCTAATTATCTTCCCCACCTCCGTCACACGGCGCTGGTTCCTTACCAACCACAGGCTACACCCCGCGGCGGCGAGAGGGAGTTACAGTCCCATTGAGACAAACCTGCTGCAGAAGAGCATTTACTCAGCCTTAGCTTTATCATCAAGATCACATCACAAATTATACATCATAAAGATATCACTGTCTGTTCAAGAGGCAGGCGCAGACTAATTGACATTATTCTTTAAAAGATTATGCCAAATTTAATCAGTCTGGCTTCAAATTATTATTATTTTACTTCAATTCTAACTAATAATGTATTATTTTTGCTGAATTGCACATTACTTTATGTCTAATATATGCTACAAATGTAAAAACCTTTGAAATTACGGTTTGAAGACACAGATATATATTTATTTATATACTTTGGCTTTTGGGTGGTTCCCTGATTAACCTGTACAGGCCAAAAGAAAGAACAAAAACACAGGAACATAACATAACAGTGATGATATTAAGGATTTCAAGCACCAATAGGAGCTGTATGTGACTTTACAGACTATCCTTGTGAAATTATGCAACAAAATCCGCCACAATTTCAGTCTAAATTTGATGCAGACTTCCTGAAACATCAACTAAATAATGGACTAGTTTCTTACACAAGAGAGTTTTTATGTAACGCAGCTGGTCTCACTGTGTTAGCTCAAGTGTCTGTTAACTTTAGCTTTGAGGCTCCAGTGGCTCGTGAATCGTGAAACTGAAAAGACAAAGAGGTTAGAAACAAAGCACGTTTTTTTAAATATTCATTATATTTTATAAAAGGCGGACGTTTTTGGAGCTTTCTGCAAAATTCAGTGTTTTATATCAACTCCAAATACAATATAAAGAACGATGACCTTTTGGAAATTTGCCAGGACCCACCAGAGACTCCTGAGCCTTGTTTTGGAACGCCTCGGTTCAGATGAGGACAAACTGGAGCAGCTTTTGAGTTTGTCCAATGCACTGTGAATTAGCTTTAAACAATGAGAGAAGACTGTCCCTGTCTCGTGTAAATGTGGCGATGGGAGCGCGGTTTGGGGGGATTCCAGTCATGGATCCCATTAATTAAAGGCTGTTTTTGTCCCACACAATGTAAGCCATGCTCTCACCTCCTCCCGGGGGCCGTCCTCCTCTTCCCCGGGGACAGAGCTGCTCTCACTGGCTGCGGCCGCCGAAGCTGGGGACATTATTATCACAACGCTGCGAAACCCGGGGCATGGATCTGCTTTTCGGATGAGGGCTTTCCATAAACAACACGAGGATCCCTTTACGCATCATCCGCACGCGTCTGGACAGAAAGGCTGAGAGGACGCATGTTGCCGTCCGCGCATTGTCCCAAAGAAAAGAGACGGAGACAGAGGCGTCCTCGGCGCAGAGCCACACAGGGACAGTCCTTCTGAAGCAGGTGGAGCTGTGGAGCAGGACAAAGGCGAGCACGCGTTCACAGCTCATGTAAATAAAACACACACATCGCTGTCGGAGCAAATCACAGCAGCTCAGCCGCTCGAGAGGCGGAGCTACGCAGGGACCCTCCCCCAAAACAGAGCCCCTCCCCCAAAACAGAGCAGCCTCTTCACCCTCCTCCAGAGCTGCTTTAACAATCATTTTTAGAACAATAATAAGACAAGATTACGACTGTATTAAGATTAGGAAACACTAAAATCTAAATGGGGCCAAGTGTAGTCCTCTTGTTGTTCTTTTCTGGCCACTTCTGCTGTGTTTTAATAAGATTTAAGATAAATGCTTGTTCTCGTCGGGCGTCGGACTGAAGCCTGTCTTTGGGCCCGAGAAGAACCCACCATCTTCTAACTGTGTTATTTATTTATCATTTTGTGTGGACTTTGAAGGACAGTTTATTTCAGAGGTTGGTCACTGTTAAAACCTGGATCACGAGGACTAAACTTGAACTGGCACGACCTGATTTTCTCAGACACACTTTCATTAAAAAAGTAAAACTGTTGATAAAACCTGCAAAATTTTGAAAACTATGTAGAAAAAAATACTGATTTTAACTTACTAACTTAAATAAGCTTTGTGATAGAAATGACACAAAATGTTGATTATAAGTAAGTGATTCTAATAAAGCAAAATAAAATAAAGGCAAAATAAAGTCAATAAATGCATTATTTATGAAGACAATAACTTGAAATCACGCCATTTTGTCACATTTTTGGAAAAACTCCTTCTGTATTAGCAGCTAATGATACTTTTCAGCATTAATTATACACAAAATAAAATGCAAATTTCTGCATTATTTTTACATTTTAAGAAAATATAGGGTGTTTGGAAATGATGACCGAAAAAAAAAAGGTAAAATTGTGTATTGTAAATTATTTTTTTCCAGAAGTTCATTTGATTCTAGACTAGTTTTTACAAAAATCAAATATAAATAAATCTGTTGTTTAGTTTTTCCAGATAAACTGTGCTCTTTCAGGTAAATTACTGCTCATTCTCGTTTTGTTAAGAGACAGTCACCATTGAGCTCCTATAAAATAAATAATCATTAATGTAAACTGTGTTATTTAAATGTTAATTAAATGACCTGGAAACACCTGAGCCGCTCCAGGTCAATCTGTAACCATAGCAACCAAAGCATTACTCCTCCAATTAAACCACATGGGGGCATCACTATATATGAGAATGTTAGTTTTATTATCATTTCACAGCAGAAAGCAACATAATGAGTCCGTATTAACAGCATTTATTCATAGTAACTTTACAAAAGAGAGTGCAGCCTGTTTCTAAAATTCACTTCAAATCATCCACTGCAGATTTTGTAAATAAAAGGTTGTGGCTGAAGCCTTCGGCCCGTGGCTGGTGTTTATCGAGGCCTGCGGCTGGACGTTGGACCGAGAAGAGCTGGAGTAAACACGAGAGGACGAGGTGAAAACAGACGGCGGTTCCTGGCAGGGTTTTTAGGCCCGAGACCGTTCTTCTTTAAACTTAGCGTCTGTGAGGAATGTGAAGAGCAGAAAAGTGGAGCTGTGTGAGTGAGCCAGACCACAACAAGCTTCTCAAACTGGAGAAGGAAACGAGAGATGATAGATGGGTTATTTCTGAAACACAAGGAGGTCAGAAATACAAGTTGCTTTTATATCGTGTCCTTTTATTGACTCAGACTCAATAGGAAACACTTCAGACTACTGTATATTTGTAAATACAGAACATGTGTGATGCAGGTATATTGCAATCCTTAAAACATGATGTAAATGTCTAAATATAGATCATAGAGAAACCTTAAACTGTTATTATGCAAGAGCTGTAACGCACATCTAATACACACAGTAAGAAAAATAGAGATTAAACACTGGAAAAAAACTGCAAACACGCTTTAATCCCAAAAGTTTCCAGAGTTATTGCCCTCTTTTTGTCAAGTTTTAACCTTTGACCTACTGAGCTGTTAAAACCAACGTGTTATCAATGAAAAAAGGCCAACTTGACCCACAGCGCTCGAGTTTGGACAACAAAAGGTTTGCAGTAAAAGGCCAGACTTTGAGGAAAAAATATCCGTCGACTGATAAAGTTTGTGTGGTTTACGAGCAGCGTAGGAGTCAACGGACAAAAGGACGTTTATATCAGTTCAGAAATAGTAGCCTGATGTTTGGAGGAGTGCTGGGAAGGTTTCCAAAGAGCCTGTTTGACAACCATTTACATGAAATGGTGCTGTTATTACACAATGACAAGTGTCAACATGCATGTAGGTTCTGTCATGATGCATATTTCTCCAATGATGGCACGACATGGGGTTTTTGAGACTTTTTATTTAGTTTAAATAAATATATAAAACCCTGAAGAGAGTTTTTTCAAATGTATTCAATTGAGTATAATATATAATAATAATAATAATGAATGTATGAAACAAGAGACAACTCACTTCTTAATCTTTATCTGCTTTTTTATGATATTATCACCTTATTTTTATTCATTTTTATCTATTATTTTTATTATTTATAATAGTGATGTCATCTTTTAAAACATATCCTCAACATTACCTTCAGCTTTTGTCTCGTTTCATGAGAAAACGTCCCAAAAAATGACAACAATGCAGTTCTGAAGGGCACATTTTAAGCTGTGTGTGTTTATGCAACAAAATAAAAGCTTGAACTTGTCAAGTTTAGGTGCAGTAGATGCTCAGGAATCCACGAGGGAGTAGTATTTTAAAGAAGAGAAGCTGGACTATTAAACATCTCATTTTCAGGCATAAGCTTCTTTATTATCTTCTGAAAACTGCTACTGGTTTTTAATTTTATGTTGAAATTAAATAATGTAAGCTTTTAAATCTGTATTTACGTGCATTTGAAGGCAGCATTATGTGAGTAACACTTAACTCTGTGTAATCTGTCAAACTATTGAAGAAAATGAACTGTTTTGTGCACACTTTTCAAATAACGTTCTTTTAATCTTTGGAGAAGCATTAAGTCTTTTCAGAGACTCAAGTCCAAGTGAAGTCTGAGTCTTTGGTTCAAGTCCAAGTGAAGTCTGAGTCTTTGGTTCAAGTCCAAGTCCAGTTACAAGTCTTTTTACATTTTCTCAAGTTGAATCAGAAGTCATTAAATTTGTGACTCAAGTCTGACTCGAGTCCACACCTCTGAGAAGTGGTGTTGTAGTCGCAAAGCTATGGACTTATACTTTATTTTACTTCTTAAATTACATAACTTTAAACTATGAATTGCCTAAATTGTCCAAATCATTGATATCTGGTAGTTTTTGTGTCTCAGGAGCATCGTGAAGGATATGCTCAGAATCCGTGCTTTTATTTTGAAATGACGCCGTCTGTTGGCCTTGACGTTCGTCCAATTTAAACGTTGCGTGTGTGCGTGCGTTCACGCGCACTGGGGATTCCCCCGCGTGACAAAAACAGCCTTGCCTTTCACATGTTGTCAGCTCTTATCGCCTTTCATTGCTCATATGCTCTGCGCCCGGAGCTCGCGCTGCGCACACCGGATATCCACGCGGTCTGCGCCTTTTTAAACATTTTTTGCTCAAAAGGGAATGAACATTTTTGCGTTTTCACACTTTTTAACGTCTCGCCGCTGCGGAAAGTTAGTTATTTGGGGTAATATTTAGAGGGGACTGGCATGAAAGGCTGCGTTAAGTTCCACAAAGGAGCACCGAGCGGCCACGACCCCCGCAGCCGCCTGTAAGTCCTCGGGGACGGGGTAAGGAGCACCATGACGAGCTGCGGTAAAGATGAGCTGCTGGAGGAGAGCCGCACAGACTCGGGCATCGACTCGTACCGCTCCATCATAAAGTCAGAGGAACCACGGGATGCTAGCTCCGACTTTAGCGGCCCCAGAGACAAGTTTGCGGCCGTGGAAGAGCGCCTGGACTCGGCGTACGGCTCCTCGTCGCTCACCGTGGAGAGTCTGTCCGAGATTGTGGAGGGCTGCACGCTGTCCACCTCAGACCGGGACACGGCACCGGGCTCCGAGGCGCCAGAGGAGGAGGAGAACCCGCTCACAACCATCACTGAAGATGGAGACACGTAGGTTTACCTCCACTTTCTTTAAAATTATGCTCATTTCTCTGTTTCTTGCATTTTACGCAGCAGTGGTTCTCGGTCTGCAAAGTATGATGCATTGAATGAGCAATCTAAAGATATTAACCCGTCCCTCTGCTTTAATTTCTGTCTTTTTGATCATTTTCTGTTAATGTAATGTAAAAAACAGCGTGCCATTTGTCATTTAGACCAATCTTTACATCATTTTTGGGCAGATTTGGATCTAAAAGCCACACTTCTTCATTATTATTTGATCATTGTGGCCATGTTTGACTTACATACAGCTTAATTTTACAGGCCAACAGTAAAAACAGTAATTGCAAATGAATTTTCTCCATTTTCACAATCATGAATGCTCCAATTTTTGAACTAAATCTGCTTTATGTTCATTTTTTCACACTGGATGCCCATGAATCACTGCTAAACTCTGAATGGCATTGAATAAACTGGTTGTTTTGTGTGGCAGAGCTGGTTTTCAAGGGGATTTCATAGTGATGTGATACTGCAGAGCTTTATAATGAACTTTGCCCATGTCATGAATGTGGACGCACCACTTTTAGGCAGAAAACAGAAGTGAAAGACAGTCAGAGGCTCGGACTTCCCCGTGCGACGCTCAGACAAAGCACATGCTGTCAGGCTGCTCTGAGGCTGGCTCACCAACAAACTTGTTGATCAGGACTGGACGGTGTGAGGAGATGTTAGTTTAAATGCAATAAAACTCATAAAGCAGCTTTGAAATGACCTTCAGCTCATATTCAGGCTCCATCCACTCAAACTTATCGCACTACATCCAGAAAAAAGTCTTGCAAGTAGCTGCGTCTGTACAAAAGCTAGCATTGTGTTCCATTCATGGCTCAGCAGCGTTCACTCTTCTTCCTTCTCCACTCTCTCCATGTGCGTTGGTGCAATCCATGACATTTTTAATGATTGCTTAAGGCTTGATGAAGTCACCCACGTTCACGAGCGAAGTGTGTAACAAGCTCTGCTCAAAAGAAGCACAAGAAAAAAATGATCCATGACATTATAATGATCAGGATTATGTTTAAAATGTCATTAAATATCCAGAAGCATGTCTGTTCATTAAATGACAATGAGGTGTTGGTTTAAAATGATAAAAAGCAACAAAATCGCAGTAAAAAGTAGGTTTGTACAGTTACAGTTACTCAATACTAACTGGTATCGGAGCTTTTTGTACTCGTTTGACCTCTTTAAACACTGATATAATGTACTTTCTCATTATATTAGGAGCTTAAATCATGATAAAAATAAAGTAAATGTGCAAAAATGTCAGAAAGAACAAAAGTATTCAACATTATTCACTGATAAAACATCTGAAAATGGCCGTGGCGGTTGATTTCTTTCTTTAGTTGTGTATTCCTGAGTGAACCCGAGCCCCTCAGAGTCGTCCAGAGACAGCGCTGCAGCGTCATCCGTGTGTTGACGTTAAAGCTGGTCTGATGTGAGCCTCACAGAGCGTTGTTGTGTGTGACCTCCTTTTATTTCCGCTCCACAATGGTCAGGGCTTCTTTTTTGGTGTTTTTCTCACAGCCTAACTATAGATACCTGCGGAAAATGAAAAAAAAAACACACCTGAAGCAGATCACAGCGCTGTGTTTTAATTTAACCCTGAGGGATTTTTTTTCAGCTCTTATTCATTCAAGTCAAACCAGGAAGTGCCTCTAATGAACACTCAGCCGGTCGTTTATGTTCCTGCAGCTTTACTTTACATCAGAGTTCTGGATTCAGGCTGAATATTGAGGAGAAATGAACTAGAAAACCTGAAAATCCTCTTTTACCAATGACACAGTAACTCATGGAACTATTGGTGCATTCAGGTGCTCCTCGGGAACTGGGGAAAACTCAACAGAAAACATTTAAAATAGTTAAATATAAGTCATTTAAAAGCATTTCAACTGTTTTCACATTAATTAATTGATAATTTAACTAGTTTTTGTCCATTTAGACTTATTTAGACTAAATACTAGTTATTTATTTATTTCCGTCTGTATTTAGAGGTTTATGTTCACTTCTTATGTTTTGAATAGTCTTCCTTTTCTTGAAGCGCTGCTAATAACTGCTGCTGTGACTGGATTTAAACACAACATTAACACATTTTTAACTTCCTCGTTGTTTTGGTTCAGAATGTTTTGACTGAAATCACATGAACCCACTGAACTCAGAAGGATGACTTTCGAGTTTCTGAGGAGCACATGAATGCACCATTAGGGCTATAAAAGGTTGCAAAGGAAATATTATAGATAGTATTTACGATGGAAAAAACTGTTCCATTATCACTTTCTCTGTGTTTAAAATGGAGTTAGAAGACAGTGTTGACTTTTTCAAATGTTTTAAGAGTGACTTTCTTTAACGGAAACAGTTTTTTACAATTTTAAAACAAATGCACTGTTTAGGAAAGGCTATATTTTTTAAGAAAGCTAAAGTTTTAAGATGCAATAATGACATTCAGTCTATTTGAAGATACCTAACACGTGAATGTTCTCTTGGGGATTCATAAAGTTTAATTGAATTGAATTGTTTTAGGACGAGGAGAAGACAAAACTCACACTGTGCTGCTCACTAAAACTACTAGAAGCTACAAACAAAACAAAACAATAAAAAACGGCATTTTTTCAAACAAGTTTTGCGTCAGATATGGACGATGAGGTGGAGATGGGGCGTGTAATGTACAGTAGTGAGTAAAAGACACGTAAAAACCTTCTGCTCTGCTGCGGAAGTGGTCTCAAAGATGTGCACCATTCAAGTTTTGTGGGAAAGTTGAAATCCCACGCCGTCTGTGTGTTTGTCTGTGAGACTGCGGTGAACTTATCATTTGACGCAAGATAAGACCCACAGAGACACATTATGCTGAGTCATTGTACATTTGCATTGATTATTATTGAAGTTTACTGATTTACATTTAAAAGAAAACAGAGCTCTGTGTTTTTATTCTAAATGAAGCGCTACAGGCTACGTTTCCTGCCTCTTGCACACGTTTGTTTGCTGCGACCTCCCACTCGTGTTTTGAGGTTGCTGTGTTGTTGTGTTGTATTTCGTTTGCAGAGAGTGAATATGTCAAAGCGTAAAAAGGATGCTGCTACTCAAACTCAAATGCATTTTTAATGAGCCCCTCAAAACCCTCTGAATTTTACTGTATTGCTCAATAGCCCGACCACTAAGCCTCGTCACTCAGCCCACCGTGTGTTACACTTCGAGTTAGTCTCTCGAGATGAATACTGAGGAAAAACAGTGAGGCAATATTTTCTGTCAGCTTTTGAAATGCGGTCTTTTTTTTGGTTTGATTGCTCAATATAAGAAAGATAAAGTGAGGCCTGTGAGGTTTTGCAAACTTGACACATACTGTATTCCTCTTTCTGCAGAATCTTACACTTGGCCATCATCCACGAAGACCAACACTTTGCTCAGCAGCTGATAGAGATCTTTCCCAAAGAAGTCCTGGACATTCAAAACAACCTGTACCAGGTGAGCACTTCAACTGAGCACGGCCGGAGCTGCTGGTACATGTAGCCCACATTCTTAGAACTCAGATAAAAACAGAAATACTGATTTTAGATGGATCTGAAATGGTTTAAGATGGATTTGAACAGGTTTTAGATGGATTTGAACAGGCATTAGATGGATTTGAACAGGCTTTAGTTGGATTTCAACAGGTTTAGGTAGATCTGAATAGGTTTTAGGTAGATCGGAACAGGTTTAGGTAGATTGGAACAGGTTTAGGTAGATCGGAACAGGTTTAGGTAGAGCGGAACAGGTTTAGGTAGAGCGGAACAGGTTTAGGTAGATTGGAACAGGTTTAGGTAGATCGGAACAGGTTTAGGTAGATTTAAACAGGTTTTAGGTAGATTTGAACAGGCATTAGATGGATCTGAACAGGTTTTAGATGGATTTAAACAGATTTTAGATAGATCCGAACAGGTTTTAGATGGATTTGAACAGGTTTTAGATGGATCTGAACAGGTTTTAAATGGATTTGAACCGGTTTTAGATGGATCTGAACACGTTTTGGATAGATCTGAACCGGTTTTAGATGGATCTGAACAGGTTTTAGATGGATCTGAACAGGTTTTAGTTGGAGGAACCAGCTGAGCACATAAACTGAACACTGCTGGAGGAGAAGCACATCCATGTTTCTTTTTTTAACATGTGTTTATCTTTAGAAATCCATAAAAGCTCTTTCTTTTTGACAAAATGGGACAAACATTATTATAACACAGGCGGCCATTTTGTTTCTACCTCCTTTTTCTGTCAAATCGGCGAAAAAATACTGAGCCGTTGCATCAAAGCTTCTGAACAGACTCTGAAAGTGAACCTAAACAGATTTTTTTTTTTTTCTAACTTTTTTTTTTTTTACACTTTATTTTTTTAGCAAACATAATAACCATAAGAAAACAATATCAAAACCATACTAAATGAATGTGCACCTTTTCATTAACATGCAACACAAATCCTCATTATTTTATGTATTAAAACGTGGGATTTTCTTGTTTTTTGGTCTTATTTTAACACACTTTAAACCGTAAACTCCCTCTGCTGACGACTACAGTCAATGTTTAATGTCAAAACTTCGCACGACCCCTTTTTTTCTGCTCACAAACACACCACAGCTTTTCAGTCCACTGCTACTTCCCCAAAGTCAGTCCCTCGATTGTGGAAACAGAGGCAGTATTTTTATCGCTGAACTTCCAGAGAAGCGTTGTTCCTCTTTACTCACAGTGCGTCCTCTTTGGGTCGTCTCTGTGGGTGGCTCCAGACTTGGTTTTTTTTTTTTCCCTCTAATGGGACGGTCCGCGGAAACTCCCCTGCTTCACTTTACCTCCAGTAGAAATAGCAGCGGAGGGAGCCGTGAAGTGTATCCTGGCGTGAATGAGGGCGGTTATTCCTGTCCTTTGAGATGACAGATGAGCAGGAGGCAGAAGTGCAAAATGCATCGAACTTAAAAGACGCAAGAAAAGTCCAGGAAATCACCACAAGAAAGCACCTTATACAATGACTCAGTGAATACTACACTTCTTTCCTGTGCAGTCATTTGAAAACTAAAGAACACGGGTTACATATGAACAAAAGGAACCTTTAGAATTTGCATATGAGCAGTAATGCATTGTCTTTTTCCAGATTTCCTTAAATGATATGAAAAGCTAAAAAATAGAAGCTAACAAAAAGATATATGAAGAACTTTTGCACATATTAAATACTAGATAAAGCAGATAATAATTACAATGACAACTCTATAAATTTACCTTATTATGGTCATTTGTGCAGCTTGTTTTTACCCTAGATCCTGTTTTAAACACTCTTTGTCTCGACTGATCAATCGTGAAGCTGCTAGAAATGAATACAATATCACTTTTATATATTGCAGTATATTTAAAGGTAATGTGTGTACCTCAAAAGTCATATCTTGTGGAGAACATGTTGATGTGGCCAAATAAAACAGGCCACACAAATGCAGCTAACTAAAGGCCTATATAATACAGCTATACTTCTATAAATACTCCTATAAATACAGAAACATTTGCTTATGGCTCATTTAACGGATTTAGATGGATCTGGACAGGTTTTAGTTGGATTTAAATAGGTTTTAGATGGATTTGAACAGGTTTTAGTTGGATTTAAACAGGTTTTAGATGGATTTAAACAGGTTTTAGATGGATTTAAATTGGTTTTACATGGATTTAAACATGTTTTAGATGGATTTAAACAGGTTTTAGATGGATTTAAACAGGTTTTAGATGGGATTTAAACAGGTTTTAGATGGATTTAAACAGGTTTTAGATGGATTTAAACAGGTTTTAGATGGATTTAAACAGGTTTTAGATGGATTTAAACAGGTTTTAGTTGGATTTAAACAGGTTTTAGATGGATTTAAACAGGTTTTAGTTGGATTTAAACAGGTTTTAGATGGATTTAAACAGGTTTTAGATGGATTTAAACAGGTTTTAGATGGATTTAAACAGGTTTTAGATGGATTTAAACAGGTTTTAGTTGGATTTAAACAGGTTTTAGATGGATTTAAACAGGTTTTAGATGGATTTAAACAGGTTTTAGATGGATTTAAACAGGTTTTAGTTGGATTTAAACAGGTTTTAGTTGGAATCAAACAGGTTTTAGATGGATTTAAACAGGTTTTAGATGGATTTAAACAGGTTTTAGATGGATTTAAACAGGTTTAGATGGATTTAAACAACAGTGTGTAGTTTTGGGTGCCATCTGGTGGTGAAAGAGTGCAGTTCCTCTTATCTCTCCCCTCCTTTCTACAGTCTGTGAGCACATCTACAGAAGCCCTGCAGGGACATGCTGAATGTTGGTTGATGAGTTTAAATAATATAGAAACATAATGACATTGTGTATAAATGTGTGTTAGAAAAGAACATGAATGTGTTAAAGAAGCTGAGGAAATAAAACATTAAAGATGGACATAACTGATCTGGAAGTTCCATTACTTCCTGTTTCTGTGTCACGAGACAAACTGAGCACGCCCCAGAACCTTTCAGGTTTAAGGTTTAAGAAGGTGTCTTTCCGTCCGGACTCTCCACGTTTATAAATGTCTGTTGTTCCAAGAGATGCAAATACAAACAGTGAAGAGGTTATTTTACTGTCGAAACTGTAGCTGTGACTCATTTCTTCCATTTGGTTCAACTTTTTACTACAAAAGTTTACACAATGTCTCTTTAACTGGTCCCTGGACTTTTTTGTGTGTATTATTGTGATTATTATTATTGCATAACTTTGTCTGTGTTGATGCAAACGGCACAAAATTGATCCAGATTGTGTATTTTGGGGTGAATTTTAATTTTTCATGATTTTTTTTCTCATGCCTTTAAAAAAATAGTTCCACCTTTGTCCCTTCTGCATTTCTTTGTGCCATTGACTCTCTCAAAATGCATTTTTCAGTACAATACAATACCATTGCAATGTGATTTCTGTTTTTTTCATTCTCTGGTGTTGAAATCTCTTCAAGTTTCCAACCCAATTTTTGACATTCCCAGAATCGGACAAAATCCAATTTGCAAATGTAGGATGGAAAAAAATCCTATTTGTTCCTATCCTGTTTTGTTTTGATTACAGAAATTACTGGCTTTCAAGGGGTTAAAAATTCAGATAATTCACAAATATTTGTTGCGTATGATGAGGAATGAAGTTGATAATGACGTTCATAAATATCTTGACACAATATTTCTATGGCTGTCTTTTTGGTGTCCAATGAAGCACAAAATGAAGGGACCCCAAGAGTTAAAATGGCACCTATTTCTGTTCAAAGTCACAACACTGTCTCTTGTGTCTTTTGTTTAATAAGCCCATTCTTCCTTTCCCAGAGTGCATTGCACCTGGCCACCTACCTGAACCTGACAGAGGTGGTTAAACGCCTGTTGGAGAAGGGGGCCAGTCTGGAGCTGCAGGACCGAGACGGGAACACGGCGCTGCATGTGGCCTGTCAACACGGCCAGACGGAGTGCGTCAGTCACATGACCCACGAGGTGTCCCCGAGCAAACTGGCGCCGGTGCTGGAAACGCAGAACTGGAGAGGTTATTTACCGTCAGCATCCAATAAAGTGGGAAAAAAAGCATGTTTTTCTTCGGTGTTTTCATTTCCTGATCTGTTCTCGTAGGTCTGGCCTGTCTACATTTGGCTGCACTGAACGGACAGCATCAGATCATGAAGCTGTTGAGGAAAAAGGGAGTGGAGCTGAATATCCAGGTTAGTCGTCTTTTTAAAACATCTAGAGGTGAATTTCATTGAGCCGTTTACATGATCGTTTACATACACTTCATAAATAGAATTAAAAAAAACAGGTTTAAATGTTTCAGTCCATTATCAGATTTGTTTCAGACGTAACACTCAAACTTTCTTCCTGTATTTTCAAAACATTTGGTCTGGACGTTTCTCTTAGCGTTAGCGTTAGCTCCTAATGTGGAGGTCATAGGTCACGCTGCTGCTGTCCTTCGTTTATACGCCATGTTTGTTGTGTTTTGTTCTCTGCTAACGTTGGGACTAAAATAAACATCACTTCCATTTTCTACAGGTTTTTTTTTTTTTTTTCAACATGCGCAGTTGTAACAGAACGAAATAAATCAGATTAACGGGTTTACATGCACGAAGAGATCAGATTATTGGGTGTTTAACTGCTGCTATCAGATCAAGGAAATCAGATTGTGCTGTTTACGCGGTCACTTGAATAATCTGAGAGAAATCTGTTAATAATCTGATTTTTAGTGTGAATGTAAACTCTGACCCAGTAAAACTACATCGACCCTTCTACTGTTTGTAACGTGAGCTGTGTGTATCTGAATATTCCGGTCTGTTATGATGGACTGAAATAACGCCACACGGAGCAGTCATAGATAGTTTTAGGACCGGAGCTTCCTCGTCAAAGACCATTAAACTGAGACAATAACATGATATTAGGAAAACTGTACTGTTTGAATGTTGCAAGATCAATATGGCTTGTGATACTTGAATGCTCTTAGAGATAATAAATGGTTAAACTGAACTAACTAAAGTAAGATGGAGGATTTTTTCTATTTGGATGCTCCACAGACTTTGTTTGGACGATTTTTATGCAGAAAGTAAATGGAAGACCTTTGCAAAAGTGATATTGTGATGGAGGATATTGCGTTACTTTGTGTTAACCTACATTACCATACTGACATAGACCTTACTCAAAATGCATATAAAGTAACACACATTTGCAAAAACCTAAAGACCGTAGCTGTTTAGCGTTGTAGCTTGATCTGCTAATGCTAAACAAGATGGCAGCCGACAATCTTAACTAAAGCTAACGTCCTTCTGCAGAATAATGACTGTTAAACACACTTTTTGCTTCCTCTTTTTGGGTAATTTAGTAGTTTTATATTAAATTAATGAGATATATTGCTGCTTTTGTTCCTATATGAGCATGTGTGTTGCTTGTGAAAGGCTCTAAGACCTATAACTTAATAATTATGACATTCAAATCGAACTGTTTTCATGTTTTTTTGCAGTTTATTTCTCTTGATCCTTTAACGAGACAGTTATGTGTCGTTTCAAAGTCTTGTTTACTGACTGTGCGTTGTGTCCCGGTCCATAAACCCGCTGCAGCTGTGCCGCGCTGATAGTGATATAGCGACATGAGCCGAGCGTGGGGCTTCCTGCAGCATTCATGGAGACATAATTAGATATGAGATATGATTAGTCGGGCCAGACACTCTTAACTTTCTATTGATGGAAGGGAACATGGCAGTCCCCAAAGTACCCCAGACATTCCTCCCCGTTTGAGTCAGTGACCAAACATAACACGGCACCACTTTTTAGCCTTTCACTCTCAATATTACACTTAGTTTTACTGAGGATTTGTGCAGAGCTTCTTGTTTTCAGTTCATATTTGAAAATTAGGTAAAAACCAAAGCTGTTTAAAACTGAAAGTGTAATCAGAGAGCTCATATCTCCAGAAAAAATCCCCCTCGGTGAAAGTAGACTTCCCTTAGTAAAGATATTTCCCTGTTAATCCCAGTGTCATGTAAAAAGTGTGACAGAAAATCATCAGTACAAGTAGGGTTTGATTCCTATTCTGTTGCGATTCTTTTCGCTTTAAATGCACCACACGTTTACTGTGACATTCGTAATCTCATGCAAAATCAAAACCTCTCGTAATTGTTCTCATTTTCTGCTCTTTTTATTGTGAATAAAGGTGATAAAAGTAATGTAAACCGCCAATGTTCTGCTAAAATCAAGAAAACAGTCAGATTTCAAGCGTCAAACGCCTTCTCTTCCTGGAAAAGTATTATTGGAACATCAGTATTTTTTTGTTTAAATACATTTAGTCACTTTCTGATGGTGCTCCTCCAATACGATAGTTTAATGTATTCTAGGTTTGCAGAAATAAACACTAGAATTACAACAAATACTGTCAAAAAAACCAAACAAACAAGTTCAAATTCAAATCTTACAAACTCGAGCGTGGTATATGATTATTAATCCAGTAATGACGGTTTATTTATCCCAGAAAATCAACAGAAACAGAATAATTGCTTCATTAATGTCCAGTCTTTGGTTTGTACTTTACCTAAAACTGTTTAATACATCGTTGAATATTTAAATGAAGCATATAAACACTGAGTAAACCTTTCTGTCTCATTTGTCTGTCCTCTGTTCAGGAAGGAACCAGTGGAAGGACCCCTCTTCATTTCGCGGTGGAGCTTCATGACGTGGCGTCGGTGAAGCTGCTGCTGAGCTGGGGCGCTAACGTGGACGCCGCCATGTTTAACGGCTGCACCCCTCTGCACCTCGCCGTCGGGAGGCAGGACGCCGCCATCGCTAACCTCCTCTGTCAGTCGGGCGCCGACAAGATGCTGCGGAACATGGAGGACGAGACGGCGCTGGATCTGGCCGACGGCAACGACGATGTAAGCTTCAGGGACTTTTACAGCTTTATATCTTTACCGGACAATAGCTGCTTCATTTACATTTAATTTTGATAGAGAGGTATTGCAGTCAAAGTTATTTATGGATGGATTTGGACAGGTTTAATCTGGTTTATCTTGGACCTGAACTGGTTTTAGTTGGATTTAAACAGGTTCTAGATGTATTTGGACAGGTTTAAACTGGTTTATCTTGGACCTTAACTGGGTTTAGTTGGATTTAAACAGGTTCTAGATGTATTTGGACAGGTTTAATCTTCGTTATCTTGGACATTAACTGGGTTTAGTTGGATTTAAACAGGTTATAAATGGATTTGGACAGGTTTAATGTGGTTTATCTTGGACCTTAACTGGTTTTAGTTGGGTTTAAACAGGTTACAGATGAATTTGGACAGGTTTAATCTGGTTTATCTTGGACCTTAACTGGTTTTCAGTGGATTTAAACAGGTTATAGATGGATTTGGACAGGTTTAATCTGGTTTATCTTGGACATTAAATGGTTTTAATTGGATTTAAACAGGTTAAACATGGATTTGGACAGGTTTAAACTGTTTTATCTTGGACCTTAACTGGTTTAGTTGGATTTAAACAGGTTATAAATGGATTTAGACAGGTTTAATGTGGTTTATTAGTTGGATTTAAACATAGAGTTGGATTTGGACAGGTTTAATGGGGTTTATGTTGGACCTGAACTGGTTTTAGTTGGATTTAAACAGGTTAAACATGAATTTGGACAGGTTTAATGGGGTTTATCTTGGACCTTAACTGGTTTTAGTTGGATTTAAACAGGTTATAGATGGATTTGGACAGGTTTAATCTGGTTTATCTTGGACCTTAACTGGTTTTAGTTGGATTTAAACAGGTTAAACATGGATTTGGACAGGTTTAATGGGGTTTATCTTGGACCTTAACTGGTTTTAGTTGGATTTAAACAGGTTACAGATGGATTTGGACAGGTTTAATCTGGTTTATCTTGTACATTAACTGGTTTTAATTAGATTTAAACAGGTTATAGATGGATTTGACGCCAGCTTAAGGTGGTTTCTGTCTTTTGACATTTATGCAACACAAAAATGCAAAGAATCCACATGTTTAATCGCTTTTTCACTTTTCTACATGAGTTTTTAAAGCACAAAACCACAGAATTTCGCCCTTGTTGTTCTACTCGCTGTGTGAAGCCAGCAGCCAGTAGCTTCTTGGGACACGGCTGTCATTGTTTTCATTTTGTAAACGAACAGCCAAAAAACAGAAAACAGTCTTTGCATTTTGGCCGAAATGCTTTGTCGTGTGAACAGCCTCTCATTAAAAACCATCACACATTGTCTTTGTTGCTGAGTTGGATTAAAAAGGCCAAAATAGGAGTTTGTAAAGAGAGCAGCTGTGACTTTTCTCTTCTTCTTGAGTTCTTGAGTCTCTGACGTTAAACAACACACCTATTACCTATTTCCACTGTAAATATGCTTGACATCAAAGACTTATTATTAACCTAAACTGTGTGGCTGTGTCTCTTTCAGATTCTGGCTTTGTTCCCGTTCGACGACATCCAGATCTCTGGGAGGTCCGTGGTCGGAGTGAGCTTTTGAACTTTTGGGAAATGCGGCTGGATTGGATTGTTGTAGCTTCACTGTTTTTAACGTCGCATAGAGCTGTGGTTTCCTTTAAATAGTGTTTATATTTGTAGCACATATGAATTTATCTGTATTTATCTTTCGAGACAAAAATGCACAAATCTGAGAGATCTGAGGTGATTCTTCTTTGAGACTTAATGAAGTGACAGAGTAAATAAATGGCTTTAAGTCTTATTATTATTGGAAATGCCAGATAAACATTCAACATTAACCTTTGTTTTCTCACATATTTCACTGTGGAATGAGAAAAAACTACAATCCATTAATGAACTGATTATATTCTGATAAAAAGGCTGTGTAATATGTGCCAAAGAGTGCATCTTTTAGGTTTGCTGCTTTGCATCGTGAAACATTTTCCTATTTATCTTATTCAGTTCCATGACATGGTTATGGTTCTTTGGTGTGTAATTACACTGGCGGCTTGTGTAGTCAATAAAGCAGTTTATGGTCATTTATTTTTTAATAAAACATTTAAAACTATTGAGTTGTTTGGACTACTTTCCCGTTGCGTTCTCAAGGGTCGAGGGGAGGTTCATCGTTGCTTATTGTGGGAATTTGTAATATTCATAAACAAAAAGAATGAGGAAAGTTTGATTGAATTTAAACAATAGATGATTTTGGGTTTTTTAATCAATAATTGTCCCAGTTCTCTTTTCCTGGTTTTAATGTTCATTTCTTTGTCTTCATCATTAAAAACAAACTACATCTACAGTATGTCTCCATTACCAGATGATTTTATAGAAGTTTGTGATCAGTGTTTCAACCCAAAGACAAGGTGTGGATGCAAAAAGAAAAGTAAACTGAAAGGTTTGGTGATTTTTATCAGTTTACAAAATTAAAAAAGTGAAAAACAGACGATAATTCTAAATCAAATCAACATTTGATGTGACTTTGTCTCAAAAAACAACAGTTTCAGCCATTCCTCTGTTTCAGTTTGAGAAGGATCTGATTCTGTTCAAACATTTGGAGAATCCCAGACAAAACCAGACCAAACTGGACTAAACCAGACCAGACTGGACTAAACCAGACCATGTAATCCCAGACAAAACCAGACCAGACTGGACTAAACCAGACCATGTAATCCCAGACAAAACCAGACCAAACTGGACTAAACCAGACCATGTAATCCCAGACAAAACCAGACCCAACTGGACTAAACCAGACCATGTAATCCCAGACAAAACCAGACCAAACTGGACTAAACCAGACCATGTAATCCAGACAAAACCAGACCAGACTGGACTAAACCAGACCATGTAATCCCAGCTTTCCAGTCTGACACTTTTGCACAGTACTGCACATATTTATAAAGTTATCAAAGGAAGTAACATGTTGCACAGGTTTATTGGATTAATGCTGTGCATAAGTATCTGCAGGAGCTTGAGCCTCCACTTCTTTCAGTCTCTGGACTTAACTTCCTCAGACAAAACACCTCAAAAGTGAACAGGTGTGTCTCTTTCTGCACAGACTCTGGTAATGACCATAGTTTTAGTCATACACCATTGTACAGTTCTTTTAAACTTCTGGTAGTTCCCGTTGAGGAAGGGTGATGCCTGCCCTTCCAGTTCAAAAAGTCAGGAGACAGACAGAAAAACATATCACATGCCTTTCCAACTGCAGATAACAAAGCTTTACAGTTGAAAATGCCCCAGTTACATTTTGTTCCTGGGTTCTTCTTCCTTTTGGCTCACAACACGACAAAAAGGAGCGGCTGGAAATTCCACTCACTCTTTATTCCTCCTTTTGCCAGACATTAAAATAGATGAGCGTAGTTCAAATAAGGATCTTGGCAAAGACTATCCCTCACCTGAACCTCACCTCGTTTAATTTATGTGTCTTACATTCGGTTGGGTCAACAAAGGCTTGACATTTTAATTCAAGTGCTTCGTCTGCTGTGAGTGTTAGCGTCGGTGCCGTGACAGCTCCTCAAAAAAACGACAAACCTCTTTGAGAACAGAGCGCTCACAGGCTGCAGCTACTTCCCCATTCACTCTGTGACCTGGGAAACTGCAGATATTTGTGCCACATAAAAAGATACCAGATAAGTTGTGATGCTGTTTCCATGGACTACTTTAACAACAAGGACAGATTGTAAAGAAATAGCTCTGGGCGGTTTAATTTATCGACAAGAATAAACCATCACATATTTTTATAAGGTAATTCCCATGCTTTTTTTGGGGCACACACAACCAAAACTACCAAATAAATTTACATTTTAATAATTCCATGACTTTTATTTTTGCACATTTTCTGTTTTTAGTCAATGAGATTCACATTTCTCATTCAGTTCCTTTCAGTTCCTTCAGTTTTTTTAAGATTTTAGTGTCATTGCACAGAGAAGTACAATAAAATGATGACTTATAACACATTCATACAACAATCAAAATTGGTTAAGTAGCAATTTAATGTTTAAAATTTTATATAGATTATGTCATGTTTTATTGTTTATCAGAGGTGTGGACTTGAGTCACACATTTGATGACTTTTGAATTGAGAAAATGTAAAAAGACTTGTAACTGGACTTAGACTTTAACCAAAGACTCAGACTTCACTTTTTACAAACACTTTTTACACATTTTATAAACAGAGAACTATACAGAGTTAAGCCACGTTACAAGCATGATGCTTCAGATGCTTTACAACCAAAGGCCAAAAATGAGCCACACATTGTAAACCACTGATCACCAAAGCATAGAAAAAATCATTATAGCAATACTTTTTTGACAAAATATTCTATAGAAATACAAGCACTTATCAGTTGTACTTACTTTAAAAGCTTACATTATTTAATTTTAACATAATATTAGTGTTAGTTCCAGTGTTTTTCCCTTGTTTTAGTTTTGCTGCTGCAGTTCCTCCTCCAGACCTTTAGAGGGCGCGGTGCAGACGGAGCGGCGCTGTCCGTGTCAGGTGTACTTCCGGTCTGAGTGAAGCGGAGGGGGCCTGTGTTTCCGGTGCACTCTGAACACATCGGCTTTTCAGGAGAAGTTCAAGACGTTCCAGCTGGGAGCGGCTTTACCCAGAAAGACGACATTTTTACTTAATTATTGAGGGTACTTCGCCGCTGGATTTGGGCGGCTTCATGCTCGGCTTCAGCGGAGAGGTTTGAGTCTGTCGGCCGGTGTGCACAGCCAGGTGTCGGGCCACAGTTTTGGGGAAAATGCCACCGTTTTCATGGAGGTAACGTGTTAAAAATGAATGTTTTTTTTTTAGCTCATCTGAGGCTAGTCTCATTATCACCATGACGACAGGACGTAACTACCTTCTACACCTGTCAGCGTCTGAATAATGTCTCTGAACATAATGTAATAACACTAGTAAAGACTAAATAATAACTGCATTGGTTTACTCTTAAAGCTTCAGAGTACAGACTTGTTTATGATGATTAAAACTGCAGCTGACATCTTAGATTTATTTAGTTTCATATCGATTTCTTCAAGTAAACGTGTTGAAGCTTGCTGCATTACTTTAAATTAAGACTTTAACATTGTGGACTGAGCTTTAAAATAAGACATACGATATATTAATGGGTCAAACTCCCGTAAAAAACTATTACTTCCACCTAAACATAACATAAACTCGCATTTACTTTAACATTTACCAGTAATAATCTTAACATAAAAGCTACAATACAAATGTAGTAGTATGGTTATGTGTGCCCTGCCACAGTATACATTATATGCAAATATTGCTATGGACATGGAAATGCTCTTACACTGTTCGTTTGTATTTGCATTGGTACTTTGCATAACACTAAATGACCCTGAAAGCAATCCCTGCATGTTTATAATGTTGGTAGAAACATAATATTAAATAAGTTTGTAAAATAAGCAATGTCAGTTTGAGGAGTGTTCAATATAGTTACACCATTGGATTCATATTTTCTATCTTTAATTCCTTAATTGGATGCAGGATACTAGGCTCATCACAACACAGTCTGATCAGATAAACCTGCGAGACCTGTGTCCGTGTAATAAGCCTCTTGTTGTGAGCCCAGGTCGAGCTGCAGTGGGCCACGTCCCAGAGTCAGACGGCAGCGCGGTTCTGCACAAAGAGGGCTCTGTATGAGGGAAAGCCCACAGTCCCCCTGGGAGGAGGCCCTGGAACTCTGAATAAGACAAATATTCAATGCCACGACAGCGAGAAACACACCTTTTCACAAATTTCTCAGGTTTCGCCTCAGGTGGAGTCGTCCATAGGGTCTGCAAAACGTGATAAACAGGTTACGGCTGTTAGATGAGATGTAAATAATGCCTAGAGGCACTGATCTCATGTCTACTTCTCTGACACAAGAATGTCCTGGATTTTTATCTGGAGTAAATATCGGGTTTAGATTTGATAAGATTGATGCACGTACAATGAGTTTGCAGTGTCAAAAAGTGAAGATGTAAGTGTGCTCAGCTTTCATTTTAGTGTGATATATCCATGAATGTGATGGAAACAGTATCAGTGCGTCTCCTTTTCCATCTATGTCTATGTTCACACTTTAAGCCCAGATCAGATTTGTAAATATCAGTGTGAACAGGTCTGTGTTTTGAACAGAGCATAATTCATAAGACTTCTCTGTCACTTCAGGCAAACATTCTTCAGATTTCTCTCATATATTTCTCTCATACTCTGGCCTAGTCAGTCATCCTAAACCCTTTTTCTATTCTTTACAAAGCATTAGTCTGGTCTCTGTGGATTATTTTGATTCCAGAGGATGCTATCAAAGGACACAGATTAAACTTCTTTTGGACGAAATAGGATCGACAACAACTGATCAGACAAAGTACTGCAAAATGCTGACTACATTTTAGAGAAACGATTAGGACATGATTTCTACTGAGTGGAAATGGCTGGAGCTGGGTTAATAAATGAGATGATAAAGTGTGGGTATATTTTAGTTTATTGTACATTAAGCTTTTGATGAAAATCCTACTAATGCTCTACTCCTCCGTCTGTTACGCTTTATTTTAAAATAGCTTCTCATCCATAATAAACACATAAAAGTTAAGTGTGTTTTTACTTTTACAGCAGTGTTGTCTATGTCATGCTGTTGTTTTTGCTCCTGATCCACTCCTCAACTCCAGCTCGTCTCACGCAGGGTCTAATGTGACAAAGCCCTTGTAATTTGTCATCCATCTTATCTTATCTTGTAGGATTTGGCCCGCGCTGGTGCTGCTCCTCGTCCCGTCCCACGTGGCCTCGCAGGAAGAGTCGTTGGTGCCTCAAGGATGGCAGGATATCTGGCTCTTCCGTTTCCTGGTCAACATGCTGGGCTACTCCACCATCATCATCCCCGGATACCTGCTCATTAAATACTTCAAACGCACCAATTATTTAGAAACGGGTAGGACGGGGTGATACCTGTTCACATTTAATGTTTTATTAACCGTTGTATAATTTACGGTTTATTTGCTTTTCTTTTTTTAGGCGGCGGACTTTGCTTCCCTGTGATAAAGACCTGTGTGTTTGGCAACGAGTCCAAGACGAGTCTCTTAGACGACGTTTCAGTCACGACGAAAAACGAGGGCGACTCGGGCTCCTCCTTCAGACAGATCGTTAAGCTGCTCGTGTGTGCAGCGGGACTCCAGGTGAGGATCCTCCCAGAAAACACATACAGACTCATAATGTCATGTTTGTGGAGCAGCAGAGGTAAATCCATCATGTATTTAGTGTAATTACTGTGTTTGGGCAGGAGACACTGGGCCTGGACAAGTCTGTTTACAAGAGGCCTTATGTGTGTTTGACTGGATTCAGATTGTCATTACTGGATGATATAATGCAGTTAAAAAGCCCTTCACATTTCATAGGACATTACTGATAATAATGAATCAGTTGCTTATCATTTCCTGTCACTAATGTGAAGCTTTAGCTCAGAGTCTTTCTCTAAATTTTCTCTAAACGAGCTGCACATTTCACTGTGACTACTCCAAGTCTCACTTGTGCAACAGTCTTTTTATCTGTGTCTTTATATGTCTCTACTCCTATTCCATTTGAAATTTAAGGGAAATAAGCCTTTTATGAGGAATAAAATACATCACTTCAACCCAGAAAGGCACCTCACAAGCAAAACCAATAAAAAAATGACTTTATTTTTACATTTTGACCTCGTTTTTGTAAATACAGGAGCTAAAGCATGTGTAGCAGGGTGTGTGCTATATTAAACAACATGGATCATTATGTTATGAGCAGCAAAGAGTGATTCCCTGAGATTAATATGCTTCAGGACAGAGCCTCTCTGACATAAGGCTGAGCACTCATGAAAACTGATCAATAAACACAAAGTCAAGTAGTTACTATAACTTTAAATTAACCTAAATGGTTATTCATTTCCATTCACTGTTCATTTTAAATCATAAA
This sequence comes from Rhyacichthys aspro, assembly GCA_036850595.1. Taxonomy (NCBI): domain Eukaryota; kingdom Metazoa; phylum Chordata; class Actinopteri; order Gobiiformes; family Rhyacichthyidae; genus Rhyacichthys; species Rhyacichthys aspro. Next base: position 1,323,848 of record CM072170.1, read on the forward strand.
TTTGGAGTCCATTGTAACTGCATGAAACACTGTACACGTTTTAGATCTACTTTACTCATATTCTAACTTTACAGTGTCCTTAACCTCAGTTGAGGCCTATCTAAGTGTCTAAACATGTTATTTTTCCTTTGCTAGGACAATTCATTCAGGTCAGAACGCTCTGTGAGAGATAAAGGGAGCCTTCCTTCAGCACCAAGGCTAATGCTGTAGCATCAACAAAAACCATTCATTGTCTTTATTTGTAGCTCATCTTAGACAGAGCTCTAAGGGCAGTGTTTGCAGTCACTAAAATCAAGTTTAGTCTAAAAAAGCTGTACACTTTCTTCTAATAAACCCTTATATGAACCTCCAGCCTCTCTCACAGTGTATGGATCCCCTCTTTTCTCTTTTCAGGCCTCGTACCTGACATGGGGAGTCCTTCAGGAAAGAGTCATGACGCGTTCGTACGGAGCCTCGACGCCTGAAGACGAAGGAGAGAAATTCAAAGACTCTCAGTTCTTGGTGTTCATGAACCGTATCTTGGCTCTGACCGTGTCCGGTTTGTGGTGCGTCCTGTTCAAACAGCCTCGTCACGGAGCTCCCATGTACAAATACTCTTTCGCCTCTTTGTCCAACATCATGAGCAGCTGGTGTCAGTACGAAGCCCTCAAATACATCAGTTTCCCCACTCAAGTCCTGGCCAAAGCCTCCAAAGTCATCCCGGTCATGCTCATGGGGAAGATCGTGTCCAGAAAAAGCTACGAATACTGGGAGTACCTGACGGCGGTGCTGATCTCGCTCGGCGTCAGCATGTTTTTGATTTCGAGCACGGCCAGTAAACACCCGTCCACCGTCACCACCTTCAGCGGGGTCATCATCCTGGCCGGTTACATCGCGTTCGACAGCTTCACCTCGAACTGGCAGGACAACCTTTTTAAATACAAGATGTCTTCGGTGCAGATGATGTTCGGAGTCAATCTTTTCTCCTGCCTCTTCACCGTCGGCTCTTTGCTCGAACAGGGAGCCTTTTTCGACTCTCTGTCTTTCATGATGCGACACTCCGAGTTCGCTCTCCACGCCGTTTTACTCTCCGTCTGCTCGGCGTGCGGCCAGCTCTTCATTTTCTACACCATTAACCAGTTCGGGGCGGCCGTGTTCACCATCATCATGACCCTGCGGCAGGCCATCGCCATCCTGCTCTCCTGCTTCCTCTACGGTCACGCCGTCACTCTGGTCGGAGGGTTCGGCGTCTTCATAGTTTTCTTGGCACTTTTCCTCAGAGTTTACGCTCGCAGTCGCATGAAGTCCGGCCGGCGGTCAGCGCAGCCCATGGCACAGAAGGTTTAGCGCTGACTTTGACACGAACCGAACTGAGGCCACGTTTTCTGTGGCGCTTTTTCTCTTTGTCAGCGTTTCTTTTTTACTGTTTTTATTTCGTCTTTACTTTTAACTATGGTACAGAAAGGGATTTTGCAGTTTTTGACTGAAAATGTCAACAGAAGTGGTCGTTGTGCTTTTGTGGAGAGGAGCATTGAGTGCCTGTAAAGATTGTCCCATTCATTATTCAAAAACTACACTGCAGCCATTTACTGTGAGCCTGTATTTTAATTTAATGGCCTAATTTTTCACATTAGCTCTTTTTTTTATCACAAAAGGCCAGTCATCTTCACAGGTATTAGATATTTTATAATATATTTTAAAGTATTTTACTGAAGTGGTCTGAACCTAGGCGCCTGGACACAGCTTTGGGCTTGAAGCTACACCACAATGTGAAATGTTTTTGAAGAGTGGCTTTCATAAATATAAAATGTGATTGTGTATTTTATCAGTTTACAAAATAAAAAAGTGAGTGAACAGTGGAAAAACACACAAAAGGCTTAGGTTTATATTGGCTCTCTTCTTTTTCATCCTGAATATAATTCCAAATGACACCAACTAAATGTCTCAGGTCACTCACTTTTTGTTTTTAAACTGATGAACAATTACGTTTTATTTCCCTCAATACCTTGTACTTTTACTTAAGCTACCATCTCTAAATACAGATATAACTTTTGACATTTGCCTTTATATTAACCTTAATGAATGGACAAAAGAAAAGCCGACCGTGAGTTTTGAGTTTTTCATTTGGAGTTGATAAGTCTGCCTCAAACCTGAAACACACTGAACTCTGTCCACGAGCCTTCGTTCAGAGCGCTTTAGTATCCTCTGAACTAAATGACTGATCATTTTAACCCATTCACAACAGTCAGAAAGTGTCTGTGTCGAAGCCAGGGGCCTTTTACTCGTCTTAACGTGAGCTTTATTTTTTTAAAGCTGTAAACAAAGCCTGAAAACACGGTGCATTTATTTACAGTGGTACAGCATTAGGGCCACATTGAAGGAAAAACATCTTTAAAGACTTTATTCTCTAACAATTCAGCGTATTCCTTTCACTCTGGCCCTAATACACTGTCGTATATGTATAATTTTATTACAGTAGTCCATCTGTTAAACTGGATGGAGCAGTTTATTTAGTGACTGTATCAGAAACAGAAGCTGCTGTGGGTTCATTTTAGGATTATTTTATCATTTGTTCTCTTAACAATCATTTTACTCAGTGTTTTATGATCAGACTAAACTCATGTAAATATAACTTTGTCTGTGGTACTCCATGTCTCCACCGTTTCATGTGAATGTTGAGAAAGCGTTCGGGGGAAACAGTGCATTAAAAGGAAATACTGTGTGTCTGGAAACTTCTTTTATCACTTCAATATTTTGTCTGAGTTATAATAAAACACAAGAAGTTAACTTAAACCGTGATGTGAGCAGCTTTATTCAAATATTTACAACTGGACAAGCATCATTTTTGGTTTTTGTTTTATTTATAGCTGTTTCTAGGCCAAGTAATGCTTTTTAATCTTCTTTTTTCCAGCTTTGTTGGACCTTTAGTGTTGCTCAGGGTTAGATTCAGACTGTATTAAAACCTGAAGGTGATACATCATCATTTGGGCTATTTCTTCCTTTGTTTCTGGACATTTTATTGTCATTTCTTTTTGTTATAGGCTCATTATACAATTATCATATTTAGATGAACATATTTAGACCCAAAACATCACATGTTGTACTGAAAACCACATAGTTATAATGTTAGCCCATGTGCTGATATACCACATCTGAATCCAGAAATATAATTTAAATGTGCATTTTCTATATATATTTTAGTAGAATGGGCCTAAATGGAGGGAAATGTGTTGCTTTGAACATGGAGTCCTCTCATTGGCTGATCAGTAACCAATCAGATATTATAGATAAAAAGATAGATAAAATATGTCTTTTAATTTAAATCTGTCACTTCTAACCAGGTTAAATCCTTTTAAAACTTGATAAAGTCTGTGTTAAACCAAATAAAAGCCATCCAAACCTGGTTTTAACCTGTTTAAATCCACTTAAAACCAGTTAAAACAGTTAGTCTAGTTACCACTTCTTTTAAGTTAAAACCACTTAAAACCAGTTAAAGTCCAAGTTAAACCACATTAAACCTGTCCAAATCCATCTTTAACCTGTTTAAATCCACTTAAAACCAGTTAAAGTCCAAGTTAAACCACATTAAACCTGTCCAAATCCAGTTTTAACCTGTTTAAATCCACTTAAAACCAGTTAAAGTCCAAGTTAAACCACATTAAACCTGTCCAAATCCATCTTTAACCTGTTTAAATCCACTTAAAACCAGTTAAAACCCTGTTTAAACCACTTAAACCGTTAAGCCCTGTCATTAACCCAAATCCATCTGTAACCTGTTTAAATCCACTTAAAACCAGTTAAAGGCCACGATAAACCACATTAAACCTGTCCAAATCCATCTGTAACCTGTTTAAATCCACTTAAAACCAGTTAAAGTCCAAGATAAACCACATTAAACCTGTCCAAATCCATCTGTAACCTGTTTAAATCCACTTAAAACCAGTTAAAGTCCAAGATAAACCACATTAAACCTGTCCAAATCCAGTTTCAATCAGGTTAAATCAGTTTCTGACAGGTTAAAGTCCTACTGTCACACCTTCAACTCTAGCTATAACCTGTTTTAATTGGTTCAAAATCTGATATGGCTCACTTTAAACCACTTTAACCCCGTCCGTCCACACTATCTAAGTGTTGATCTTCTGCTGATTCTGGCAGAACCTGAAAGCATCAGTGTGTATCTGGTTTATCGATCTCACAGCTGTTTTTCGAGGGGAATTCCCTGCTCCTTTCACACCACAGCGTCTTAATCTGTTTCAGAGGAGTGCGTCAGTGTCTCCATTCCTCTATTTAATATTGCAAATGGTAAAGTAAGAGGGGTAAAAAAAACAAAAAAGGGGTTTCGGGCCCTTTCACACTTGTCATTTCTCGTCCTTCTGCGTCACATCCAGAAAGACTGCTGGATGTTTCAGGGTCTGTCAGCAGCAGCTTTTACTGTACGAGTGGAAGAGATGACTGCTCATGTGTAAATATCACACACTTATTGTTTTTGTGGGTGTCTGTAGTCTTTAATGTGACCTTTAGCCTCGGTTACTTTAGTTTAAATGTCGAGTTGAAGGTTGTTCCATCGTGTTATTGAGTAAAATGGTCAAAATTGTTCCATTTATTTTCATTTTATTTTGGACATAAATTGATTTGTTGTTGATGTTTTAAATCTGAACTCATTTGACCTATTTTCTCTGGGAATGTCCCTGCAGGGCTACCGTAGCTGCTCACAGGCCGAAGAAAGGACGAGTGACGGTACGTTTTAAGGTCACGTGACAAATCCCACTCCCAAAAAGGAAAAAAAAAAATCATAATTCATAATTATTTGTCCTAAGATGTAAGAAAGTAAGTTCAAAATGTCTTTTTTTCCTCCAGGATTGTGTTATTTCATGATGATGTGCTCCATTCTGTTACATAATGCACATTTTTATTATGTTTAAATATTATATAACAGTAAGTCTCATAAATAAAGAAAAAAAGGAATTAAAAAAGTATTTATAACTTTCCATTCTAGTTTAAAGCCATCATTTTAACTTATTCAAACTAATTTGATCTGTAAATCCACAGTTAAGGGGAAATGTTAACACTTAAAATACAATGTACCTTGTTTAAATCAAGTCGAGTATTAGTAATAATACAATATTGAGAGAAGAATGCCAATATGAAGAGGTTTTTTAGTGATTTAATGAAAAAGCTGTAATCTAGAGTCCTTTTATCATCAGCAAAGCAGTTTGAATGTTTTTGCTGAAGTTAATGAAGCTAAAAGGGGCTAAAAAGTGCTTTAAAAAGTACAGAAATTAGGCCCCACAGTCCTCCATCCAGCACTGATTTCACAAAGACCATGAAATCAGCCGATTCAGTGATGACGGGGGTTTCACAAAGGTCAAAATCCACACTAAGAGTTTAAATGAGTGCACTGTAGCCCACCCAAACACCGAAAACACCAGACAAGAAGCAGCCCCACGGAAATCCACGCACTGTTGCTTCTGTGGCTCGACCAAAATAAGTCAAATGTTTCCACAGGAAGCCTTTGTTCACACAGAAATCAACCCTGACTTTTGATGAACTCAACCAAGAAAGTTTCCACTACTTGAACCACAAACACATTTTCTATTCTTGGAAGCTTTACTACTTTAAGACTTTGCTTCCATTATTGTGCAATGTAAGAGCGGAAATAATCTAATTTAAATTTATCTTTGTACAAATGGTCCGTCAAGGCTTCTATGTGTCTAGATCTGAAGTATTCCCTGATTACAAATAGGAACAAACAAATTGAGACTTTGGGTCATATATTACAGGCTATAAAACTTCTAAAGTGTGTTACATAAAGGTATTTCTATGTATTTTCTTTTGATTCTGACTGATTTTCATTCATTTCCCGTCTATACAGCACCAGAACATACATTTAAGTTGTATTTGTGACTCAGATTAACACAGAAAGTAATCCAGTGGAAAAAAAAAAAGAATTATTTGTCTGATTGTTCACAATGATCAGTTTAATTTCGAGAAATCAGTTGTTTCCAGTAAAAGCAAAGGTTGTGTAATCTCATGTGACTGAGTCAAGTCGGTGGAGGCTGAGCCACTGACGCCCACAGCTTCACCGACAAACACCGACATCTGACAGGAACTCAGTCGACGCTAACGAAGACTGTTCTAAACACTAGAGATTTGCACTGATTAATATCAGTATCACAGGACCAAGAGATGTGTGCTACTGGTGACAAGTGTTCTCTCAAAGTGATGTTTACTCGGTTACGTGTGACGTGCGTTACTCAGTTACATGTGACGTGCGTTACTCAGTTACACGTGACGTGCGTTACTCAGTTACATGTGCAGCTTTAGATGAGCCAGGTTCAGTTTAAAGAAGGGTTAAGGCTGTGTGTGGTTAAAGTTTAGAGCAGCTTTATGAAACCATCTGTAGATTATGACTCATCACAAACAGACACCTGTCAACACCTACAGAGATTTTTTTCATGAGTTTGCTTTTCCCTTTAATCAAATGTTATTCCACAGCGCCATCTTGTGGCCACCTTAAAGACCATTACTTCCATTTTCATTCCTCAATGAATAAAAGTCAAAATAAGGGTATTACATCTTTTAATTTTTTAGCAAAACAAAGACTTGAATACAGACAAGCCTGGACTCAGGCAAATGAATCTTACGGTCCTCTCCATGCAGCGTGCAGTGTTGCACATGAGCAGACCCCAGCCTCAGACCTGATGTGGAATGTACCATTCCCATGTTCACACAGCGCCGCTCACATTAAAACTCAGTGCAACAGGGTACTCTATAAAACAAATGTGCTGTCAACATGAACTATACAGCGAAACAAACTGCTTAAGGTCTCGCAGAGAAATGCTCCGAACACAAGAGCAACACTGGTCCACCACACGACATGAATGACTATTTTCAATTACTGCAGTTTTAGGGATGAACATCTGAAAAAAATGAGCTTTAAACTGTTACAAATCTAGGTTAGGTTTAGTCTACTTCTTCCATGCGAGAAGCGTCGTCTTCACCGTCGCCCTCCAGAGGAGGGATCTCATCTGGGACGGCCGTGGAGGTGGGCTCCTCTGTGGGGATGTCATCATCGTCGATACCTGCACAGAGCATCAGAGTTAGACCCAGAGAAACATCAGACTAACATCAGGAGGTTTTAATAAGTCTGGGGTCCTCACCCAGGCCCAGTTTGATCATTCTGTAGATGCGGTTGGAGTGAGTCTGTGGGTCGTCCAGAGAGAAGCCCGAGGACAGCAGCGCGGTCTCAAACAACAGGATCACCAGGTCTTTCACCGCTTTGTCGTTCTTGTCGGCGTCGGCCTTCTGTCGGAGCGTCTCCATGATGGGGTGGTCGGGGTTGATCTCCAGGTGCTTCTTTGCCATCATGTATCCCATGGTGGAGTTGTCCCTGAGAGCCTGGGCCTTCATGATGCGCTCCATGTTGGCCGTCCAGCCGTATGTGCTGGTCACGATGCAGCAGGGCGACGACACCAGTCTGTTGGACACTGTCACCTGTGGAACCAAAGAAACATGAACATCCAACTTGTTCTTCAGAGGGTCTGAAGAGCAGGCCAATCCTTCAGAGCTGTTTGTTAAAGCATGCAGCACAGACGTTAGAATCTCACTTCAGCATGTCCAACGAGTTCAGACGATTCAGAAATGCAAACTTGTCATACCCAGTCATTATAAAGATAAACCTATCAATTCATTATTAAAACACAGCTACAGTCGATAGAAACAGGCATGTTTAAATTAGATTTGTCACACAAGTCTCAAAACTGCATTTCTGTTAATGTAACCACTCTTAACTGCATCTTGAGGCTTTCTTTGACTCACCAGAATAAACCTAGGACCAAACCTGTCGCCAAACAAAACATCATTTGAAACTACTGCAATTAAACAGCCATAATATCAATAGATGTACATTAAAGACATGAGATGTTGGAGTTTTATTAAAGACTGCCGACCTTCTCCACTTTCTTGTCCAGGATCTCCTTCATGAGTTTGCAGAGGCTTTCGAACTTGGCCTTATCCTCCTCCATCTTCTTCTTCTCCTCCTCGTCCTCGGGCAGCTCCAGACCCTCTTTAGTGACGGAGACCAGGTTCTTGCCGTCGAACTCCTTCAGCTGCTGGACGCAATACTCGTCGATGGGCTCCGTCATGTACAGGACCTCGAAGCCACGTTTTCGGACGCGCTCCACGAAGGCGGAGTTGGCCACCTGATCCTTGCTCTCACCTGAAGGTACAGACAATGTTATGTTGTCGTATAATTTCAAAGTATGAGCTCAAAGGTAATGTCTGAGATACTGACCGGTGATGTAGTAGATGGACTTCTGGTTCTCCTTCATGCGGGTGAGGTACTCGTTGAGGGAGGTCATCTCGTCTCCAGACTGGGAGCTGTGGTAGCGCAGCAGCTCTGACAGCTTCTTGCGGTTTTGAGAGTCCTCGTGGATACCAAGCTGCAGGAGACACAATAATTAGAGTGAGGAACTAGAGCAGAGTTGGAAAGTGATAATTAGGTGTTACATAACACCAAGAACACCTAATTCTGTGATACTACAACTCAAGACAGAATTTAAACCCAGGTCGCTCTGTTTGATTTACCAGAAATACTACTGCAAAGCCTTAAATAATGATCATTTTGGCTATTGTCTCCAAGTCTAATGGCAAAAAACAGCACATTGACAGCACAAATTACACTATTTCAGCTAAATAGCTAGCCTATGACTACAGTCTACAGGCAGGGCATTTCAAACACAGGTGAAAATGACCTTTAAGACCCACAGAGTCACTGCAGATGCATGAAGCATGAAAAAAGAGCCTTCATTAAAAAGCCTGACATCATTTAAAGAACAAAATATTGACTATACATTTGCGTTATACCTTGATGTTCTTTGAGAAGGCTTCGTAAAACTTCTTGTAGTTGTCCTTGTCCTCTGCGAGTTCAGCGAAGAGCTCAAGGCACTTCTTGACGATGTTCTTGCGGATCACTTTCAGGATCTTGCTCTGCTGCAGCATTTCTCTGGAGATGTTCAGCGGCAGATCCTCGGAGTCCACCACACCACGGATAAAGTCTGGAGACGGACAAAAGCGCGTTAGGTTTCCCAGCAGCAGTGACGAGGGTTTGATTTTAAAGACAAAGCGAAGTTAAAGCCACTCACTGAGGTACTCTGGGATGAGCTCCTCGCAGTTGTCCATGATGAAGACTCTCCTGACGTACAGCTTGATGTTGTTCTTCTTTTTCTTGTTCTCAAACAGGTCGAAAGGTGCGCGGCGGGGAATAAAGAGCAGAGCGCGGAACTCGAGCTGGCCCTCCACAGAGAAGTGCTGCCAAAGACAATATAAAGAGTTAGAACTCAGGAGTGGATTAGGCCTTTTACATTTGTTCAAGCTGTCCTTTAGTAAATTATTCATGTTGATCAATAAAGCAGGCTTTTTCTACAAAACCCCTTAGAATTGTTTATTCCCTCTTAATCCCTGCTCAGCGCCGAGGCCGAAGTGGCCCTTGAGCTCACCTTGACGGCCAGATGGTCCTCCCAGTCGTTGGTGAGGCTCTTGTAAAACTCTCCGTACTCCTCGTTGGTGATGTCGTCAGGGTTACGGGTCCAGATGGGCTTGGTCTTGTTCAGCTCTTCCTGGTCGATGTACTTCTCCTTGATCTTCTTTTTCTTCTTCTTGTCCTTGTCTTTGGAGTCCTCCTCATCGTCTGAGCCCACGTCCTCGATCTTTGGCTTGTCCTCAGCTTCCTCCTTCTCTTCTTTCTCTGCCTTCTCCTCCTCGGCCTCGTCGTCGCTGATCTCCTTTTCACGCTCCTTCTCCACCTACGAAAATAATTAAATGTTACGATTAATCAGTTAACTTTTGTGTGGTTTCAAGGGCAATAAAACTTAGTCATCTACAGCAGTGCTTTATTAAGGTAAATAGTTTTCCCAGCCCAGTCTAATCCAGAGACTTACAAAGAGGGTGATGGGATATCCGATGAACTGAGAGTGCTTCTTGACGATCTCCTTGACCCTCTTCTCCTCGATGTACTCTGTCTGGTCCTCCTTCAGATACAGAATGATCTTTGTTCCTCGGCCAATGGGCTCTCCTGTTTTAAAAACAGCACAACTGAGTGAGTAACTTTACAAAATGTCTATAGAGCAGCCCCTTCTGAGGAGAGATAAATGAGGAACCATTTTCTGAAGGTCAGTGTACTGTAGGAGTTCTTATAAATAAATAATGCATGTTGTCTATTGTGACATCTGAATGACCCTCTTGTAGAGTAAAACTTAGATACGTTATTATACATTTAAATAAATCAAATACAAGGTTTTATACAAGTCTCCCCAGGTCACTTTTGCCACTACAATTACTCTTCTGTAGACTGTTACTGTCTTAATGGTAAATTTAATAAAATGTGCAGTCATAATAACAAACTCCTTTAGTATGTCTCGTTTCATTTTCAGTTTAGCATTACTCAAGTTAATACAATAATTGCTCCCTGAGTGTTCACTTAGTGCCACATTAATGGAACAGAACACACGAATTTGCATTTTAAAGTAAAGTGTTTAAGAGTGTGCTGTACTTTGATGAGACCTAGAACATCCCAGTTTAAGAAACAGTTCCAGCTGCAGGATACGTACCGCTGTCGACCCTGACGGTGAAGGAGCCTCCAGCTGAGGACTCCCAGGCGTACTGCTCATCGTCGTTGTGTTTGGTGACAACAACCACACGCTCAGCAACGAGGTAGGCAGAGTAGAACCCTACACCGAACTGACCGATCATAGAGATGTCTGCTCCAGCCTGAAAGACACAGAGCACCACTTTAGGACACAGAGACTCAACACTACTCCTCATTTTAATATCGACCGGTGTGTTACCTGCAGGGCCTCCATAAAGGCCTTGGTGCCAGATTTGGCGATGGTACCCAGGTTGTTAATGAGGTCAGCTTTGGTCATGCCGATCCCAGTGTCTACGATTGTGAGGGTGCGGTCTTCTTTGTTCGGGACGATGTCAATTTTCAGATCCTTGCCGCTGTCCAGCTTTGAGGGGTCTGTCAAGCTTTCGTAGCGGATTTTGTCCAAAGCCTAAAAACAAAGCAAATTTAGATATGAGCACTTGTACATCTCTTGTCACAGAGCACACTGAAAACTACTGACTCTGGTAGACCTACATCAGAAGCATTGGAGATCAGCTCCCTCAGGAAGATCTCTTTGTTGGAATAAAAGGTGTTGATGATCAGGGACATGAGCTGAGCGATCTCTGCCTGGAAGGCAAAGGTCTCAGCCTCTTCCTCTTGGTGCATTTCTTCAGGCATCTGCAAAAAAAGGCACAAAACACAAGCTTATCAGAAAACACTGAAGCGGGTCAGGACTCAAGGACACAGCGCTAAAATCAAACTATTTCCTAACTTGTTCCTGGATGGTGATGTATCAGCAAGAAGGGAAAGTGCAACTACAGACAAGGAATCAATGGTATTAAAACAGTGAGATTTAAACGTATAATTTCGTTTACTATGTGACTAAAGGACATATTTTCATACCTATTTAAGCCACAGCCTGTTTATTGCTTCTCATTATTCCATTTCTTTTTATCCCCTAATGTAAACAGTATTTTAAAACAATGTAAAAATATTCATCTTTGTTTCGCATTTGTTGTATAATTAGTCTTTGCTCAATTTAATTTAATAATGTAATTTACCATGTGGATTATTATGTTCATACAGCTCCATTTACTGATTATAGGCTCTTATTTGACCCCGCTGCTAAATGCAAGTATAATTAAAGCTGTAAAAAGTGATACTACTCAATTTCTTTATCCATAAAACGGCCCATGGTCCGGTTTCATTATTTGGAAGAGTCATATTGGCGGAAGTAGCCTGAATCCAACATGGCGACAGCGGCAGACAATGGAGTCCGCTGCACGTGTTTGAGAACCAAAAACGGGATAAAGACACCAGTACTCGCACTGAAATGGCTGAAATGAGTGTTGCTTATGTTAAGTAGATAATACATGCAGTAATGTCACAAATTACCACTTCCAACCACCCGTTAAGATCGAAAAATGTACCGCATTAAGAGTCACCCACGAGCGACGATAGAATCACGAGGTTGCGTAACTGATGTGGGACACCTTGACAGAAAATGCTAAATTAACGATGCTACTGTGATGATAGTGCTTTAAAATAGTCTAATTTAAACTGTTTGGCTCTTAAAATCTACAGCAAATACATTAGAACATTTAGTTTAGGAGAAGACTGCTTTAGAAAACATTACGTACACGTTTAAAAACGCCTCGATGGCAATACGTTATGGTTAACCGTTTAGCTACAAATGCTCGAAAATTCCTTCTTTAATTGCTTATTTTTTGAAAGGTTTGGATCTTTTGTTGACATTGGGTACTTAGTAGACTGGGGTCATTCATTATAAACAGTTAAACGTCGAACAAATCTGAATATTTACTGTTGTCATCTCCATTACACCCGATTTGGTGCAAACCCAGGCTGTTACTGCAGAGTGCCGCATCCCAATCGCCTTGTGGTGTTACGGTTACATTAAGGTCCATTAGCACCTCGTAATTACGTGTTAGTACCAAGCAGGTGTGAACGAAGCATTGTTGGTTTAATGGTAAAGTAAAATGCACCTTACGCTAACATTAAGGATGCTGATCTCTCGCGAGCGCTCGTTGAAGCTACACCACATTAAAACTGCTAAGATATTGAATGGATTCCTAACATCAAGATGATAATGTAGCTTAGAAGCACACACGAATCAAAATCGTCAACATACCTTGCTTAATCAGTTGATTTTTCTTGAATAAAATGCGACCAAAGTGTTGTCCCTTCTGCTCTCTGACGCAGGGAAATTGAAAGAGACTTCCGTTAAATAGACCGGAATCTTTATACACATGGCTTTCACTGGGCCGGTATATCCCTCCGCGGAACGTCGTCACCCATTGATTGCAGTCTAGAGAAAGAACTAGAAAGAGCAACAAAGAAAGTTCAATTTTATGGTTAATAGTTTAATAAAATGCCACGCAAATACACACTTGAGCTACTATAAACATATTTTATCATTAACTGTAGAATATTAGCTTAACACGTTGATTTTATAGATGAAACATTCAAAATAAACTCAATTAAGTAGTTTATGTTTTAATGCAGATTAAATTGATCCGTTTTTATATTTTCGATACTATTTCTCAACACGCAATGTATTTAGTAAGATAATTTCATATTCTCGTGTGGGTCTCACTGAAGTCGCGGAAGAATATTTGAAACCCAGTGGTCGTTGTTCGTTTGTTCTAGTGCCTTCCATGAAAAACCCGCCTGAGCGTGACGTCACGAACATGTCAGATGCAGGCGTCGCTGCGCAGCTGCTGCACGAGCCTGACGAGCACCTAGCAACAAGCCTAGCAACCACAACAAAAACTATGGCAACCTACAATAAAGAGTCCGATGGCATTTTATTAAACCCGTAAATAAATTATCAGCTAACTTATTTTACTTAATAATGAAGGCGCTTACTCAAAGTGTTACTTAACTTTTTTTTTTTTTTCATATTTTGAGTTTGTGCCATACCACTAGCTATCACTGACAAGAACACACACACAAACAAATATTGCAAAAGTTTTCTTCTAGTAAATATTTATTTATGTATCTCATACTTTTAAATTGTCACAGTAAAATTGATTTCCTATCTGAAATCCAAGATAACAATGAAGTTTTACAGGTCAATATAGCAAAAATACAGAAAAAAAGAAAAGTTAACGCACAGTAATCTAGCTAACACAATGGAATGCAACAATTAGCTAATATTTGAATTAAAAGTGAAAACCGCTATGTACAAAATGAATACATTTGGGGTGATTTGACAAATAAAAACTTTGTTAGACTTTGCATCTCTTTATTGTATATTGTATATCTTTATTGTATATTGTATATTTGTATTTTAGTTGTATATAGATTTGTTATTTTTTTTCAACTAGAGAGACAACAATCTGCCGGAGAAAAATTCCTTGTTTGTTTTTTGCATACTTGGCGATAAAGATGATTCTGATTCTGATTCTGATTCTAATCCTCAACTAATTCAATACATTGATTTGATTCTCCGGGCTGCAGCTGATGGCAAAACAAGCGCTCCTCGGGTCTGAGCGTACGGCGCCTGCGTCATGTTTTTGTAGGCCTGTGACTAGCCACCGTGCTAATTCAACATCCAAGACATTTGAAAGATTTTGATAATTTACTATCATTGCTTTGTGGATTTTATCCCGCTAAACACCGTCCGGTACTGGGTAAGTAAAAGGGAACACACAGAGGGCTTTACAGAACCCTAGAATTCTGCTTTTAGTTCGGTTTCGTCTGTTAGGTAACAACAGCATGAGCTAGCGTTAGCTCATCCGCGGTTAGCTTTGCCGGGAGACAGCAGCGTGCTTTGTGATTTCAGATCAAATGTGGCTTTGCGGTCTGCTTAATCGAAATTAAAAGTATGTAACTTGTCATATACTCTCGTTGTACCTAAATAATACACTTCTACTACGCCTTAGGCTTAAAGTCAGTGTTCCCACGCTTTTAGTGTTAAGCTCTGATTAATATGCGAGCTTTACATTAGACAAACCCCGTAAATGTATAGGTTTAGTACCAGGCTGTTTAAGTATCTTACAGTAAACGCATATATTTGGATTTTTATTATGACAGTAATTGGTATTGTTAATTGTCTCCATCACGATGTGAAGTATGGGTTAAATGTAGAACGCTCTCTACGCAATTAATACTTTGTATGATTTTACAATTATGTGCATATTTTATTCATACATCCACTTCTGAGTATGACTGTAATCTAACATGTATTTCCTAATGTTCATCAGGTCGGTCTAACACACACCCAGGATGTCCTTCCCCCCTCACTTAAACCGGCCGCTCCTGCCGCCTCCTGGGATGCCTCCACAGTATGCTGGCTTTCCCTCAGGTAAAGAAACCGTTATTATACCCATATATTCTTTAGCTCAGAGTCCATTTATGTGAGCCATGTAATCATCTGTCACTAAACTGTTGCAGGAGCTCCAATGATCCCTGTTCACATGGGCATCATGACCCCCACCCCTGCGGTAATGGTGCAGTCGGTTCCAGTGGTCAGTAAACCTCCCATGCCCAAAAAGGACATCCAAGCTGTAAGAGCCAAAGAAAATGACGAGAACAGCGGCCCCACCACAACGGTATTCGTGGGGAACATCTCGGAGAAAGCCTCAGACATGCTCATCAGACAGTTACTCGCAGTAAGACACGGGAAAAAGACTTATAAGTTTCAGGATTCCTCTTTATCTTGTATAACCTTTGCTTGTTTTGTAGAAATGTGGGATTGTTTTAAGCTGGAAGAGGGTTCAAGGAGCCTCTGGCAAACTTCAAGGTAATAAAATTCTGTAAAATACATTCCATAACACCATAATCATAACTTAACGCATTTATTTGTGCAAGATTATTATCAATATTGCTAATATGTTTGTTTCAATTTATGTTACAGCCTTTGGTTTCTGCGAGTATAAGGAGCCAGAGTCTACATTAAGAGCGCTGCGGCTGCTTCATGACCTTCAGATCGGAGATAAAAATCTCCTGGTAAAAGTGGATGCTAAGACTAAAGCCCAGCTGGATGAGTGGAAGGCAAAGAAGAAGACTCAGAATGGGGTATGAAACCAGAAAATATCTTAAAGCGGGTTTATAGATGCTATTATTTACAGCACCTTTGAAAACTATGAAACATTTCCATTCCAGAAAGAGAAGCCTGAGGGTGGAGACGATGAGGAAGAGGAGCTTGACGAGGAAACTAAGCAGAAAGATCAAATCGTTAAAGGTGCCATTGACGGATTAATGCGAGAGTACGCTGCGGAGCTCAATGCACGATCGCAGGATGACGACTCCCAGCGACGAAAAAGGAAAAAGGAGAAAAAAGAAGAGGTACACCATAATTGTTAAGAGTCACTATTTGTAAATATTAATTTTATAAAGGGTTACTTGATGTTTTTATTTATTTTTACAGGATGATATTAACACTATCGATATGGAAGAAGACAAGAGAGACCTGATTTCCAGAGAGATTAGTAAATTTCGTGACACTCACAAGGTAAAGGGGTTTCTTTGATCTTGTTGTTTATTACAGGTTTTTGGAAAGCAGCTCTTCACATAGTTCACTCTTATATTAGCACATTTAGCAAGAGTTAACACATGTTCTGATCAAAGTCATAAATTGGCAGGGCATTAAATTTGCAACGTCAAAAATGAATGTGCTGATATGCTTTAAAATGCTTGTTCAGTGTATACGCATCACAAATAGACAGCCTGCTATTTTTTTTCCACATTCTACGGCTGATTTGACACATTTAATCAACTTAATGAAACAATATCTAAGTGTATTGTAGATCCATTCTTCATTCATCACACACAAATGCATGGAGACAATGTAAAGTTACTTAAAGCTAATCTATTCATTAAACCCCACCATTATGATAGTGATCATATGGTGACTAAAGCAAGATGAATCTCAGAGCTTTGGGAAAAAGTTGCGAGGATAGGATGTAAGTATCAGTCTTTATTTACTCTACATATACTGGGCGCCCCCCTCTTGAGGACTTGCACGGAGGCAGCCGCGGCACACATTTCTACTGCTCCACACTTAAACGTTTCTGCTACAACTCGGCATTTTGCACTGAAAGATGTCAGAACTGATCTTTTTTTGACTCATTGGTAACGTGTTAAAAGCAGGAGGCGGTGAACCTGTGTGAGTCCTCTGTAAGATATGGTCTGTTTTAATGGTGTTCAAACACTTGTCAATAACCACTGCAGTGACTTGGCTGTAGCCTTTGTTATGCTTAGAGCAGGGGGGCGCCCTCTCCACAGCGGTGCACTGATCTGAAGACTGCCCGAGGTACGTGCTCTCTGTCTGTGCTGCTGTGACTTCTGTCCTTTCTCTTCATTCCTCTCCATCATCCACGTCTCTCTCGTCACTCGGAGGCTCCATCACAGTCAGTGATGAGTCTGAGTCACACTGTTGTAGAAGCTCAAACTTTACAAAATGAGGTTGAATCCAATATTCATCAAAACAATCAAAATGCAAATTATTCAATGAAAAGGGTTAGAACTGGCTATTATGAGGTTAATGAACATTTGACCTCGATTACATTTTCATATTTTACATTTACATATTTTGTTTTTGAATGAAGATGAGTTGGCTCATCTTTTACCATCTCTATTGGTCATTCTGTGCATAGTTTTTTGTAAAATAGTTTTTTGACACAAGACATTTGGAGGCTCCATCAGTGTCGGAAACAAAATTTGTCTAAAATGTATATTATCAAAACAATAAATAAAAATAAAATTTATTTAGTACTGGCCAATATGAGCTCAAATTAATACCAACATTTTAATTAATATTGGCATGTTTTATGTCTCATATGTTCACTGTCTTTGCCACAAATGGACATGGTGTTTATTACAAGGCAAAAGGCAATAAAAGCTCTTTCAGTTCAGCATAAGTGTAACACACAGAATACACGAAAAACATAAAACCGTATTTGGACAGAGAAAGAAATTTAATAAAACAGTCCCAATGTTTGCAGTTCACATAAACAGGTAAGTCAAGGAAGTACAGTATTTGAAATGAAACATAAGTCAGTCATCACTTCTTAAACCTGACATTTCACGTCATTCTCTTCACGCAATTTCTCCTGCTTCTTTGTATCAGACACAAGGCTTTTATTTGATAGTCTTATAGTCTGACTTGATTTAGATTCAGTAATGTATTGTATATTCACTTCATACGCTCCATTTATTTCTTCAGAATCATTAGTAAACCACAATAATCTTGAGTATAATGTAATGTTGTAGACCCCAGCCTTGTGTCTGTTACTGAATCTTGATGTGTGTGTTTGAGAAATGAGCCTCGACGAGCTCCTGAAGAAGGCGGCGAGGGGTAAGACTGTTTCTACAATTTCAATTATCTGTGCAGAAATGTCAATGATAATTTACCTGTTGTTTAGCTCTGTATCAAATGCTTTTTAAATAAAGGCTGTTGTTGTGATGATTTGCTGATATCATGAGAAAAGACAGAATCCCATAACGTTTTTCCCTTGTATACCATGTGACCTGCTTTCCTCCCAGGCCTAACTTAAAAGGCTTGTAGGGGCAGCGAAGGGCTGAGTCCGTAGTTCAACACCTGTAAGTCACAAACAACTAGTTCAACAAACGACTGACGCCTGTTTTCTGTTTTGTTTTCCTTGTACTTAGAGGAGGACTCTCAAGCAGAGAAAAAGAAGCACCTTTTTCTCTTTATAAATGCATCACGTTGCAACATGTGTCACAGATATTTTGTCCATTTAAAGTGGTTTCCAGTTGGATAATTGCTAAATGTATTGGAATTTAGCTGCAAGATTACGCTGTCTCTCTTTGAGGGAGAGCCTTATCCAGCGTCTCCTGAGGTTAGTTTAGAAAAAGAGACTAAGTTTTGCAAGTGCAGGGCATGGTAGCATCTGAAGTGCATCTTACAGTCAGAGAATGTTAATCTGGAAACCACTTGACTTGTGTAACGTAGCTGCTGTGTGACTCCTGGAGCCTGTGTGGCGCCGGCTGAACCTGTCTGTGTTTTGTTCTGCAGAAACTGGAGGAGGAGAAAGACAAACGGGAGAAAGAGCGGCTGGAGTTTGAGCGTGAACGGAGAGAACGGGAAAAAGAACGAGAGCGTGAGAGGGAACGGCGCGACCGGGAACGGGAGAAGGAGCGCGAGAGGGAACGGGAGCGCGAACGGGAACGGGAGCGAGAACGGGAGAGGGACAGGGACAAAGACCGAGACCGCAGGACCAGAGAGCGAGACCGGGAACGAGACTGGTCCCGAAGCCGTGACAGAAGCACCGAACGCAGCCGCTCCAGGTAAACGTCACACAGTCTGATCAAACATACTCTACACTGTCTCACAGACTCACAGTCCTTGTCCTCGTTCTGACAGAGAGGTGAGTCGAGACAGAGAACGAGAAAAGAAACGCGACCCCGAGGATGAGGAGGAGGCATATGAACGCAGGAAGCTGGAGAGGAAGCTCCGAGACAAGGAAGCAGCTTATCAAGAGGTAAACAGCGTCCGTGCGTCTGTAAACGAGGAGCTGTGTGGTTACTGTCTGTTTAAGGGGATTATATTACATTTGCTTCACTTGACATTTACCCTTGTGACCTTAGCGACTGAAAAACTGGGAGCTGAGGGAGAGGAAGAAGGCTCGGGATTATGCCAAGGACACAGAGAGAGAAGACGAGCGCAGACGAGAAATGGTAACAAACACACATCTTCTTATTTAAATCTGTTTTGATTGTTTTCAAATGTATCTGTAACACTGTCTGACATTTTAGGTCAAAGAAGGCAAGCGTTTGAAAGAGTTCCTTGAAGACTATGATGATGACAGAGATGACCCGAAGTACTACAGGTAACAACTGGAAACGACTGAAGGATTCTGTGGATAAAATCATTAAAACAAAACTCTCTGAGCCTCTGCATTCGGATACATAGAAGATTGAATTTCCACACTTTGTCTTATGGAAATAGATCACTTAATAAGTTTGTTTCAGTACTAACAAGCAAATTTCTGTAGTGAAAGGTTTATTTCTCATTAGAACAGTAGCATACCCTGTACTCTTTGTCAGTAAAAGAGTTATTCTCCCAGTTTCATGTTACAAAACCATATAAATTAATTAATTTGATTCATTATTTTCAGGCTCCATGTTTTGACGTAACAGGTTTTTAATTTAGACAAAATGCAGATGCTGTTTGCCACAATTTCACAGTATTTTTCTGTTTAACATTTCACACAATGCACCTTTAACATACTAAATTATACCAAGTCTTACTATCCAAGGCCTGTGTCATGTGATGTAGTAAAACCAGTGCTTCTACACCATGACCCGCTCCAGACGCCGGTAGCACATGCTCCACTGCAGCTCTGTCCATTGTTCTGAAGGCTGTTATTTTCTCTCTGACCTCTAGGGGCAGTGCGCTGCAGAAGCGTCTCAGAGACCGAGAGAAGGAGATGGAGGCAGACGAGCGAGACAGGAAGAGAGAGAAGGAGGAGCTGGAGGAGATCCGACAGAGGCTGCTGGACGAGGGACACCCGGACCCCGACGCAGAGCTGCGTAGGGTGAGTGTCTGTGGGACGCTGTGTTTGAGTCCGGTCTGTGTTTGTGTCCGGACTCAGGAGCAGTCTGCTGTGGTTTTGAAGGTCACTATCATCGCTGTCCCTCTGCATCTCATCAGCACTGACCAGCTGCCTTTGTCTGGCCTTTTTATTAAGATTATTTATGAACAAATGGACACAACCAAAAGGATTTATGCCTGATTTTGTCCCTGACTTCTGTTTTAACTTGATAATTTTAAGCATTTTGTCCAAATAATGTATGGTTCCACTGATCTTTTACTTCCAGTGACTGAGTGAAGGTCTTAACTGAGCTTTATGCTTTCAGACAAGTTTATATGGAATACAGTGAACATGCAAGAGGCATTATTTTATTCTTATCCAAAGAGTTCTCCAAATACCACTTCTATATCCACAGATCTTCTCTGGATGATTCCTCAAATCTTTCTGTATCTTAATAGTTGCTCAGTCAGACTCCATATTATCACTTTGGGTCCTATAGTTCTTCTTTAGGCCGAAGATTCTAATGAGAAACGTATTTTTGGAATGATTCATTTTGCATTTTGTAAATTGACAAACATAAATATACTAAGCATTCTTTTCTTTTTTTTTTTTTTTACAGATTTTCTTTACACCTGTTTTATAACATCTGCACAAAAACTGGTCATGAAATGTTTATATTTAAAATGTTTAAATGTTGTGTCTCAGGTCTTTCTTAAACCACCTTAAATATCTGAAATAATACCTTCTTATCATTCTCGCAGATGGAGGAGGAAGAGGAGGAGCGTCTGAGGCAGCCTCCTCTGATCCAGGAGCCAGACCCTGAAGAGGAACGAGAGCGTCACCGAGGGTCCCGGGACCACAGAGAGCACAGAGACCGGCGAGCGGAGCCGGACCGAGCAGAGTCCCGCTCACGACCCACACACTCAGACGACGAGGTGGAAGAGGGCGAGGACGACGACTACGAAAACGAAGATAACCCTGACGTGAAGCCCACCATGAAGCCCACCATGAGGCCGATCACAGCGGCGCCTTCGGTGTCGTCCGCGAGTGGAAACGTGTCCCCGAACACACCGGGAGACGAGTCGCCCTGCGGCATCATCATCCCTCACGAAAATTCACCTCCAGACGCACTTCCACAAGAGGAGCACCGGCCCAAGATCGGCCTCAGCCTCAAACTGGGTCAGTCAATCCCTCCTCAAAACTTTAACTTTCTTTTATCTAGATTAATAACAGGAGATTATACTGATCTCATACCTGACTTAGGCCAGTGCAGCTGATAATGCCCCTAAAACCCTTTTCTGTGTGGTAAATGTTCCACAGTCTTACAAATATACAACAGAAGGGCATGACAATAGATTGAAATCAGATAATTACCCTGAAAAAATGTCAGTCAACAAACTTATACAAAGGTTCCTTAATATTAGCTCCTAGTTTCCGTGTGAAAACCCAGACTGACTCTTTTGTTCTGGTTCAGGAGCCACAGGAAGCCCCAGTCAGCCCAACGCAGGGAAGAGGAAGAAACTCCCGGTGGACAGTGTCTTTGGGAAGTTCGATGATGAAGAGGCAGACGAACAGCCTCGAAAGAGGAAGTTGGTTCCTCTGGACTACGATGACGACAAGAGTCTGGGAGTGGACGGCGCTGGACTCTCGAGTATAAAAGGAGCCAACGCAGAAGAGAAACGCAAACACATCAAGAGCCTCATAGAGAAGATCCCCACCGGAAAACCAGAGCTGTTCTCCTACCCTCTGGACTGGTCCATGGTGGACTCTGTAAGTGGATGAGCAGCCACTCATTTCTCTTTGGAAAAGTCATGTTTTTCTTGTATATCTGCATGGTAATGGTCATTTGAAAAGCAGATTGAGAAAAAAATTCAAATTAATTCCCAGTTCATTTTCTTCTTGGGTCTCAGTTGTGAAGTATAGCTATAACGATCCAATATTATTTACTACAGAGTTTAAGAGACATTTTTTGGCAGAAAAATCAGCTAAATTGAAGAGTGCTGTTAATTCCTTTTTGTTTGATTTGTAATAGATTTAAGAAAAGTTACTGTGTGTATTGAGTGGACAATAAGATCAGTTTAGTTGCAAACTATTTGCTAAGATATGTTGGACTCCCATTGTCTTATTGAATGGGAATCACTTATATTCTTTACGATTTCTTGTGGGTATTTGTCCCTTCTCTTCAGACGTTAATGGAGCGCCGTGTTCGACCCTGGATCAATAAGAAAATCATTGAGTACATCGGAGAAGAGGAGCCGACATTAGTGGACTTCGTTTGCTCGAAGGTAATCGTCGTGATGCACGTCTGATATTAACTCGATGTAGATCAGTTTGTTAATAAAACACTTGGTTTATTTAATTTTTCAGGTGATGGCTCATAGTATGCCACAGAGTATCCTCGACGACGTTGCTATGGTGAGTGCTATTTATAAAACTAAACTTGTACAAACAGATCTCTTTACTAACACTTTCCAGGCTCTTTTTTCCGACTTGATTTTTCAACAGATATTTCCCAAGTTTCTGAGCAACACATAAACCACATTACTTCACTTGATTCTCCCAAGGTTTAATTGCAAAACTCAAACGATTTCTCTGTCCTGTTTAGGTCCTAGATGAAGAAGCTGAAGTCTTCATAGTGAAAATGTGGAGGCTTCTCATTTACGAAACAGAAGCAAAAAAGATTGGACTTGTAAAATAAGTCACGTAAATGAAGATCTGTTTTCCGTACATTGTGTATAAAAGTGTAGCGTCATCATGTCACACCTCCCTAAAACGAAGCGTCTTCTCTCCAAACCGGTCCGAACTAACAGCAGATTCTGCTCTTGACATTTGCACAGCTCATTTCTCGACAGACTCAGGCTACATCCACCTCCTCATGTTCAGGTGCTCGTTGTGTCGTGTGCTTTTGTGTAAATACAGTTTGCCGTTATTTGACTGAAGGAGTTGCTCTGAGAGGGACACTACCGACAGACGCCACCCACAGCTGCTTTAATAGCAATATCTCTTAATTTATACACGTCGACACACATTTTGTTCGATAAACCAGATTAATGAGTGGATAATAAGTTGATTTTCATTATTTTTTCAAGACCTTGGTTTGAAATGAAGCTTATAAATGGTTTAGTTAAATGGACAAGGAAGGATTTCAGTTTTTTCACATTCCTTAAAAACGTTGTGGCATGTAGTCGTCCTCAGACCATCTCAACAAACACGGAGCTGCCGTTTTGAGCCGTCAGACCAGACGGTGATCTCTCTGCAGCCATCGAAGCACACGAGTCATAACCACTAGAGAAAAAAATGAGCAAAGAATGGGAAAAAAAAGGATGCTCTCATTTGTTTTTGTATTGGTGAACATTTGAATAAAAGTCAATTTTTATAACATTTTGTGAAGTAGTGTTTTCTCTGTAACCTTTACAAAACTGCTAAATAGCCTCTTCTCATTTAGAATCTAATTGACTCTTTTTTTTTAACAATCAGTGGCAGCTTCTAGGTCAGATGAATAATTTTTATAACAATTTTAAACATATATATTGTTCCTCTGTTGCAAGATTATGATATCCATTATCTTTTTGAATGAAAATTCTTATTCTTTGGTCACAGTCTAGTTTCAACAGAACTTTGTAAACAATGAGCTGCGTGCGCACCTTGGTTCTGTCAGTTACGCGCTACAATTAGCATTAGCCTCCAAAAATGTCAAATTGTGCAAAGAGAAGATGGTTTTGGCAAATGTCTCTAATTGATATTTGTTTAATGTCAGAGCTTCTGGAGAAAACATCAGATTGACTCGATGTTAAGTTGTTTTATAAAAGCAGGGCTGCTAATAGTTAGCTGCTAATTTGAATGACGTGGCGGGGTAACCATAGTAACAATGGAATTAGCTTAGGTTATAGCTATCGTGCTAAATTATACATTTCTAAGCTAATTTATCCTTCGTTTTCCCTTTTATTTTTGTTACATAAAAACACAAATACTTTCTACTTTAAACTATATGGAAAAAGGACGATTTCAATTTTTTTTTTGCATTTACAAAAACCTTTCACCTGGAAAACTGTGGCAGTAAGGTGGTTAACTCGTCTGACAAAGCAAATGATGCTCTGTTAAAGTGTTGAGACTCATTAAACGTCTCCAGTGTCTCAATAAAAGAGAAAAATAACTTCTCTTTGAATATGTCACAAAATCAATTAGCACTCTATAAAAAGTGAGATGCCTAATGTTTCTAAAACATGAAAACCCTTATGGTGGTTAATAAAAATGAAGCATTGACATCATTTATAAAATCTGACAAGGAAACATTGAGATCAAAACTTCCAGAAGTTTATTGATGCCATATAAGCTACACAAGTATTAGGTCTTGCCAGTAAAAACTCTTTATCTGGAAGAGAAACAGCACGTGTGTTAGAGCCTGTGTTCCCCCTTTATTTAATCCCAGTCAGAGATGAAGAGCCATGAAAACTGAAGAGCTCATAAGCAAAGGGAAGTGAAGGCCACTGCTTGTAAACTGCTTTTGTTGCTTTGTAATTTATTCAAATCGATGTTCTTAAAAATAGATTGTATTGTACTTCTTTTATTGTAATTTAACTCCTTTGTGTCTGTGTTTGGAGCAGAAGATGGGCATTTTATCTTCTGAAACCAAACTAGCTGATAAACAATGAACTATAAACACCAGTAATGTTTGCTTTATGAAACTGAACATGTGGGAACTAAACACCACACATTTCCTCTGATGTTTTCCTTCCATCTTCTTCAATGAGGACAGTCTCTAGTCCTCAGTTTTGGCCTCCATCTCTTCAGCGTCGTCGTCTCCGTCCACCTCAGCGTTTTCCCGCTCTAGCCTCTCCAGCTGCCGGGCCAGCTCTGTCTCATCAGTGTCAGTCACCACCTTTGGCTGAAGCACAGATTACACTAGTTAGACTTACATGATTAAGGTAAACAATACAAGAAAAAAAGATGATAAATTGTCTTACCAAGTATTTTTAAAGAACAGACCATAAGAAAGCACTGTTACCTTTACTGTTAACCTGTACTTTATTGTCCCAGTGGGAAGTCACTTTACTGTATTTATATCGGTTTGTTTTTACGTTAAATCATTAGCCAAATTATGTAACTTTTTTCCCATAAAATACATAGCCTTAGAAAATCCTTAAAAGAATACCCTCTAACTGGCCTATTCTCCACCTGAAACAGTAAAATACACAAAATAAAAACCAAAAATGGCGTACCTCCATCTGGATGTTAAAGACACCTCTTTTCTCCTCAATCTTCTCCTTGATGGCAGCCATGGCCTGGTTCAGGACCGACAGTCCCTCTGTGCGCTCCAGAGTGGTCGTTGTCATCACGTAACGAGGAGGAGCGATCAAGTTAATCTGCCGACACAAAACCACAGCAGTTTTTATCATTTGAAAGTACAACTGGGAACTAATAGGACTTTAAAGCATATCAGAGAGACATTATTATTACCTTGATGGGCATAGATTCTGTGGAGCAGCCGAGTCCCGCTCTCAAAGCTTCTTTGACTGCATCGATGCCTTCGTAGCCGTAGCACGCCACCTCAATGTCTGCAACAACAACAGGCCAAACGTCGTCAGTTTCTACCAAACCTTCTCCTCGACTGACATTTGAGGTGTATTTTTACCTGCTCTGATTTTGACGGCCTGTGGAGTGAGTCGCCTGTTGATGTTGTCGATGAGCACCGCCCTCTCTTCTTCTGATAGGTCCAGCCCGTCCAGGATCGCTGGATCCCTGAAGGAAGGACAACACTCATTAAACATATAACATTATATAACATTAACACTTTTTGAGGTAATCACACACAACACTTACGACACGGCCTGTTTGAAGACGTCATAAGCTCCGTATCCCGGCCTCTTGTACTTCTCGTCAAACACCCAGGCCGTGCGCTGGTACAAGCTCTCGAGCTGCTCATCCTTACTATACTCCAGCACTTCAGCCACGTGTCGCAAGATGCTGTAAACCTACAAAAACGACAAAATATTACATTAAGAACATGTAAGAAATTAGCTCAGTATTTCAGTTTTGTCTTTTTAGTTACTATAAAGCATCAGTGCAAAGAGGCAGGAAAACAAAAGGGGACTGAAAGAACAAATAAATGGGAGCCACATTTGGACCTAGCTCTATTCTTATGCCCTACACACTCCACCAGCTGAACCCTGAGGACCCTCACAAATGGAAGGAGGATATTGTGTTGAGTTATTCATACACTTTTAAAACGATGAAACCTAAAATGTATAATAAGCAGCGTGTTCATTAAGAACTCAAATGTTCACACAAAGGGGAAATCCACACAGATGTTTTTTAACAATTTGGATCTATGAACTCATTGCAGATTCACCATTTTCTATCTTTTTTTTTTTCAATGGAGGGATGAAACAGCTGGACAGTGACACTAGGTTTGTTTGCAAAATCCTTTCAGACATAAGTCCTAATGCTGAGCTCAGATTTATGCTTTCCTTAACTGTTAAAACAATGGCTTTTCAATGCTTTATTCATTCATTGAGATTTTTGGCCATACATTTTTCTTTTTTCAAAACCCTATTCTCCAAGAATGTATCAAAGCCTCTTGTAATAATTTACTTACAGTTTTAGATTTGGTAAATTTATCTTCACACTTGATGGCCTCCTCTGGGGACACTCTTCTTTTGGATAAATCAATGTATCCTGGAGAGAAATTAGTGAACAAAGGCACCATTAATACAGCCTTGAATTTATTAGTTCCAGTATTTTGTAGTCCAGAGCTACTCTTACCCTTTTCTTTGTCTACTCGGATGACGACCACACACTCGTTGCGGCCGATGCGGATGAGCTTGTTGATGGAGCGGATACGTCGGCGCGACAACTCGCTGAGCAGGATCATGCCCTCGATGTTGTTGTACTCCAAAAGGCTGACGTAGGCGCCCATCTCAGCGATGGACCTGACGTTAACCATCACCACATCCTCCACCTCCGGGAAACGGTGCTGGTAAAATCGACAGCTGAGCCCCGGCATCGCTGTGGACGCAAGAATGTACAAAATTTTGGTTACAAGGTGATGCACAAATATAAAAGACCAGTGATAAAACTTACCAAAAGAACACAGTAAAATACACAGGAATTAACAACAAAGGGATGCAAAAAAGACTAAAGGAAAATTATAAGGCAAGACAAAAATGTTTAACAGCTTCTTAAAGGTAGATTAAGGAGATATATTATAGGAGATATTATGGTTACAGCATAAACTGTTGTTCATGTTAACACCATGTCAGTTATGTCTATCTAAACAGTTATGTAAAAAGAAAAGATATTTAAACAGAAAAGATATAAAAATTGTAGTCTTATTTGAGTAGGCCTGAATTAATGTTTTTAATACAATTAATGATGCTGTCACTGTTTTAGTTTGTATAAAACCAGATATTTATATACTACACGATATTGCTTAATGGTCAAAGTGATATGTGTTACATTTTAAAGGTTGTATCAGAGAAATAGGAACTGAAAACAAGAGAATATATTCGTGAAGTAAACAGACAAAACAACACACGCAATATTTCATATATATTTAGGCAATGAATGGGATGATGCAATTCAACAGAACAAGAAGCCTCTTGTAGTTTTGGAGAACACGTCAACACTACATTTACATAAACACGTCCCCAAATCTCCTCTGAATATTAAAGGTGGATGTGTCTGATAACTGAATTACATCCTTGTATGTGTTAAAGACAAAAGCTGCTTACTTTATAAACCGTTAGCTGGTGGCTAACACCCGGCTCCAGCTCAGCCTCACATGCGGCACATGCACAGCCTGCTGCTGGGTTAGCCTTTAGCCCCGCGGCTAGCATCCCATCTGTGAACCGTTATCATTAAACAACTCATTAGAACCGCCCAAAACTCACCTGGGTCATATGTTTAGAAGCCTATGCGCTGGAATGGTCCGTGTTATAACTTTTTCAGCGTCTTTCTGTGTTTCCTTTTGCTTTTTTGATGAAGATTTCGGGCCCGCTAGCTCACATTCATGGGTGTGCTAATTTTTCGACCCGGAAAAGATCGTGAGAGCTGTTTGTGTCACGCATGCGCAGGACGGTTCCCTCAGAGTCACATGACCTGACCAGCTGATCATCACGGATAGAGTCGGACAAGATCACGACCATCACCTCCATCTATGCTCCTAATCCTGCACAAAAACAGCTAAAATTCTGCGCTGTATATTTTGTCTCTTACACTAGGAACAAAGCAACATTTTCATCGTTGTTTTAATTAAATATACATTTTCTGAAGGGCGCCATCATCGACCAAAGGACAAGAAGATGTCTGGGAAAGACAGGATCGACATATTCCCCTCTAGAATGTAAGCAGCTTGTTTGCTAGCGTATGGCTAACCCATTGGAATTAGTATAGAGCCTAGATAAGGCAGTTTAGCTTAATTTATGCTTGATTGGCGTTTAATTTTATGGAAACAGTTCACTGCCTGTATTTATGTCTCATGAGGAGCCAGACAGCAGTTTAAAAGAGGAACAGCCCTTTTTTTTTATCATGTGATGTGATACAAGAGTGAGCTGTCAGGCTGAAACACTGACAGCAGTAGACAATACATGAAATCATACACAGATGTTCATCATAATTTCCTATTCATGATGTTATTTAATTTACGCAGCAGTTTGTCAGATTGCATCCACTAAAATGTACAAGAGTTCAGTTTTGTTTTCTAGTTGAAAGGTGGAAAAGTATTTGCAGCAAATGTGTCATTATGTTCTCTGTTTTATTATATTTAATACATATAAGGCTTGAACATGTCTGTAAATGTTGATGCTTCCAGGGCTCAGACCATTATGAAGGCTCGTCTGAAAGGTGCTCAAACTGGACGTAACCTGCTCAAGAAGAAGGCTGACGCCCTCTCCATGCGTTTCCGCCAGATTCTGCGCAAAATCATTGAAGTCAGTAATTTACACAAAACAAGAGCTGACACTTTACTAATGAAACATTGACAGTCGATCCAAAATAAGTGTCACTTTACTGACGTTTTAATTATAAATGCAACACTTGAAGCAGATTTTAGTGCATAATCAAACCAGTAACATATATAAGATGAATTAAAGAGCTTTGAAATAAAATAATACGTTAAAAATCTTCTTCAGACCAAGACTAAGATGGGAGAAGTGATGAGGGAGGCAGCTTTCTCTTTGGCTGAAGCCAAGTTTGCAGCTGGAGACTTCAGGTATTATTACATATTACACTGTAATAACCATTTTCTATAGAATTTAAACTTAGTCTCAATCATTGGTTAAGTTCACTGTCTGTCTTTGTGGTACTTTATGTAGAGATTTTACTTGTGGTGTTTTTTTTTTTCCTCAAATGTGAAGCACTTCTTAAATGTGCTGTTCTCTAACACTCACAGCACGACTGTAATCCAGAATGTCAACAAAGCTCAAGTGAAAGTTCGAGCCAAAAAAGACAACGTTGCAGGTAAATGTTTATATTTTTCCACATTTTTCCACAAATTACTCAAGTATGTATTTTTTTAAACACATTTTCTATTTCCCAGGTGTTACTCTGCCTGTTTTTGAGCACTACCAGGAAGGAGGGGACAGTAAGTCACACATAAACACAACTGATCCACCTCGATCCATCTGTAACTGTCTCATGAGTAACTTCTGTCTGTTTGTGTCAGGTTATGAGCTGACTGGTTTGGCTCGAGGAGGAGAGCAGCTGTCCCGATTGAAGAGGAACTACGCTCGAGCCGTGGAGCTGCTTGTGGAGCTGGCCTCTTTACAGGTACAAGGAGAGTTTTCTAATAGATCTGTCTTTATCAGAGTAATAAGAGCAACACTATGCTCTACATTGCGTTGATATTAAAAGTATTTGTGTCTTAGTCTGTTTTTTTTTGTCTTTTTTCATTCTGCAGACATCTTTCGTCACTCTGGATGAAGCCATAAAGATAACTAATCGTCGTGTGAATGCTATCGAACATGGTAAAATCCTAAATACCTACAACAGCAATTCAACTCGTATTATTTTTCTTAACATTTCCGTGATTCTTTGCAGTGATTATTCCCAGGATCGATCGCACGCTCACCTACATCATCACAGAGCTGGATGAGCGAGAACGAGAAGAGTTTTACAGGTTCAAACACACACACGTTTAGATTTGGAAGACTTATAGTTTATATTTTTGTTTTTCTGGATGATTTTGAGCTGTTAAAACAGATTTGGACATTGCATACACAGTCTTACACTCAATCTTTTAACTTTTAAAACAGTACTTTCATTTATTTATTTACATTTATACCTGCTCCGAGTTAATTATAAGCTCAAAAAATATAAAAAATGAAAGCTTTAGGGAAAAAAATGCTCCAATGTGTGTTTATTAAACGGGAACATATCAAAAGAAAAAGAAAAAGTGTAGAAAAATCCAGTAGTGAGCTCATAAATTTGACTGAAAACGACCAAATTGTAAAAGTCCAGATAATCTATAGGGTAAATTTTAACCCGTTTTTGTTTAGGCTGAAGAAGATCCAAGAGAAGAAGAAGCAGCTCAGGGCAAAGACGGACCTGGAAATCGCCGAACGTTTGGCCAAGTTGGGGCCCATCGCGGAGCCGGCCAACATGTTGACGGAGGAGGCCGACGAGGACCTGCTGTTCGAGTGATTAACGCGGTTTATTCTATTTATTCTGTGCCTCTGGGGCCACGTCTATGTCTTCTCTCATTGAAAGTGATGGATTGTTGTGCGTGTAAATGTATGTGTGTGATGTGTTGTATTATTTCACGGCCGGACACATCGTTTTTGTCTAAACTGTGATCACACCCAGAACTTTAAAGAAATAAGCAACGATGAAACTTACTCACTCATGCCTTGGCAGGATAATTCTATAAATGTTTTGTGTGAATGAAGCTGTAAATATTTAACTTTCATCGTATTTAGAGCATGCTGTAAAACCTCGGATGGTTGTAGATTTCAGTCTTAACTGTCGAACCCCGTCCCGCTGCTGAACTAATACTGGGTTTGGGGGTTGATTTTTACCTCAATGGAGGATGTTTACCATTGCACCAAACCCCCTTTTGTTTTCCCATGTGGTGTGAAAGTGACCAAGACTCAACATTTCACCAAAATAAATATCTGCTCTACATCGAACAAAGGCTGGTCCTTCTTTTTTGTTATTTTTAGAGCCTTTTTAAATGGTACTGATAATCTCAAACAAGAAAATGATGAAAATATCAATTATTGTTGAAATTAGACATGTTTTGGCTGTTTTTTTTTTTTTTTTAATCCTAAAGTGGATCTGTGCCAGGTTTTTAAAGCCTACTAAATTATATTCTCGATTTTACATAAAGACAAAAACAACCTCCCTTAGCTTTAATCTCTGAAATAACTTGTCAAAAAGGGAAATGTTTTAATTTTTTTAAGTTTTAAAGAGATTTTCCTATCAACTCTCAAATAATTTATAGTTTTTTTATGTTGATGTGTAGCCAATTACTCTTATTATCAGAAATATCTATCCATTTCTGTTTGTGATTTAATCTACACAAACTACAGCAGCCTCAGAGGGTCAAATCTCAAACTGAAAATTCCCAATGGCTTTATCGAAGGTCATTCTAAAGTTATCTAAAGTTAAGTCTTTACAGGACAACACGGCATTTTAATAATTCCCCAGGTTATTTCCAACTACGTGCTATATTTGTAGGTATTATATTTGTTTTGCAGGAAGTGTGAGAACCGAGGAAACTTAAGCAGGAACTACATTTAGGCCTCTTCTGAAATAGACTGAGGTGAGAAATGCTGGCTGTTTTTCACCTCAGTGCTACATTTATCACCTTGACTTTACAATAACTGTATGTAGCATGTAGCTACACATCACAAAAGTCAGACGGGAAGATAATTCTGGTGTAAAATGAGGCAAACCATTTCTCAAACTACTTCTGCAGTTCACATTGTGTCTGAATTTATTTACAGAGTTGTGCTCATTAATTAGAAGACCCTGGATAGAAGTAATACATGATTTGTTGTACACTACAGTGAAATGAATACAGTTCTGGTAAAAACACTTCAGCAGCAGATTGCAGTAAGATATATGTGACACCTTCGAAACAAACTAGAGGAAAAACACTTGAGGTCTGTTTTAACAGCATCAAAAACACAATACAACACAAATAATACTGACATTGGTAAAAAGAGACGTGAATATAGGACTTCAGTCTTTAACAAATGCCTTTTGGTTTGATACATGAGATATTTTAATATAATAAAGCCCTTTGACCGTTATTTATAGTGTATCCACAAAAAGTTACAATAAAATATTTTGTTTTTTGGGGCTACGATATATTTACATTTATAAATAACTATAAAGTTACTATTTGGTTGATAAGTTTGCATAACCTTTGAGATGAATATGAGCTGAAA
Source organism: Rhyacichthys aspro (assembly GCA_036850595.1). NCBI lineage: Eukaryota > Metazoa > Chordata > Actinopteri > Gobiiformes > Rhyacichthyidae > Rhyacichthys > Rhyacichthys aspro. The sequence goes on from CM072170.1 coordinate 1,356,340, forward strand.
AAGTGGAACACAAAGACACGCACAAACAAAACAAAACCAGCGTGAGTCCGTCCCTGCTTCTGCGCAACGTTCACCTCAAACAAACGAGGAAAACACTTCTGTCCGTCCCGTCCCGTGTCCCGTCCCGTGTCCCGTCCCGTGTCCCGTGTCCCGCTCTAACACAGCCACGAGGTGGGCACCCACTGCGGCTCCGTGTCCAGTTTGTCTATGAGCCGGCGCAGCTCGTGGAAGGACTGGTCCGTGTCCATGTTCACGATGCTCGCGTCAAAATAGTGGCCGAAGTTATGCTCCATCTCACGAGCCTTTTCGATCACGTCCTTCAGCTCCTCGGGCTGTGGGAACACCAACACACTCAGTCTTATTTGGGAAGATCAAAAAAACATGTAAAACAAACAAGTACGGGGAATGTGACGACGTAGATCTCATGTACAATAATAAAGCCTTGCCAGTGTCTAAGTGTTAGCCCTGCCATTGTGTCTCAGATAAGCTTCATACTCTGATTTTTGAGAAATTTTAACTTTTTTTTTGGTTATTTTTTGGAAAACTGACAGATGACCAATAAGATTACAGCTGCAGTCAGACTTTTAAATGGTCCTGGCTCAAACAAGAAAATCATAAAAATATGATTATTGCTGAAATTAGACATGTTTTGTCTGTGTTTTTTTTATCCTGAAGTGTCTATGTCTAAGAGTTAGTCCTTCTAATTGTGTCTCAGATAGGCTCCAGTCCCTGTGACTCGTTATGGATGAAGGTAGAAAGTGAATGAATGAATTGGAAGATATTTTAGCTTTTATTTAGACAAATAGAGGGATATCATAGACCAAATGGCAAAGGGCTACACTGTCTATATGGTATGTGCCCTGCGCCCGAACCTTTCGTCGTTAAAGCAGCAGATATGGGCACAATAATGAATCCAAGAGCAATTCAAAGACTCCACATTAGCTGAGGTACCTTTGGTGTTTTCCCCTCGGAGGCCAGCAGGGTGCGTAGTCGTTCCTGAGAAGGAGGAGCGATGAAGATGACATAGGGCTTGAGGTTGGAGGATCTCAATACTCGTAACGACTGCACAAACACACAACAGACACACTGTAACATTAAAATGAAGAAAACTACAATCGTGTTAGGCTTTTATAGGATTTATATGTTCTCTATTAATGAAGGGTTCAGTATTTTATAAATGAGCTTTTATTAGATCTTTGTGGAAAACTCTTTTATCTCCTGTAGTAGCAATACCACAAAGACTAAACTGTACACTGAAGTAAAACAGGGCCTTCACTGTGCATTTAAAGGTGTGTCTTAATACATTTTCTTCACAATAAGTTGTTGAGAAATCTTGCCACATTGAGCTGTTTGTGCTGAGTTCTGGGGGTCCCTCGTTAGTTTTTATAAGGTGTGTTTTCTAGTGGCCTCATTAGCAGCTGAACACAACTCAAAGGCTCTTTCTGTTTCTCCAAACTGTGCTGACAATAGCCTCCTGTTGGGAATAAGTTACCTAACCCTACCATAGACCCTCTTTTACAAAACACAGGACTATCCCTTTAAGATGAAGGTGATCAGACTGGTCCAGACTCCTCTGAGCGGGGCTGAGTGAAACGTTCCGTACCCTGGTGTGTAGACAGAGCAGGCAGATTTTCCCTGAGTTGACGACGTGTCGCACCGAGTCCGTGCTGGTGCCGTAAAGGTTCTTCTCGTACTCTCCGGACTCGATAAACTTTCCCGCCGCCAGGTCTGCCTCGAAGCCGGACCGACTCACAAAATGGTACTCTCTCCCGTTCCGTTCGTGTATTCTGGGGTTCCTGGTCGTATCTAGAGGCACAACGAGTTGATTTGAGATAAAACCCTCATGTGCGGGTCGTTATGTGATGAAGTTAGTGGACTTACGTGGGACGGCGACCGCATACTTCTCCGGTTCGATGGACAGAAGCCTCCGTCGGATCTCGTCGTGACCGCTGTTTGTGGGACCGATTAAAGCGATGGGACGCTTCCGGTTCACAGGCTGGTGATACAGGGACATCTCCTCGTAGGTCAGGATGTCATCGGAGTCTAAACACACAGTTTGGGCAAAGTTAAGACAGTCACAAGTCTTCAGTAACATTTCACATGTGACTCCACTGTTTTAATTAATACGGTCCCAAGTTTATTGTCCCAAACGCACCCTTCTGATGTTTTGCACTAGCTGACTATTCATTGTATTTCTCGTTTACATTTTACAGTCAACTGATGCAAAAAACACCTGAAATTGACATGAACAAGAAAAACAATATACCTGCTAACAAGATTTCCACATTTTGCTGCGTACACTTTGGTCAAATCTTCTTTTTCTGTCTATTTTTACATCTCACAGTAAAAACAGGGCCTAAACTTAAATAAAATCATTAAGAAACCCTGTTACATTCATTGTAAACTGTGAGCACTTCTCTTCCAGTCGGTCGGACCCTGATCCCGTCCACTAACACGGGACTAATCTGAGCCGGGACACGTCGAGTCTGGACAAGCGACTACAGTGTGAGGTTAATACTGACAGCTCCTGGAACGGCCCTAACTACCACAACCACTACTGAACACTTTAAAATATCAAGCTGTGGCTGGTTGTAAACAGAGCTCCCATAGTTAACACAATCTTGATTCACTTTCATTGTTTGTCATTGTGGTTCTGTCCTTTTAACCTTTACGACACCTCCACAGAAATATATTCCACTTTTTCCATTTTCTTCCTAAAAGCAGCAATGATTGTCTGTCATATTGTGTTTACTATTCTGCTTCACTGTCTCCATGTATTTACTTATTTTAATGTATTCTTTATTCACTTTTACAGTTTTATTTGATCTACCTCTGACTAATGCATTAAACTGAACTGGGAGATCTTACCATTTCTGTTAATGTTAGATATGCTCTTCTTTTTCTGCTTCTTGCTTTTCTTCCCGTACCAGTGTTTTCCTGCCACAGATTCAAAAGAACAATTAGTTTTTCATTCCCGAACCTCCCCGTCTGTTTCCTGCAGGTATCTGAGGTTAATGTGGGGCATGTTTTCACCTTGGTGGTGCTCTCGAGTCCTGTCCGTTATCGTTTTTCTCAAGGTCTCTCTTTGTTGTTGGAAGCTTTTTCCTGAAAAGACAAGAGACGGTGAAAAATAAAATCTAAAAGTCCATTAATTCTCCCCCAAAACTTTCTAACACTGACTTCTCTGAATTATTAGACGCACTACTTTTCATTTGTTGCCTCTTGACCCAGTTTTGCTCCAGCCACAACAGACCTGGGTCAAACTGTAATTACAAATGATTCTTGAGTGTTTGATTTAATCCCTTGGACGTGCCAGGTGGGTGGTGTTGGCTGCCAGAGCTGATCAGGAGATGCCAGGTTACGGTAAATGTGATTAGATATCACTCCCACGTATTGTTTAACTCAGACATCTTTTCTACATTGCACCTGAACCAAACGAATGATCAGTGAAATTAAAATAAAAACGATGGTATAGATTAGTGTAGTGGTTATTCTTGTTGTTCGTTTAGACTTTTGAGTTTTGTTCTTTCACATTGGATTTATTAAGACTATTCCTCTCTGCTTCAGTTTAAACTTCACTCCACAAACTACCGCAGCCTCAGAGGGTCAAATATCAAAGTTAAAATACCAAGGGGGATTACGCGAGGGCAACATAAGAAGATGCATCATGGGTACCACATTTTACAGGTGCATTCTTGAAAAAACAAGAGGAGATAACCTACAATTATCTTTTCACGAGAATTTCTAGATTACTTCGATGCCAGGTGAATGTATTTTGGTTCAATCATATATTTACAGGAACACTGAGTGACTAATAGTAAATTGTGGCTAAAAAGTATTTTGTCTGATAAATATTGAACAACACTGTGTAATTAAGTGTGTAAGTATGCACACACACTCCCTTTAAACTATAGAAGAGAAGACTGTGTCTCTGTTTAAACTTGAAGTGATGAAAATAGATAAATGATAAATGACATAAAAGACTGACTTGAATAATTCATTTTCAGGAAAATGTAAAGTGTGTATGTTACGTATAACACATTAATTTAACACATTTATTTAATATTGACCCTGATACAAGTGCGTTAACCTTGGATGTGTGTGTTACGTGGTTTTATTTTAACATACACTCCTTGTTGATTTACCCTGGACTCAACAGTAGAGCAATACTTGATGTTTTTCCCTCAGGTTTGCTGAAGTAAACTGACATGCAAAGTCTGAATCGTATCAAATAACATCACATTTTCAAAGTTAAAGTAGTGTTTGTGATGTAAACTACACGTGTGACAATGAATTATGGTTATATTGTGCAACCATAATCAACAGCTGCCCTTGTAAAGCTCCTTCATGTCATTTATGACGGCAGCTGTGTCCATACCTGGAACCAGTCCTGCCAGCGGCTGGTTGTCCTCGTCCCCGTCCCGATACGCCTGCCACCAGTTGGGGTCGTCCTGGCTGATGACGTGGAGGATGTCTCCCTTCTGGAAGGACAAGCCCAGCTCTCGACAAGGCACGAAGGGGTCATCCGAGGGGTCGTAGTCGAAGTAGGCTTTGACGTGCATCTGAGGACAGAGTTAACGGGGAATGAGACGCATGCAGACGAGCCGAGAGACACGCACATGGTTAGAGACTTACCACCGTCTGTCTGTGAGGGGCAGCTTTAATCTGAGAGCTCGGGATGAGGAGGAAGGTCAGCGTGCCTTGCATTTGTTGCTGATGGAGACGGGTTGTAATCGGTTAAATATATACAGTTAGTAGTGACAGTTAGTTCTAGATAATTCTGGAGCCTCACCAGTAAGTCGTGCACTTCGTTGACATGTTTGCCCCGAATAGGAATCCCGTTGATCTCCAGAATCTCGTCTCCTTCGTTGAGGAGGCCACTGCGCTCGGCCGCGCCGCCTTTAACCACTCGACTCACCACAACACTGTCCACGTCGTTACGAACCGTCGCACCCTGAACCACAAACAGGAACCATTTAAGTCTGATGTTTGTTGGTGTTTAATGACAAGATGACGTTATAACGCAGACACCCTTCTGATCTTACAAATAAAGCCTTAAGTCTAGTTAGTGTGAGGCCTCACCAGTGGAGTGTCAGGGGCCTTCTCCAGTCGCACCAGTTTAACCGACTCCCCGAGGTACTGCGTCACCATCTGTCCCTCGGGCATCTCCTGAACCGCCACATTATCATGGGCCTTCATCAGAGCCTGCCACGAGAACAAACACACCACAAATACGTACGACGACAAACACACAAACAGAGAGAACAATACGCACAAGTAATGGACAGAAACACAGAGGCAGGGAGAATTAATGGGGCTGCAATGTAAAAAATGGATGATGTTCCACAATGTAATCCTCTCAACGCGTCTCCAGGATTTAAACTATATTTGAAAATAATAGCCAATAACTTAACTATGCCTCAATGTCTTCACAAAAACCTACATTTTAAAACATATAAATTCTAATAACAATCTATATCAATAGTGGGTGCATTTTTTGCTCGCTAAATGTTAACTGAACCATTGAATGTGATTTATAAAGCTTTACGTCAAATGATGCTTTATTGCAGCTTAGTGGACCGTTACACGTCTGCAGCAGTGAGTTATAATGAAGCACTTTTACAGTATTTCCAGAAGGATGGAGCCTCTTTCAGAATCTTGCCTTTCACTTAAGATCCCCTTAAACATGCACTCGACCCTAAAATCCTCCATCTTTCTACCGAGAGAAGTCGAGACGAGCCGGAACAATACAGAGCTCTCCCCCACGTACTTCATTTATCGTGACAGACGCTCCGAACAGCACAATTAATAACCGTCGCTGCACATTAGCGTCTCTGTCCTGCAGCGTGGAGGACCTAAGAGACCGGAGGCAGGGCTAAGCTTTGGCCTCCGCACAATCCGTCTTAATCCCCGCTGCGTTTAAGAGTCAGGCCGCGCCGCCATCAATCGTCAAACACCTTTGGCTCCCTTCCTCTGAAAATAAATGTCTCTTCGAAAGCATGAAAGCTGATAAAAATAGAGCTTCTCCGTTTGAATGAAGTGCCCTCATGTTTTTTGGATTAATCTGTTTACGTGTTCCAACTACAGCGTTACTCTTGCGATCCTCGGTGCCCTGCAGAGCGTAAGCTGCACCGCACTGAACTCCACTGGCTTCAGGGCTACACCTGAGCGGACAGGTTAATGGGCTAACAGGAGCACTGGTGGCTCACACATCACACCTGGCCTCCTTTTGTCAGGACCCTCAACCGTGAAATCACACCTTTCTGCGGCGCTAAAGGACAATGACAGTTTGATAATGTGGCAACAAGAGGCACTGATGCTTGAACTGACAGAGACTTTCCACATGTTAACGAAGGATGGACAATATATAGCACATTCAATTCTTTGTTTTCCAGTCTTGTATAACATTTGTTCTATTCTACAAATCATCCAAACCTCTTTCACAGTTGGCTTCTCTTGTGTCTTAAAAACCTTTCCCTTCACGAGGAGAGCAGCCCCTCTCCACCTCCTCTTTTCCATCATGACCTTTTCTTTATTTACAATCCTTGACTTTTCACATCTCAATTAAAAGGTAATAACTGAGGAGTCCAGCTAAATGAAGGTGTCATTCTGAGGGAACTAACAATCTCTGACATATGTTTGTGTTATATTTTGGTCCAAAGGTAATGCACGCTGAAATCTGACCTGTAAATGAGGATTGGTGAGAAGGGCCCTCAGTTCCAGACCCTCTTTTTGTTGACTCGACTGGAGAATCTTCTGAACCTGAAAAAATACACAAACAGACAAAGAATTAGTGGGAACAGAGCCCTTTGTTCTGTCGTTATTTAGTGTTTGATGCAGTAGTCTTCAATCAAAAAGAGAGATGCCTTGACAATAGAAGAGTCGGACACGATGTGGTGTGAAAAGTTGCATTATACCTACTGCTATAGAACGTTATATTAACTCAGCTTATGGCAGATGGGATTTTAAGTTTAAAGAAGTTTATCATTTGCTGTTATTTCTTATCTCATCCTTTCTTGCCAACTTTTATCTACAGCAAAGAAATGAATGTCTTCACAGCGGTCTTGTCCATAAGGAGAGAAACATTAATAAACAGAGGAGCATGACGCTGCTAAAGAGAGCACAAAACTTTCAACAAAAATGTCACTATTCCTTCATTTTCAACAACATTTGGACATTCCTCGAGCACAGTCTTCACTCTGTTGTAAAAGAGTTGTTTATGAACTGGGTGTTACACACATTTTAACCATATTTAACCAGAGCTTTGGAAAGTACACCACATTACACTTCTCTTCCAAACCCTTCACCGCACGCTGTTATTGTTCTTTTCTTCCGTTTCTCTCTGGTCTATTTTGAGTTTTTATGTTGCCGTTTAGTCTGACTGTGTTGTTTGTGGTTTGGTGAGTGTTTGATTTACAGTGGGATGGGTTTGAGAAGCCACTCTTTCTTTTCTTCTTCGTCTTGTATTTGGAGTTGATCCATTGCACTAATCAAAGCTCTGAGTAACGAGGTGACGCAGGCTCCCCTCCCCCTGCAGCGTCTCGGCTCTCACTGCTGTAAGCTGCTTTCTTTTTCTGGCTGCACAAGACCTGGCCTCCGTCCTGCAGCGTGCTGCTCTACAGCAAGGGCTGCTGGGAGATTAGTTCCCTCAGTGGTCAATCTTCACCGTAATATTAACATGCACAAGTCATTTTTTGTTCCAAACACCAAATTCAATTATAGTAACTTATATTGTGATTAGATTATACATAATGTGTTGCTACTATTGTACAAAGTGTGGACAGTCTGCACTATGTACAACACCACAGTCATTTACTAAAAAATACTGATCCATGATTTTATGAATTTCTGAAACCTGAGCAAGAAACACAGACACATCAAAAAAGAAAAAAGAGGAGTGCAGATAATGATGGAGGTGGCAGGGGAGATGGAGGTCTGAAGATGCAGTCTTTATGTCCAGTCCTTAAGAGAATGACAATGGGACACAAGGCACTGGGCAGAAATAATGAGGAACAACAAAGACTGACTTTATGCTTTTTAAAACCATGACTAAACCTGAATTTATTGTTTACAAGAATCTGACTCTGAAGAGATGATCTCAGATGTGTCTACAGTCAATATAAGAACAGTACGTCTATGGCAGCACTGCCCTTTGAGTGAACTCAGCTCACAGCAGTCGTCTTCTACAAAACACATTCACAGTGAAACATCAGGCTGTAACACAGAGAACACGCTGTGGGACATTTCCTCATGTAACACGTATCAGACGCTGACAGAAATCCTAATAAAGGCCTGCTGTGGGTGTAGCCCGTCACAGACTTTAACACATATTGTGTCTTTGTGCGAGGCCTGGCTCTGTTTGATTCAACAGCGACACAAGTCAATTATTGCTGCGGTGCTCGAGCAGAGACTGACAGACCTTTGAGTGAAGTCAGGTGAAACCGTTCACACTCATCTGTATACTTCCCTGCTTTCTGTCACTCTCGGTGTCATTGTTTAAGTCAAAGTCAAATAACCTTGTATTCAGATTAGTGCTATTGTTTCTATTTAAATACTATTTCACGCAATAGCTCAAAGGGATTTTTGATTCAGGGCTAACAGTTAGCACACCTCCTGGCTACAGCTAACAACGTATTAACTACACACTTCAAGAACAGGACTCAATGGAACTGATAAACGGATTTGACTGAAAATATGATTATTTTATTTTGTGCTTCTTTGAAAAGACACAACCTTGAGATCCTATGTGTTCTTAGTGTGGCTCATAACGTACAGGAGAATAACAGTATTTAATTGCTTCAAAGCCTTGGTCCTACAGTTGTGTAAAGGTCTTCTGTGCTCGACTGTTACCTCCAGACAGAGATCCTGTGCCTGAGCCGTGATGGGTGACGTGGGGCTGACTCTGCTCATCTGCTGGGACACCACGCTGTAGATGCTGTAGGAGTTCTTAAAGTCCTCATTGGTGAGAAACTGCAGGACCAGCTCCACGTCCTGCTGGCTCTGGGCGTCAGTCAGACAGCGCTCGGCCCACTTCAGAGCCTCCACAAAGTCCTCCAGCTCTGTGGATGGAAACAGAGTTCAATGACATCACTATTCACTAGGATTCCCCTTTGGTTAGTCACTGAAAATCTTTAGTTTTTTACTCTCTGTGTCATTTCTTTTGCCTTCCTGCTCCTTTGTGACCCTCTTGTTGCTTTATTCAGTGCACAATAACCCCCACAAAGCCCTTTAGTGCTCACAGGCCTCCTCTTCCTCACTCACCAGCTAAAGGCTCCTGGGAACTTGAGTCTTTGCTGGCCTTTTCCTTGCTCTCAAAAGTGGGATTGTCGATGCCCACTTTCTGATTCTGGGACAGTTTTTTTAACCTCAGGGAAGCGTTGGGGTCGATTTCGTGCTTGCCCCTGCCGTCCTCGTCTCGTTTCTTCCTCAGCTCCTCCTGGTAGTGCTTGATCCTCTCCATGTGGGCGCTGCATTGTGGGGATTTGACCAGGCTGCCCTCGTCGCCGGGGCAGTCTACGGCCCTCTCTCTGTGGCTCTTGGCCTGACCAGCGGCTTCTTGGACAAAGCCGTTCATGTGAGTTGTGATCATCTCTGCAGCATTTGAGATAAACTGCTGAAAGAAGAGTCAGTGCTGGTGATTTTTAATTCAGGGGCCATAGCATCTCAGCAGAGGACATCCTGGAAAGTCTTCCTTTGGCGTATCATCCTGAAAGGCACAAAAAACTGAATTAATGCAATCACCTGCACTTTAGAGAAAGACTGTCCTGTCTCTGTGATATCACTGTGATGTTTAGATGGCTTCTCTCCTTGAGCCTTCAAATGGGGCAACTTTTCTTTTCTATTGTGATTTCTCAGGAGGTATTTGTTTATATTTTTGATCTAGCAGTGTATTTTCCACCTCAAGAAAGTTTCATAGAATGACTACATAAAACAAGGTCATGGCCTGTATACTATTTTTTCTAACATTAACTCAATTTGTGCCTCTTTTATTCATCCTTAACCATTGGTCTGCTGTTAATCAAAGGCGTGATCTGCTCCTACCGCTCTATCACTGTCTAATCTTAGTCCTACCATCAAAATCCCCCTGTCCCCAGGCGCCTAAAATCCCTTCCCGCCCGGGTACACCTGTCCCCATCTGCGTAAAACAGCTTAGCCTGGTCTCAGCCAAATCAAGATATTTCAGTGCGATAGGTGCCACACAACGAACTACAACATGAAACTACAGTCGACTTATCTCTTTATACGGCTCTTATTAATCTGTGGCACATTTAGACTAATTACTCCAGTTTATCAGAGTTACATTTGTCTGAAATGGTTTCTGTGTTTTGTTGTTGAATAAAGTCTGTGAATGACTCTTGAATGACTTAACATTAGAGGCTTAAACCATATGGCCCTGTACACTTTTCTCTACGAGGGTCAAAGGTCTTGTTTTGAACTATTCTTTTAACATTCTCTATTAATAGAAACTTTCTTGTATGAATAGACCAAAGCTCATAAATGGCTTTGTCATTCCAAGCCACTTTTGGATCTCAACTCATATAACAGTCATAGATATCACTCACCAGAGCGAATTACTGCCCTGCCCCCTGTTCTACCTACTTCCCACAGCTAATTACCCCTGGCAGGTTTTGGTCCCAGTTCCCAAACCCCGCCCCCGTGGAGGTGTTTAGCTCCGTTTAGAGCGGCGGCGTACGGCTCGCAAACAGCACCGACTGCCAACGGGCCATCTGTTCCTTTGGGCTTAATTAGGCCAAGGATCTCATGCTGTACTCGGCTCAGACCTCACTAAACACTGGGACGATGCTGGGCAGGAGCTGGGTAACCCACCACATCTCCTGACTGACAAAAAAGACATCGATGTGAACTTAAATGAGTGTAAACTGACAGAATATGTGCATTAGTATGAAGCTCTTAAAGCCAGCAGCTGTATGCAATCTGATTATTGACTTCTTTAACTGAACTAGACATTAAAAGATATTTCAGTCACAATATTCCATTATTATCTACACAGAGGTCTATTCCAAGTGCATTTGTTGAGATTAGGACAAAATGTTTGTTTTTATTGTGCAGGCCACCATTTTAAACAGCATGACAGTGTAGAATCATGGATTTTCAAGTGCTGTGTCTTAAATGACTTACAATTAAGTACTTACAACAAATTACTTCACACTATAACTCTGTAATAACTATAAAAAGAACATAAGTATATCATAGAAACAAATATTTAGTAACAGTATGAGCATAAAACCTTGAAACTACAGAGCTACTCTCAAGAGAAATCAATACATGGCTTTAAAGTAATTGCCACAACAATAGGGTTTTAAAACGTAAAGCTTGAGACGTGACGATGCAAAAGTTTAAGTTGTATTAGGCATTGTGTAATAATGTGTAATGAAGCACATTTGCGTCAGAAAATCCTAGTTTAGTTTAGTTTTTCAATACAACACATTTTAGGAGGCATTTTAAAAAGAACATTAAGATAAGATCCACTTTAATGCTACATAAAGTTCACCTTGAAGCTGCTAAGTACAGTAATAACGAGGAAGAATGTTGATCCAGTATAAAGCATTTTAAATCCACAGCTTTTACAGTAAGCTCTTGTTATAAACTACACTTTTAACACAAATGGAAAGTACTTCCAAACTTAATAAAAACTCAGTGGCTCTGATATAAACTTCGAGCCCAGAGGTTTCATTTACAACTTAGACATAACAGGCTTAATGTGTTGCGTTACTTAAGCTAATTCGAGTAATAAATAAACTTCCTAACAATGGTAAGTAACTTAGCTTAGCCACAGAGCTGCTAACAACTAACGGTCCTCTTACAGCACGAAGCTACTCACCACAAAAGCAGCCTTTAGATCGGGTTATGTTCATAAAAAAAGAGGTTCATTTATTCCTTTCAACTCCCAGACTCCGAAAAGTGGTCCAAAAGTAGAATAAAAGTCCCAAAGTGAGCTCCTTTCTTCATTAGATCGGTCTCAGAGCCGGGGCGCTGTCGGGACACTGGCGGCCATTGCGGAATAACGGCGCCGCTGTTTGGAGCCGTATCCATGGCAACGGCGGCGGCTCCACAGCGACACCCAACGGTCAACGGTGTAACTACAACGGCTCCACCACAGAAGCAACAACTCAAGAAATGAACTTAAAACCTCAAAATAGATGATAGAAATGTACATCCTTCAACGCCAGCCCAGAGAGTAAGAGGAATAAGAAACGTTTTATTAGTCCCACTGTGGGGAAACAGCAGGGGAACAGAAAGAGGAGGGAAAAAGACAACCAAGACAGAACAAAAATTTAAATTAAAACTATTAAGACAAGATAAACTAAAATAGACTATACATATGTGTAGCGGCTGTTTTAGAGCCACAAGGAGCTACAGGTATGAAAGTTTGAAACACTGAAAACGAGGAGATGTAATCCATTTTTTTTTTTTTTTTTTTGTTTAATGATGAAATGAAATCCAGACATTACAATCCTCGACATCAACAGGTAGAAAATCTGTGTGCTCCTACACCTGACATAGCTCTACTGAAGCGTGATAACATCATACACCTCAATGTAAAGGGAGCAGACAAGATTGGCTTTAACCGATTACTTATGTTTTTAACTTAAATTATTAAACAATAAATTAGATTGACATTAGATGCATTTCTAGCTTAAACTATTTATCTTTTGAATAACTTTTAATCATAGTCTTTAAATACATGTCCAAAATAGGAGATAGTTTTTAGTCAAAATCATATTTAACATTTTTACCATTATATATTTCAAACGTTTAACAATATGGCTCTCATAATATGTAAATTAAAAACTAAACCAGATTAAAATACAATATCTGGATATGAATAAATGAGTATGAATCATGAGTAAGTAAATTGCAGATTGTATAATAGTTATTGCATCGTTTCTATTGCATTTTTGTTTCTAATTACTTTGGGAAAAAGAAAAGACAAAAAATATAGAACAATGTAAGAGAAGATAATCATTTCAAGTTCTGTTGGTAAGTTCCAATGACATTAGGAAAAAGGGAAAAAATGTACAAACCAAGCAACAACTTTGTATGTGAATGGTGTATTTGTAAGATTTATATGTTCGTTCTGAATTTTAAAAAAAAGAAGTGAACTGTTTTAATATGCAGGATTTTAAAAGTTAAATTAACCCCAAATGAAGACAAAAAACTAACTATCAATCCTGAAATTATATTTGTGAAAGTTGCTGACACTGAATGAAAACAGGTGCTTTTAGAAACAAATAAACCTAGGTGTAAATGACACTAAATGTGAAATAATCAAAATAGCATAAAAATGAACTAAATATCATTATTATAAAAAAAGAAAACTAAACAAGAACACATAACTCTGACATGACAGGTCAGTGTTTACAGCTTAATGCAGCACAAGTAAAAGGTCATTTAAAATAAACACTTTATTGCATGCATTTTTACTTCTTTGACACATCTCTTCTTTAGTCTTTGATGTAAAATGTAATGTATTTCATTTTTACATCATTTTTACACTGATCCCTGTTCATCACATTATATACAGCACACCCCCACACTGAGTTCTTTGCACAGAGCTATTAATCATCAAACGCTAATGGGATCTAGTGTCATTTCACCTCATGGACCAGAACAGAAACAGACTAATCTTAATGTTGTCTCAGAAATATCTTCCCCAAAGCCTGAAGCTTCCCTTTTTTCCCCGCTGTGTTTTCTCTCGGGTTAATCCTTCCTGACACCTCTGTGCTTAACCTCTTTTCCTCATTAAGCTCTCACTGCCAGCTCCAGATTTGAAAATACTTACCTTCCTGGAAAGACAGACGTGAAATCCTGTTTGTGTTACATTGATACAAGACATTTTATTTGTTTTATAGGGATTTTTGTTAAGGCATTTGATATTGTATTAAACTAGGGCTCTCTCTAATAAAGAAAACCTCTATCAGCAACAGAATGACTTCACTTTTCATAGAGATAGCCTTCTTTTCTTGTTCTACCTTCTTCATTTAATGAGAACTTAAGTTATATATATATTTTGATGAGTCCTTCTTCTCTTTAACACTTTAAAATTATGGTATCTCATCCCCTTTTATCAAATCAGAAGAAAGAACTCTGCAAATAACTCATTTCTGTTCTGTCACCTGGGTCAAAATATAATAGAAAATATGAAAAAAGGTGGACAAAGTCAGGAGGATGATGGAAAAAAACATCTCGTACTGTCAACAATTAAGTCCAGAGGCTTTCTTCTTAACTTTTTCTTATGATTGTAGAGAAAAAACTAAAAAACTAAATTCCATGTGGACTCGGAAGGTTTTTCCCACAGCTGACAAGTCAAACAAAACTTAAAAATGATCAAACTGTGTGTGTTTATTGTCTATTTTCACCCCTTTTTCTATTACAAATCCTGAAAAGTGTTGTAGTGTCCCTGCTCTGTCACAAGGAAAGGAAATAAACCCAGAAAACAGTGTCACAACCAGAGAATAAAAATGTTTTTTAATGTTGAATCATAGCAGCAAAGAAGAAACCCACTGTTTTCTTTCTTTAGATATATTTTATTAAAAAAGGAAACCCAACAAGAACTTTTTTACATAATGATCAAGGATTTTTATTATCTTAGTCTCTTTCATCAGTTTCATATCATTACAGAAAATGTTATAGTACAGCGTTGTTCAATGTCTCCTCATTGCTTAATAATTTCCTTAGGAGTGCTGGTCACATATATCTGTACAATATGGTTTCATTTTTTCTGTACATTTTTTGTGAAGTTGGTTAAAAAGGCTGTCAGCACTTAAAGAAGCTGTTTCTTTTCCTTATTTTTTCGTAAATATTTGATCAAATAAAAGATTATTCTCCCAGGCTCAGCTTGCCCCTGTGGGGGGTTTTAGGGCAGAGTTTACACCCGGTCTCCGTGAGTACAAGGAAGCTTCGGGCAGGTCCTTCCCCACCTCCCCCCTCCCTCCCTCCTGACCTCTGACCTGCCCAGGCATTTGGCACTGCGCACATAAACAAGACTCACAAGATAAACAACAAGCAAAGCTCTTTGTGAAGCCATTATGATGCATACTAATGAGAGAAAAACTGAAGTGTCACCTTGATGGGCGCTCCAAACAGGAAGTGGCCCTGATGTGCCCCTTTTCCTTTTTGCTGAGCACCATTGGAAATCTGAAGTCTTCCTCAATGTTTTCTTCATTTTTCAAAAACAGATTATTTTTCCACTAAAGATGAGAAAATAATAATTCTCTTTTTTTGTCCTGGCAGGCACCTACAGCTGTCTATTAAAATGCTACTGCTATAGATAAGGTCTAGCATTGAACACACAAAGCAATTGCAATGAAAGGAACAAAGTTGCCTTAATATAATAATGATAATAATAAGAATAATGATAATAATAATAAGAATAATCATAATAATATATTACAGAATAAATCTCTTTTTATAATTAGATTTTTTCATTAAAAGTTATATTTTCTTTGTTTGAAATACTATAATCTTTTAAATAATTTTTTATATGTATCTAGGTGTGATCAAGATGTTGACTATACCTCAACGTTATCCAAATCAATAAAAACTAGCTGTGCCGTTGCATATTACAGAATAGTCAATGATATGTGGACATGCACCGTGAACCACCCATTCACACCCTTCGCTAAATGACGCCACCTCTCCGTCCCACAGTGATGACATCATAGCCGGCCGATCACCATCACGTCCACCACCTCCCCCTTGTGCAGCTCCACGTATTGCTCTGTTTTCGGAGGTAGCATCAGGAGCCCGTTGGCGCTGCGCATGCTCATCAGCCGGCAGCTCACCTGGTTCCCTGCAGCAGACGGCGACAAAACACGGATCTCAGACCAACTATAGTAATATATACCGGTAACTCTGCTCTTTAATATATATATATGATGGTGGTATGATGTAGAAAATATACAGAATATACACAAGTGTTGTTTAGGAACTCAGACATGTCACACAGCATTAATATATAGGTACAAATCCAACTAAATCCTGTTAAAAATAAAATAAAAATAAAAAATAAAACCTGTTAAAATCTATATAAAACCTGCTCAAATCCAACTAAGACCTGTTAAAATCCATCTAAAATCTGCTCAAATGTAAAACCTGTTAAAATCCATCTAAAACCTGCTCAAATCTGTCTAAAACCTGTTAAAATCCATCTAAAACCTGCTCAAATCTAAAACCTGTTCAAATCTATCTAAACCCTGCTCAAATCCATCTAAAATCTGTTCAAATCCATCTAAAACCTGCTCAAATCCATCTAAAATCTGTTCAAATCTATCTAAAACCTGTTCAAATCTATCTAAAACTTGTTCAAATCTATCTAAGACCTGTTAAAATCCATCCAAAACCTGTTCAAATCTATCTAAAACCTGCTCAAATCCAACTAAACCTGTTCAAATCTATCTAAAACCTGCTCAAATCTGTCTAAAACCTGTTCAAATCTATCTAAAACCTGTTCAAATCTATCTAAAACCTGCTCAAATCTGTCTAAAACCTGTTAAAATCCATCTAAAACCTGCTCAAATCCAACTAAGACCTGTTCAAATCCACAAAAAAACTGTTCAAATCCACCTGAAACCGGTTTAGCTCTAAAACTTGTTCAAATCCAACTAAAAACTGTTCAAATTTAAGTAAAACCTGCTCAAATCCAACAAAAACCAACTTGTGGATTAAAGATAACATCAGCAGACACTAATGGTTCTTGGAAATTTTCCTCTTGTCAAATCTGGCCCTCGCAGTAAAAAGTTTGAACACCCCTAGCACCTAATCAACAAAAAGGAACAAAACAAGGCAATAACTAAATTTAAACACACAAACAGAATTTATAATAATATAATGCAGTCAAAGCCATGCAATAGTCATGAAAGACCCGGAGTTTTAAGCATCCATCAATTTTAGTGTCTCCAAATTTTATAAAACACATCTATTTTACCTCTTACTTTAAGGATTTATTGTTCTAGTACCATTTAAACCCTAAAGAAGACAAGTAATGTAGAAAAACTCACATAAAACGCTTACATTTTCAAAAATATCCTATTAATATCCAAGCTATAATATACATATCCTGTAATTTAAATGGATTCTAGATCAGATGGTAGCAGTAACAGAGGAATATTTGTCAAACCAGGGTTAAATTCTTCTTAAAACAGAGGTTAGTCTCTTTATTTCACATCAATAAACCATTAATGTGTATTTAATGCTATTGTTTTAATCATTTTAAGCTCTTTATTGCTTTAAATAAGACAGAAAATAAGTGACTGTGGCTAAAATACATGATATGTGACTTGATGGTCTTGTTGTTTTTACTGATATTGCTCTTTATTGTTTGCATTATTCTGTATATTTGTAATATTGGTGTAATGTATGTTTACTCCTGTCTTTATTTGAAAATATCGCCATAACATTGAATATTCTCTCCATACTTTTCTTATTACTTATAATTTACTGCAGGTTTTCTTTGTTTTTGATGAAGTTTATGATGTTTCTCTTCTGCTTTTTGATATTATTTATGTACAACCCACATTAAACACTGCGGTAGTTGTCTTTTCTGGTGTTTTTTGTGAGTCGGGGGCCCGTACCTGTGCTCTGTGCCCACGGCAGAGGCTCCTGGTGATGCCATGTCAGAATGCAGCGGTGATATTCAGGGCGAGGGTCCAACTTTACGTCACAGGACAACTGCAGAAGAAAAGCACTACGTTATAAGATCTCAAAGTAGGACCAAGTCACAAGTGAGTCTCGAGTCTTTGTCTCAAGTCCAAGTCAAGTCCAAAGTCAGATACTTCAAGGTTTCAAGTCCTTTTGAGTCTTTTCAACAACATTAATATTATGTTAAAATTAGACAATGAAAGCTTTTAAATCTGTATTTATTTCAGTCAAAAAAGTGTTGTCCTAATGATGTTTTCTATTCTTTGATGTCAATGTGTGGCTGCTTTTTGTTCTTTGGTTGTAAATCCCTGTAGCGCTGAGTTTTACAGAGAGCATTTGAAGGCAGCGTCATGAGAGTAACACTTAACTCTGTGTAATCTGTCAAACTATTGAAGAAAATGAACTGTTTCTAATAATATTCTTTTAATCTTTGGAGAAGCATCAAGTCTTTTCAGAGGCTCAAGTCCTTTTTTTTTACATTTTTTCGAGTCAGAAGTCATTAAATTTGTGATCAAGTCCACATCTCTGTCAGATATTGGTACAGGATGAATTGGAAATGCTTTATTATACCTTAGTATCATATTATAATAGACTTTTCATCAAAAGCAAATCATAAAATCATTGTTATTCTTATTTTTATGGAAGAAAACCCTAAGACTTTGCTCTGTTTGATCCTGTGTTGGTCTCAGCGCTAGTTAATGATGGTAGTTACTGAAACTGAGGCACATAATGGAATAAAAAACACATTCCTCTAATAGCTAGCTGATAAATCTGTCTTGATCGATATTGATTTCTTCTCTTGATCTCAGGACAGCGTTGGCTCAGACTCACATCACGTTGCTGGTAATGTTAGCTGAGGACTAAAGTTGCGGCTAAGTGCTAATTATATTCTAGTGTTTATCTCCTGCTTCTGAATATTCATGAGCGTAGTAGCGGGCCTTAAGGTCAGAGTGGGCTCCGATGCCAAGTTACAGCCAAATGAGGTGGTCATAAATATGCATCGGGCAGATTAAAGGCAGAAAACGTCCTGAAACATAAGTTAAAGATGCAATAATCTACAATCAGAGGCACGAGAAAGCACTATTAATGCTTTATATTGTACAGGACTTGAATTGAGAGCATTTTAAGTTTGGAAAATATGTAAACTTAAATATGAAAACCACATGTAAATCAATATCTGACTTTTTAGATGAATGTCGTCAAACTCAAAGTGGTGAGGGGCCACGATAGTAAGATAAGTAAGAATCATTTCAGAGGAAACTTAGAAGTGTTTATTAAGTTTTGAATGTTAGATTTTTTATCTTTGTTTGTTTTTACAAAAGTTATCCTTAGTATTATTTTTCTCCTTTTATGGAAACTAGTTTTAGATGGATCTGAAAGGTTTTAGGTGGATTTGAACAGGTTTTAGTTGGATTTGAACAGGTTTTAGATGGATTTGAACAGGTTTTAGTTGGATCTGAACAGGTTTTAGTTGGATTTGAACAAGTTTTAGATGGATTTAAACAGGTTTTAGATGGATATGAACAGGTTTTAGTTGGATTTGAACAGGTTTTAGTTGGATTTGAACAGGTTTTAGATGGATTTGAACAGGTTTTAGTTGGATCTGAACAGGTTTTAGTTGGATTTGAACAGATTTTAAGTGAATTTGAACAGGTTTTAGTTGGATTTGAAAAGGTTTTAGATGGATTTGAAAAGGTTTTAGATGGATTTGAACAGATTTTAGGTTAATTTGAACAAGTTTTAAATGGGTCTGAACAGGTTTTAGTTGGTTTGAACAGGTTTTAGATGGATTTGAACAGGTTTTAGATGGATTTGAACAGATTTTAGGTTTATTTGAACAGGTTTTAGTTGGATTTGAACAGGTTTAAAGTGAATTTGAACAGGTTTTAGATGGATTTGAACAGGTTTTAGTTGTATCTGAACAGGTTTTAGTTGGATCTGAACAGATTTTAGGTGAATTCAAACAATTTTTAGATAGATTTTTAACATTTTTTAAATTTGAACACCAAAAAAACCCTGCTCCAATTTAAATTAAAGCCAAAAAACATCAACTAAAAGTATTAAAAGGCCACATAAAACATTGCAAAGGACCGCATCTGGCCCCCGGGCCTTGAGTTTAACCACAAAGCCTCTTGTTCTGGGTTGTCCGGGCCATTTTTTTTGCTCAGACTTAATGTCGTGTCCCAGACGAGAAACTGAGACGAGATGATCTTTGTCTTTGTGTTTCTTGGTCAGAAGCTGGTGAAGCCCTGTGTGTCCCAGTGCAGCATACCCTCGCTTTGATAATGGTGGGTCTAGGGTCCAAAATACCCTGCATCTTTCTCAAGGCAGGGATTACAAAAAGATTACAGGTGACAACAGCCGACACGGGGTTTCCTAGGACAGTCGCACAGAGAGAGAAGGAGAGACCGAAGAGACAGAGAGACGGAGACAGAGCAGAGGACAACGGATGAGCAACGTCTCTTCAGAAAAAGCAGCGTAAATCCCTCTAACTCTCAACTTCACACACTACCTGGGAGCGCAAAGATTAGTTTACGAGCACCGTCGATGTCCAGGGTGGCAAATGTCGTCGGGAGACTGGAAAGAGATAAAAAAAATAGGGATTAAATGTGAAATAAAACACGGACTATATCATTTAAAGAGAATCCCTGTCTGTTATTTGCATCGAAATATGTAGATTGTATTTAAATATTATATAAAATGTACATTAAGTTCATATAATTGGCTTGACTCGAGAAAAAAAATCATTAAACTTTTTTTTATCGTCTGTCAAAGACTATTTTACAATTCCAGTCTTACCCTGGTTTCATAAAAACGCGTCCAAAATGGATCTGAGCGTGAAGGTCAATGTCCATCACCTGCTTAAGGTAGTCCTGAAATGACAAAATACAGCTCTAGTTTAATAAAAGAAGGTATTATTTAAAGCTACATCCTTTTATCGAATCAACAAACAGAAAGTAAATAATAATAAACACGTTTTTACTTATTCTTTTCTTTGCAAAGTAGTTTTTATTTGTGCTTAAATATTAAACATTTTAGACTCTAATATATATTTTTACACATCCATGTCTATCACTAAACACTTTGTGAAGGTTTCTGTTGATAATAAATAATGTGAAACAGCAAAGTAATTCCCTCTGCCGCCGCTAGAGGTCAGTGCAACACAATGTCCTGCCTGTATGTGACCAGAGTTTGTCTGATGGTACCTTTTCTCCCATAGACACTCCTCCTGAGGTGATAATGACATCAGCGCGACTGATGCCTTCATTCAGAGCGTTGAGAAGGTCATCGGGGCTGAGCACCAACACAAAACATATTAAACACACTGGACTAGGATTAACAAACTCTGATTAAATAATTATAGAAATGTACAGAACTGTGCAAAGGTTTTCTGTGGTGTGGATATAAAAAGTAAAGTAAAGTAAACTATAAAGTCTGCTTATTTTTATTATTTTACAAAATACAAAGTGAAAAAACAGAAGATAATTCAAACTAAAATCAATATTTGGTCTGAGTTTGTCTCAAAACAGAAACAGTTTAAGTAGTTCCTCTTGTTTCAGTTTGAGAAGAATCTGGACAAAACCAGACCAAACTGGACTAAACCAGACCATGTAATCCCAGACAAAACCAGACCAGACTGGACTAAACCAGACCATGTAATCCCAGACAAAACCAGACCAGACTGGACTAAACCAGACCATGTAATCCCAGACAAAACCAGACCAAACTGGACTAAACCAGACCATGTAATCCCAGACAAAACCAGACCAGACTGGACTAAACCAGACCATGTAATCCCAGACAAAACCAGACCAAACTGGACTAAACCAGACCATGTAATCCCAGACAAAACCAGACCAGACTGGACTAAACCATGTAATGTGGGATTACTTCCTAAATTACTCAAACTGTTGATGTTTTGAAGAAAAGTCAAAATAATTATTGATTTGATTTGGAAGGATCTTCTGTTTTTCCACTTTTCATTTTGTAAAATAATAAAATAAACACACTTTATAGTTTAGTTTAGAGTAAATCTTTTGCACAGTTGTGAATAAGGATGTGTTGAGAGTGTGGCTCGTACTTGTCTCCCACGATGCCGAGGTTGATGGTGGGGTAGCCGTGCTCCTGGATAGTGGCCAACAGAGTGGAGCGATTACTGTCCCTGATTTTTCCAGGATGGAGGTCGTCCTCTGGGTTGAGCAGCTGCCACAAAAACAAACTCTTCATTTATACTTGTATTTTAATTGTCAAACGTGAAATTAGTCTTTTTTTTGGCCGACAGATAAGAGTTAGAGAAGGTTATGATCAATTTTGGCAAACGTAAAGTCAAGGTTTTAAATAGAAACATGAAAACTGAACATAATTGTGATGTTAATCTGATTTTTGTGATTAAAAGTAACACTAGCTGCTCACAGAAAAGCATAGTTTGGGTAAAAGCATTCACCTCGTTTCCTGTGGACATTACGGCCACCACAGGGAACTTCTGGACCTCCACTTCTGTGACGCCGACCGTGGCCAGGAGCCCGATTTCAGAGGGTCCCATGTGGGTGCCCTTCGCCAGAACACACTCCCCACGCTTTATATCGTGACCAATAGGCCTGCAGCAGTAACAGATCACAGTTGGAGTCGTGATTGGGGAAAATAATCAGTGTAAACATGGGGTTCCACACCGGCACCGACCTGATGTCTTGACCCGGACGAGCTTGTACTAGGATTCGTACTTCCAGCTCCTCTGTTCCCTGGAAGACAAGAAATGATCCTCCATGTTAAACACAAGCCTTACTTTATAAAATTAGCCAGAAGTAAGTCTCAATTCTTTGTCGTCAAGTCCAAAGTCCTACACTTCGAGTTTCAAATCCTTCAAAGTTTTCAAATCTTTTTACTTTTTCTCAGGTCAAGTCTGAAGTCATTAAATTTGTGACTCGAGTCTGACTCTTCTGGTGTTTACGTTACATAAATAACACAATAACATAGACTAATTAGTTGTAAGTTACAGTGCTGTGAAAAAGTATTTGCCCCCGTCCTGATTTCTTTGTCACAAATTTGTCACACTTCAATGTTTCAGATCAAACTAATTTAAATATTAGACAAAGATGACTCAAGTAAACACAAAATTTAGTTATTAAGTGATGATTATATTTATTAAGGGGAAAAAACAGCTATATAAACCTACCTAGCCCTATGTGAAAAAGTAATTGCCCCCTAAAACTAATAACTGGTTGTGCCTCAGCAACAAAAACCTGCATAAAATGTTTGAGAAACAGAGTCTTTCTAATCTCTGGAGGAATATGGGTGACTCTTATTTACAGAATAGTTTTAATTCAGACTCATTGGAAGGTTTTTGAGCAGGAACTGTCTTTTTAACGTCCAGACTGAGACGAGGCCGCTCCAAAACCTTCAAAATGGTCAAAGTGTGAAGTTATTGGAGTAGATTTGTTAAAACTTTAAAAAAAGATTGAACCAAAAGGTGTACATTTTGATACAGAGCAGATGAACATTAATAAACGACACTCCTTACATCTTCAGATTCACGCAGCAGCTCCGTGTCCTCCACCTGGACGACGGCGTCAGCCCCACAGGGGATAGGAGCACCTGTCGTCACCCTCATCACCTGCCCCGGCATCACCGTGTGGGTGGGCTGCACCGGACAAACACAGACCACGATCACAGGAGATAAAAGCTGAGTATATAGTATATTTTTTACACTCGATATCGGGTTCCTACCTGCTCTCCAGCTTGAGACTCCCCGATGATGAAGCGGTCTCCTGGTCCATCAGCCGCTAAAGAGAACAGAAATATTCAGAAGGATGTGGGTGGAGGTGATTATTCACTGAATTCTGCTGTAGATGTCCTTTTAAAAATGTAAAAATGTAAAAATGTAAATGTAAGAGGCGTTATTACACAGAACGAGTAAACCGAACTAAAGTTGTTTATAGCCTGAAGTTCTTCAAAATGTAATCTTGCTTTCCACAATTTCCATTTGAAACAGATATCGGGTAAAACTTGCAGCTGAAAAACTTCACAAGGCACATTCACTCATCTCTAGACATTAAACTGTATGTCACTGTCAGGACTTTGGGACAAATGCATAAAAAGTCTGGAAAAAAGGAAAGAAAAGAAGTCCCCACTTTGCTTCTGTTGTTGCAGTCATTCATTCACAGATAACGTCGACAAACTGCATTGATGTTTATAATTTAAAATGACAATAGTGACTCAAAATGTTCTTTAAGAAACCATAAAAGTACAAGGTTTGACTGTGTCTAAGGTGTAAATGTGTCATAAAAGGGGGATTTCTAAGACAGATATTTCACTTGGCCATAAAGACACTATTTATCGGTTGGATCATGGACTGTACTTTTATTTTGGACGCTTTAATCGCAGTTTTAATGCTAGTTTCAGTTCTTAAATTGTTGTTTGCTGCAGTTTTAATCGTTGAATACACTGGAACCACTGCCAAAAAATGACAATAGACTCACAGTGAAAGAAAAGACGAGGACAGAGGTGTATTTTATAAAGTTCTGGGCCGTTACTTTGGTCACTTACCTCTCACAGCGTAACCATCCTTGACAGAAGCAGGGAAAGGAGGCAGGTTGTCTTTGGCATAAACGTCCTGAGCGAGGACTCGACCCATCCCATCTGAGGACACAGAGGGTCAAGGGTCACACAAACTATTTAAATAGACTTTAACAATCATTTATCACTCTCTTCTACAGCAGTGATTCTAAAGTTTTTACTAATTTTTTCAATTTTCTTCCATAAAACAGGTCTAAAGTGAGTTGAGTTCAGGTTAAATCCAAACAAGTGTTTCTTGTTGGACTTGAACAGGTCTAGAGCAGTTTTAGTTTGATTTTAACAAGATTTATGGAGTTTAAATTGGACTTTGAAAGGTTTTCATTGGTTTTAGTTGGACTTTAACAGGTTCTGAATGGATTCAGTTTGACATTAATAGATTTTAACCCATTTTAGCTGAACTTTAATTGCCTCGAGAAGTTGTAGTTGGAGCAGCATTAAAAAAAAAGTGGAGCTCGGGTAATTATTTTTAATTTCAGTCTAAAAAATAAAACTTCCATCGAAATGATTTATAGCAGTGGTGTCAAACTCAAAGTAGTGAGGGGATAGTTAATAAGAATCCTTTCAGGGGCGAAGATGGAGATTAAATTTTAAATTTAAACAGGTTTTAGTTGGATTTGAACAGGTTTTAGTTGGATTTGAACAGCTTTTAGTTGGATTTGAACAGGTTTTAGTTGGATTTGAACAGGTTTTAGTTGGATTTAAACAGGTTTTAGTTGGATTTGAACAGCTTTTAGTTGGATTTGAACAGGTTTTAGTTGGATTTGAACAGGTTTTAGTTGGATTTAAACAGGTTTTAGTTGGATTTGAACAGCTTTTAGTTGGATTTAAACAGGTTTTAGTTGGATTTGAACAGGTTTTAGTTGGATTTAAACAGGCTTCAGTTGGATTTAAACAGGTTTTAGTTGGATTTAAACAGGCTTTAGTTGGATTTGAACAGGTTTTAGTTGGATTTGAACAGGTTTTAGTTGGATTTAAACAGCTTTTAGTTGGATTTAAACAGGCTTTAGTTGGATTTGAACAGGTTTTAGTTGGATTTGAACAGGTTTTAGTTGGATTTAAACAGCTTTTAGTTGGATTTAAACAGGTTTCAGTCAGATTTAAACAGATTTTAGTCAGAATTGAACAGGTTTTAGTCGGATTTGAGCAGATTTAGTTGGATTTAAACAGGTTTTAGTTGTATTTAAACAGCTTTAAGTTGGATTTAAACAGGTTTTAGTTGGATTTAAACAGGTTTCAGTTGGATTTGAACAGGTTTTAGTTGGATTTAAACAGCTTTTAGTTGGATTTGCTCCTTTAAAATAAAAAGTCAGTGTGTTTTAAGTAAGTTTGATAAAGATTTTCAGTCATCTGGATCTTAAAACACTAAAAGGGTTAAAGGGGACTCCACTGATACACAGCAAATTACAAAACAACAGATTTATTTATTATTTATCAGGCTAAATCTCTTTCGTTTGAGGCGATATAAACTGAACTCTTCACAAAACATCTTAAAAACTATGTTCAGATGCTTTTTTAACCATTATAGTAAGTTTAAGTAACATTTTTTGACCCATCTTTCTTATATCTCATCAAATAAATACTTCTGAAACTATTGTTCTTATGTTAAAACATGGTATTTACACATTATTAAGTATTTATCAAATGATTAAGCTATAATTGAACATCACAAAGGGTAACATATAACAAAGACTAGAGCTGAGAGTGAAGCAGGAATGAAAAAGACGGCGAAAACGTGCAAGTGAGTGGGCGGATGAGAAAAATCCTGCTTCTAAAATACCTTAAGCTGCTGTGAGGCTATATATAGTCCTGCTGTGATTATGTGGGTGTTAATATGAAGATGTAAGCTTTGATATCAGATGAAACAAAGAGACAGATACGCATCGAAGAGGAGGACATGTCCAGTTTTGATCTATTTTCAGTCAACAGTCTTAAACACACAGGCTTTTCTCAGATGCCATTTGAACGGCGTATTTAAACAGCACATGCAGGGGCCGGGAATAAAAATAGAACAAAGGTTAAGGTTTGAGGCTGAAGCTGAACAAGTGATGCATAAAAGACACCACAGACAAGAACAGCTTTACATTGAATCTAGGCTCGAAATAAAGGAGAGTATTGGACGTTTTTGTGACAGAAACTGGACTTTTGTGTCAGGTTTAGGATAAAATAAGCACTCGGTTTACAATATTAGACTTGAGATAAGAGGATAAAGGCTTTATATAGAATCATTTTGTACCAAAGGCTAAAATATGGAAGACAGTTATGGGATAATATGAGCTTAAAGGTGTTTTAAACGGCAGAAGCAGTAAGTAATTCAGTGCTTGAGTAGTAATAGTGCTTATATTACACATTTTAACTACTGACATCAAACAAAAACGTCAAACTAAATCAATATTGAGCATTAAAGCTTGTCCAGAACTATATGACACTATCTGTAATGAAAGCCCTAACCCTATAATGCCATTCGTTTCATATTTGCTTCAAAAATCTTGAGTGAATCAAATTAGTCCTGCAAAGAAACAAAGCTAAAATGACCATATTTTTGTATTTAATTAAACTAATTAAAGATAAGAATGATCACCTTACATTATGTTGTTAATTTTATTCCATAACGAACATTGGGATTTACTTTACACCATCTTATTTTCAATATTTCACTTGTTAATAGCTCTCTTTTGTCTCTGTAAAATAACTACGATCATCTTTATTTAATATTTACCAGTTAAAAATCTAAATTCCGAGGACAAAGAAGGAAGTATTGGTTGTTTTTATGTATTTTCAGATTCTTAAAACATGCACAGTTCAAGATAAAGTCCTAAAAATGATCCTCTCTGGGTTAAAAAAAGAACACAACAGAAGAAAAACAGTATTTGTTGTTGACGTGAAAGAAAGAAAGTCTTCACATTTAAGACAAAACTAATTCCATATGAATCAAATCTTTATTTTTCTTTGTTTTTAACTTTCAACTGGTTTTCCCTTTCGCTGGTTTGCTAAAGCGTTGTGAACAATTACTAGTGTTTATTATGATAATTCTCAGTGAAAAGATCAAGTTTAGTTCGTTTTTTGGTGTTTTCTCTCGTTTATTATTAGATAAAAGCTGCAGAAGTTGCTCAAACCATCCTTTAACACCGACAAACCTGAATACGAGAGCCTTTAACTGTTCACGTGACTAACTCAGAGCCCAGTAAACACAAGCTGCTGATTCAGAGACAGTTTAAAGTCTAAAGAGCTCGTCGTCCTGAGTAAATCCCAAAGGACGCTCCAAAGTAAAAAGTGAAATGAATCGAAGATGTCGGATGAATAATGTCGGAGACGATTCTGGTTTTGTTAAAAGTTGAAACGAACCTGAACGGTGCTCACCTCTGTAGTTGATGATCTCAGTGCCCAGGACGGCGGTCATCTCGAGCACAGTGATGAAGGCCTTGTCCATGGAGGTGAGGGGGAAGGGGGACATACGGTGCCTTCGGGCGACTTTAGTGATGTCCACTGCACTGTGACCTGAGAAAACACAACGGCACACGCTCCGTCAACGAATGTAGCGACGGACGGATAGACGATCGATTACTTTTTAAGATTAGGGAGAAAAAAAAGAGCAATAACAATGTCCTACGGATGAATTTAAGTCTTAACAAAACCAAAGTGTTAGGAAGCACATGTCAACAGGGTTTTAGATGGATTTGAACAGTTTGATTTGGATTTGAACAGGTTTTAGATGGATTTGAACAGGTTTTATTTGGATTTGAACAGGTTTTAGATGGATTTGAACAGGTTTTAGATGGATTTGAACAGGTTTTAGATGGATTTGAACAGTTTTTATTTGGATTTGAACAGGTTTTAGATGGATTTGAATCACATTTATTTCATTTGTTCAAGAAATCTTAAGCTGTTTTTACTACAAAGATGTATAAATTCTGTTCAAATTCAACTAAAACCTGTTCAAATTCAACTAAAACCTGTTCAAATTCAACTAAAACCTGTTCAAATTCAAATAAAACCTGTTCAAGTTCATCTAAAATCTGTTCAAATCCAAATAAAACCTGTTCAAATTCAACTAAAACCTGTTCAAATTCAAATAAAACCTGTTCAAGTTCATCTAAAATCTGTTCAAATCCAAATAAAACCTGTTCAAATCCAACTAAAACCTGTTCAAATTCAACTAAAATCTGTTCAAATTCAACTAAAACCTGTTCAAATTCAAATAAAACCTGTTCAAGTTCATCTAAAATCTGTTCAAATTCAACTAAAACCTGTTCAAATCAAACTAAAACCTGTTCAAATTCAACTAAAACCTGTTCAAATTCAAATAAAACCTGTTCAAGTTCATCTAAAATCTGTTCAAATCCAAATAAAACCTGTTCAAATCCAACTAAAACCTGTTCAAATTCAACTAAAATCTGTTCAAATCCAACTAAAACCTGTTCAAATTCAACTAAAATCTGTTCAAATTCAACTAAAACCTGTTCAAATTCAAATAAAACCTGTTCAAGTTCATCTAAAATCTGTTCAAATTCAACTAAAACCTG
Organism: Rhyacichthys aspro; assembly: GCA_036850595.1. NCBI lineage: Eukaryota > Metazoa > Chordata > Actinopteri > Gobiiformes > Rhyacichthyidae > Rhyacichthys > Rhyacichthys aspro. The sequence goes on from CM072170.1 coordinate 1,385,094, forward strand.
TTCAAATCAAACTAAAACCTGTTCAAATTCAACTAAAACCTGTTCAAATTCAAATAAAACCTGTTCAAGTTCATCTAAAATCTGTTCAAATCCAAATAAAACCTGTTCAAATCCAACTAAAACCTGTTCAAATTCAACTAAAACCTGTTCAAATCCAACTAAAACCTGTTCAAATTCAACTAAAATCTGTTCAAATTCAACTAAAACCTGTTCAAATCCAAATAAAACCTGTTCAAATTCAACTAAATTCTGTTCAAATCCAAATAAAACCTGTTCAAATCCAACTAAAACCTGTTCAAATCCCACTAAAACCAGTTCCCATAAAAGGAAACTCAAATAAAGATGAAACTTTCCGTTCTAAATGTAATAAAAGCGTTCCAAATGTCATCTTCGGCCTCTGAACTGATTCTTATTTTCTATTGCGGCCCCTCACCACTCAGCTCTGTGTTAGAAATGCTGTGTTTTTAGCCTCTTTATCATTTTAAATACTTTATCTGCAGAGTTTGAAAGTTGAGAGGAAGACGGTGGAGAGATGAGAGAGTGGGAGAGTTCTAAAGGGATTCAGTCCCAGGACGACACACTCATATATTTCTGCTCCTGAGGCGGCACCGAGGCACTCACATTTCTCCAGAGACACAACGCAGTACTTTAAAAACTTCCTTTTGGTCCAAGAGTCAGAAAAACCCTCACAAATATCTGCTGTAGATCTGGGAGGACGTTGGTTGGAGTTCAGATAATATGCTTTTTATTTAGATTATTCATAAATATAAAAATAACAACTGTCAATAACAATAATGTAATAAAGTTAGGCTGCTATTTCACTGTTCACCACTAGATGGAGTCGTGAGCTACAGCAAGTGATTTAGGAACTGTCCCAAAACAAAATCCTTTAGTGCTTTTAACCTGAGATATTTATTAATTTCCTGTTTTATGATGTTTTTATTTTGTTTTATTGAGTTTGTATTGTTCTGTGTTTTGTGTTTTATCTTATTTTTTTGTCCGACTGCACAGTTTTAAAGGTGTTTTATGAATAAAGTTGGTGTGGTATGTCTCAAAGTGAAATTAATTAAGAGTCCTGCATAGAAATTAAATGTCAAAACTACTTATTATCGTTTTATTATCTTGCATTATCCACATGGACCAGTTCATTTTGTTTCCAAGTCATTATCCGACCTGTTTCCACTGGTTTTGTTTATAGACAACAACTACAGTCTGGCTTTCTTTTTAGTTTACTTATGGTCTGTCAAAGAGAAAAACATATTCCCTATAATAAAATCAAACATTAACATTGCATTAAACTCACAGATAAGCTTAATTAGAGCGACACGGAAAGGAACGTGTTCATTTTCCGGATCCAGGTGCTCGATAAACAGCCGTGTTGGTCTCTTCAATAATTCAAAAGGTAAAAGGAACAAAGCAAGGTGTAACTAATGTGTAATCTGTGTTCTTTTATGGCTCTACGTTGCCTTTCTGCCTCAGAGCGAAGAATAGGCGCCGTGCTTTCATTTGCCTTGACCCAATTTCTCTGCTTTAAACGTACACTTCCACTGCGTTAACGCCAGGCTTAACAACCTCTGGCAAAACATCACATAAATAAAAACACACGCAACATTAAGGCCTCGAGGAGTAATAAACACGTAACGGGATTAAATAACTGTATCCCATTATAGAACAGAAAGATGTGATCAGATTAAAGGTATATTTGAACACATCGGGATTGTATTATATCAAAATAAAACCCTTTGCATCATGGGAAATAGGCCGTGTACCTGTAGGGAGGCATAAAAAAGAACCACTAAATGCCCCCAAAAAGGTCAAATATAACCCCAACAAGGACAACAATAACAGCACAGACCTATGTTTGGGTGGAACATGATAAACGTAACATTAATCCTCGTTATGTCACATTTACTCGACTAAACACAGGAACTAATTCACAGAAAATGACAATTCAAATGAAATATCGATGGATTTTACTAAAACAAAGAACACAGGCTGCATTCAGGTGCATTTAGTTATATTTACAACTTTATTACAACAAATATGAAAAGTAATTACTGTAATGACTGTTGTTAATGTTGATGCTAATAATGCTGTTGTGATGAGATTGTGCTACTATAGGGCTTTAAAGCGGCCCTGGGTAACGTTTATCCAGCAGGGGGCGCCGATCCGTCTCTGTGTAACTGTCAGCGGCGCATTATTTGTTCCTTATTTATTTCTTATTTGTTTCTTACTTGTGTGGAGACTATCCAAGCCGACCTTTGGAAGAAAGAACATATCTTCTGAAACTCTAGGGTTATTTTGGTGTATTTTGTACAAATAGAACTCTGCTAGGGTCTATTTTCTTTATTATACCATGTTGTGTAGAAGAGGGTCTCAGTCACATAATCTCATGGGGTAGGTGTTCGTCCCGGGACAGAAAAGTTAGAGCTGAGGGGCCTGATTCTACTGATGTCATATCTGAGAACAAGCTTTAACTTTTTTGCGTAAATTGTTTTGGTTCAGTGCATTAAAAATAAATAAAACAATAATTTGACTCCACTTCGCTGCAGCTCATTTGTTTCCTGAAGCTAACGTGGCTAACACTCGAGCTAACGATGGAAAAACAACAAAGACTCGCTGCTAAATGGACAATAGTTCTTTAAGAGATTAACAGATGGTTCCTGAAAAGAGTAAAGTCATGTGTGATTTACAGATTTAAATATTCTGTAAGGTTCTAAATGACACAAGTTCACACAAAGTGACTTTTCAAATAAAGTTCTGAACAAAGTGAATGTATTAATGCACTTTAAGTTACTGTATTTTATTAAGGTTTCTCATTAAAGTTCAGATCATTGTTTCATTCATAGACTGAACTGTTATAGAGACTCTGTTTTAAATCTGAACAATCCAAAATTAATACTTTTCTCTAAAACCTTTCACATAAGTTAAAGTCTGGCAAAGTTAAATGATTCAAAATAACGTGAATTACCTTCTGTTAAATTGAAGATTCAGTGTTTATTTAAAAAACTATGCTTAATTAATATGTTTTTTAATCGATTCACATCCCGTCCATGTTTTAGTGGCCTGATAAACCTCTTTATTTCATTACTTATACAGTTTGAAGCCTGGATTGCTTTAATAATTACAGTCCGACCAGTAATTATTGGCAGCTCTGAGTGTTTTAAAAAAGTAAAAAGTTAATACTCACTTGATCTTAGGATGTTTTCTTTGCTGCTGCATCGCGACTGCACCTAAAAGACGACGGGAGACAAAACAAAGGGCAGGAGGAGCGGAGAAGAGCAGAGGCAGTGGTAATTTGAGTTAAACCAAGTTGCTCTTTGAACATGCTTGAGATGAGAAGCAGTTTATACAACAGTCAGTACAAAAGCATTGGCAAGAGCCGTGTCACACTACACTGTGCACTTTGTCCCGCTGTGAGGAGACGCTTACATCTCCCACATTGTAATTACCATCGTTTATGTGCACTACAGCATCGTAACACATGGATAAATACACTCACAGGTGGGTTCAGAGAGGAGTATAAGGACAAAGGCAGCGACATACAGAGTGACGAGATCGTATCACAAGGTCAGAACACATGTATTTACTGTGTACGGTCTAACATCAAATGTAGTGGAAATGTAGTGTTGAGTAAAAGGCAGTGGCTGTTCAGATGTGGTGCAGGAGGAAGAACTGGACTGGACTAGACTAGAGCTGGATCTAGACTGGACTAGAGCTGGATCTGGAGCTGGACTGGATCTGGACTGGACTAGAGCTGGATCTGGAGCTGGACTGGATCTGGACTGGACTAGCCTGGACTGGACTGGAGCTGGAGTTGACTAGAGCTGGACTAGAGCTGGACTGGATCTGGACTAGATCTGGATCTGGACTGAGGCGGGAGGAGAGCACGGGACTGAGTTTCACAAAACACTTTCAGGATTATGTTTTTATTTTTAGTAAAACCTACAGAGGTGATTCTAGTGGAAGTGATTAGTTGTGTTTTGGTTGAAACAGGATCTACATTAAAATACGCTGGACTAGATTGTGTACTTCACATCTGATATTTGAGAAGTTTATTCAGGTGTGGATATAAAAAAGTAAAGTAAACTATAAAGTCTGTTTGTTTTTATTATTTTACAAAATGCAAAGTGAAAAAACAGAAGATAATTCAAAATCAAATCAATATTTGGTCTGAGTTTGTCTCAAAACAATTTGAGTAGTTCCTCTGTTTCAGTTTGAGAAGAATCTGGACTAAACCAGACCAGACTGGACTAAACCAGACCATGTAATCCCAGATAAAACCAGACCAGACTGGACTAAACCAGACCATGTAATCCCAGACAAAACCAGACCAGACTGGACTAAACCAGACCATGTAATCCCAGACTAAACCAGACCAGACTGGACTAAACCAGACCATGTAATCCCAGACAAAACCAGACCAAACTGGACTAAACCAGACCATGTAATCCCAGACAAAACCAGACCAGACTGGACTAAACCAGACCATGTAATCCCAGACTAAACCAGACCAAACTGGACTAAACCAGACCATGTAATCCCAGACAAAACCAGACCAGACTGGACTAAACCAGACCATGTAATCCCAGACAAAACCAGACCAGACTGGACTAAACCAGACCATGTAATCCCAGACTAAACCAGACCAAACTCCATAATTCTGGGATCAGTTTTTCATCTCACGTGGCGTTTATAAAAAGACAAGAACTCCTGATTTAAAATTACGTTCTGTTTTTTCACTTTGCATTTTGTAAATAAACATACTTTATACTTTATTTTTTAAATCCACTGCTGCAGAAAACCTTTGGACGGTGCTGTACATTTATTGATAATTTTATCTGTGTTAGTTTTGTCTGTGTGTATTGTGTCAATGCAGCAACAATCAACTTTTAATCAAATATTACGTTATTTTCCAAAGATTTGTGCAATACGTGCCTTTTTAAATAAGATTTTAATTTTAATTATGGTATACACAGTGTTATAACAACTGTACGATTGATTTGTGCATTTAATAACTACTTTTGGCAGCTTACTTATATATTTACAGGCTATAACCTATGTGACGTATTAATTATTATCATTGTTGACCTAGTCATTCATTCAGAACTTAAGGAATCATTTAAAGTGAAGAAGCTGACTATGGTTTAGCTGTAGATGCCCCAAATGTGTCTGGTTCATTCAAACAAATGTAAATAAATTATAGTAAAGCTCATTTTTAATCTTTAATACAAACATTTGAAGACAATGCACGTTCTTTCCTCAGCTCTATAGGTTTTGGGAAACTCAGTCTTTGGCTAAAAGTAAAGGGCGACTTACTGCTACAAGGTCAAATGTCTCTCATTACGTAACATCCCTTTGTTTTCTTGCGGTTTTCTAGAATTCTCCAGTTTGTTTGCAGAGTGTGGTGCACGGACAACCCTTTGTATTTGTCTGTGGTCCCCCTCTCCTCCCTCTTTGTGACTCTAGGCTACTGCAGGACCACTGGGCTCCAAACAGCCAAGGTGAGAAGGTGGAGTAATGGTGGAAACGTGAGAGAAATACAGGCCGAGAGACTGAAGAGTGGAGGGATGTGGATCAGCATGACGTGGTCCCAAAAGTAATATGAAACAAACAGAAAACAGTAAGCACGGACTAGACGGACTCCACTAAACTACAGAGCCGAGACACAGCAGAAAAGAGAGAAAACAGGAATAAAAATGAAGAAGAAGACCACTATTTGGCATCTATTTACAGACATCAGCACACCAGACAGAGCTACTAAAGCAAAGCATGTTATTTCAGAGACTGTGACAAACAAATGGACGAGAGAGACAGGAGACGGACGAATCCTAAAAGACCGGACAGAGAAAAAATAGCAAGACAAAAAGTGGACGACAAGACCAGGGCAACAGGAGGAAGAGACGTACAAAAAAAAGAGTTGGAGAGACAGCTTGGCAAGCGAGGAAGGAAGGAAGGGAAGGACACAGGGCGGGAGGGGAGAGGGGCGTTTGTTTTGCGCGCTCCTTGGAGGTGGGTGAGGAATAACAGGGCAAAAAGAAGAGGAGAATGGGGCGGATAGTTACTCGAGAGCTGAAGGTCCTCCTGCGATCATCTTTAAGCCCTCCAACCTACACTGGAGCTAGTGGAGATAAAGCATCGAATCACAGGCATCAGTGCATCTGTCCTGACAACCACAGCATTACACACAGACAGACGGACGGACGAGACGCACAGACTCAGGGACAGACAGGCATCCACTACACAGGCAACGCTAGCAACAGAAGACCAAAGAAAAACGGCAAAAAGAACACCAGGAGAAGGCTTTCCAGTGGCTTTAGGAGGCGGTTTCCATGTTGGAAACTTGGGCTTTAGTTTGGACTTTTTAGCATAAATTATAAAAACAGATGTGTGAAATGTCACTTATAATAATAATTTGATAATAATAACGCAATTAAAGCAACACTAGAGTATGTGCTGCTGCAAAAAGAAAAGTTTTCAATCTTATCGAAGGTTTTAAGTAAATGTTTATGTTCATATGAGATGATTATTACTTCATTTATTGGTTAATATATTGTTTAGTGACATATATCTGACCTGATATGTCACAGCTAAGTAAATATAATTATATAATAGACACATTAGACACTTAGCTCATAAAACACAAACATACTTACATGTTTTTTTGACTAAAATCCAATTAGAGGCACTTACAGTATGAACTTACATCACAGAAAGGCAGAGGGCGCTATACATCTGTCCACAGTCTATAATCAGTCCATTTAGCTGCAATATTTCATCTAAACCTCATACATAATATCTTTACATGTCGCAGGGAGTGATTTCTGGGAGATTTATGCCCTAAAGCCTTCATAAAAAGCAAGAAAAATGAAAAAAACCAAGAAGGTGGAGATTAAAGGAGCTAAATACAGCTACAGATAATATACATGAAAAAGCACATTAAAAACTAACTGGACAACATCATTAAAACTTATATATACATCTAAAATATTCTTAAAGTACATCTTAGACACATAACAAATACACTGACTGTAAAAACTACATCTACAAACAGACAAAGCACAGAATATCACACTCTTTTATTAACATTGCTTTTGTTAAGTCTGCCCTGTTGTCCGTTCACTGCCGACTAAACCACGGCTAACATCCTCGATGCGTTTGTGGAGTGATGACACTAAGACTCGACACAGGTGGAAAAACAAGACCTCGGTGTGGCAAAAAATAGCTCGGCATAAAAGATCGTACCATTGAGGTGCCGTGGGGGGAGACAGTCGCGGATATGGAGATGAGAAAAGCTACAGGGGGATGCGAGGAAGTGAGCGTGGAAAATGTAGCAGGATGGGTTTGTAAGTTAGGGTTTGGGAGGGGAGCAGTCAGACACACTCAAGTCTAATCTAGCCTCTGCTGAGATTAAAAAAACGTGAGAAATGAAAACACAAATGCAACATGAAGACTGAGAGATTTAGGCCTTTTAGAAGATAAAAAAAAAATGCAGTATATGCTTGAAATGCAGACACAAAATGGTAAATTAAACAAGTTCGGCGCCAGTAGCATCACTAATCACCGGGACTGTCGTCACCGCGGAAACAGCCCGACGACAGGTTGTCATGGAGACCTGCCAAGGAGATCAATGGCGGCGGCGGCGGCGGCGAGCGGTACGTACGCGCGTCGAATGGTGAACGCGGCCGGGTCAGAGACACGCTCGGCCCCGGGACGAAGGCAGGAAAAGAAATCAATGAGCCAATAACAGACGGGTTTAAAGAGACGCTCCGGGAAATGATGAGACGTTCAGGGAGCGCTGCTGAGATCAGCACAAAAACAAAGGAGCTGTCAAAGAAATTATGCACAAAAAAAAAAGGGAATTTATCCGTTGGACGTGAGCTGGAGAAGTGGAGACGGGACGGAGAGAGGCTGGGGTTGGGATTTAACGAACACTTACTTTTTAAACGGATCACCTTCAAGGATTTTTATTGAGATGAGCTACTATTGACATAAAAGAGCAAAATGAAGCTAGTAAGAAACATATCAAGACTAAATTAAGCAAACTGGGCTTACACGTGGAGGAAAGCAACATAAAATGGGGCACAAGATACGTTATTAAAGGAAAAATGGAACTTTTAGGATTTGATTAAAGTCTTAAGCCTGGTACATTCTCCACAAGAACAGAGACATTTGTGCTTTTTCTCGAAGAACAAGATCATTTTATACTTTAAACTTTTCTGCACATACCTCGTGCACTTTAAATTTCTGACCAATCGCACAATAGTCCTCGGAAACACTCGAGAAAAAAGTTCTGTTCAGATAATGTTGAGGTCAAACAGCAAGAACAAAATCACATCATTTTGTTCTTGAAGCCCTGGAAAAGAGAACAAACGTCTCTGTTCTTGTGGAGTATGTACCGGTCTTAAGAGGCTTACACATGGAAGAAAGCAACACAAAATAAACAGGGCTCAAGGTAATTATTAAAGGAATACTAGAACTTTTTAGGATTTAAGTCTTCTACAGTTTCAGACATGTGTATACCTCGAATATATAAGAGTTGCACGGTCAAATATAAGTTAAACTCTCGATAAAAGATGGACGATTCTTCTTTTTTCATCCAAATAAACCTGAGGCTACATCTTCTAACGATTAAGTATTAGGTTATGAACATTCTGAGGCACTACAAATCCATTTTAAACAATTTCTCATCACTTTTCCGTCTCTAAAACCAATATTTTCGGTTTGGCGGGACGTGTGTGGACACTGAAAACACTGCCTGTCGTTGGAGACCGGAGGAAACTCATTTGAATAACCATTACGCCTCCTTTGTTTGTCCAACAATAGTCGACCTTGGTTCAGTCAGGTCTCAGAAGCACATAAACACGACGGCCTCATCAGACACAGACGGCGTCACGTGACCGATGGGTGATGGATGAGAGGATGGAGAAAACTGCACAGCTCCCTCTGAGAAGTCTGCATGTGGAGAAGTGTAGGAAGTGTGGATGTGTTTAGAAACGAAGGCCTCTTAAACCTGGTCTTAACCTGGTCTTGGTGGGTTTTCTTGATTATCACATCTACTGTTAATGAACATACGGCTCTAGATTTAGATTTGACCAACTTTTTACTTCTTTTTTGACCCAGGACACCTCTGATACGTCCCGAGTGAAGCACCGAGGACGTACTGAGCGAGTTTACATCTGGCATAATTATTTATTCACGGTGGAAACGGGTCAGAAGTCTGTCTGTTGTCGATGTTTTAAGATCGACAACAAATTAAAGACATCCAGGCTTAAGTTAAGACCAAGTGAAGAGGTCTGAGTATTTATCCCCCGCTGTGCTCTGTCACAACTTGACCTTTTATGATCTTTGAATCTGATTATCTCTCACATGAACCTGCCTCAGGGTTAAAGCAGGGGGCTGTGTGTGCGTCTATTGTGATGCAGTGGGATGCCATGCCGGTCGGAGATTGGTAGAAGGGAAGGAGGTTTACCTGGTCCAAGGTAGAGTACCTTGACTTGAGCGTGATGACCTCATCCAGGTGAGCCCTGAATTCTCGTCGTGAGGCCTGAGGGAAGCCACAGGACAGTCACCTTCATGCCACAGACAGCACACAGGAGCAGGCAACAAGCATGCACCGACACTTTCACCGACACAGCAGCTCAGTCGGACGTGTGTTTGAGACAGAAACACACACGGATCGTTCACTGACGACAAAATAACCGACAAAAACCTGACACTTATCGGAAAATTCAAATAAAAATCAAGATAAGTCACTAAAATGTGAACCTAAAAATGAACCTAAGACGACAATAAATACACAACAATGAATATCAAGTCAATTCTAAAGCAGCAAAATAAGGTATTATCATCAATCTAATGAGTCTTTATATAATTTTAACACATCTTTGAAGCAAGTGAGAAAGAAAATACCAGTTATTTCTGCACAAAACTTGAGATGGTTCAACAAAAACATAAAAGAGTGTGTTAACAATTCTAAACTAATGCAACAGTGAGAAAGTGTGGAGCCAGCCCTCACTTTTATGACTCCATTTACTTCTGTCTATGGTATTGTATTTCTATTACTGTTTCTGTTCGTGTTAAGTCGTCCCGTATCGACCTGGATCCATCTTAAAATGCAGAAAAATGTGTTGACTGTAATGAGACAGCACAATAATTACACTGTAATTACTTTTTGGAAAAGAGGCGATTGCTCAGATTTGTCTGTGTAATTATTCAGCCAGAGGTGCTTTAAACCTGCACTTTCTCTTGGTTTGGCATTATTTTAAACTCTTTTCCACATTTCATTACCGCGCAATTACAACTAATCAATGGATTTGTACGTGACATTAGACAAGTGTCAGCACAACTCGACGCCATCGCACCGAGTCTGTCTCTTTTATCGCTCGCTGTTCAGAGTCAACGAGGCCTGACTCCATAAACACAAAAAAACACAGAGAGAGAGAGCTGCTGAAGTAACTGAGGTGTGTTCAAAATACACTTTGTTCAAGCAACAGAATCAAAAACACAGTTCAAGCAGCTTTCAACTTCAATTCTGAGGTTGAAACGCACATTTGAGGAAAAGAAAAGATGGAGGATCGTTTGTTTATTTGTGAGAGTGGAAAAGACAGGGTTAGATTTAAGAGGCATTCGAACAGAGAGACGACACCAGAAAACACACGAAGAAGAAACGGGACAGACAACAACACGATAAAAACACAGGGACGAGAGAGGACGGAGAGACAGGAGGGAGCGGCAGGCAACAGCGTTTAGAGAGAGCTCACAGTAAACAGGAGGGGTCTAAACTAATCTGAAGATGAACGCTTTTAAAGACATTTCTAAAACCTGTTGTTGGCACGAGTTGTTATATTAAAGACCAGAACATCAGATTTATGATCTTGAACTATGCTTTTTTTCTTTTTTTTGAAGAAAAATGCTGATTTCCAGTGTTAGTGTTGCCCCTAGTGACATAATTCTTTACGATTTACTTTAGTTTTCCCTAAATTTTAAGAGTATTGTCAATATTTAACAGCTAACTTCGCAAATATAATTATACTGCAATTGAAACCTGAAAGAAAACCCACTGAATAATGTTTTGTTTTGTAAAGTTTGTCTCTTTCTTTATATCTTTATTGTGTCTGTTTTTAATTATAGGACCACAAACAAAAAAGAGATGAAATAACAGTGGTATTAGATACAAAAACGCACTTTGAGGCAGCTATTGTTGTGATTTTACACAAAAATAAATGTTTTGTCACAATAAAGCAGACAAAACCACGTAAAGCCTGATTGTTCTTCTAAAATGCTGCTTGTAAATATTATTAATGAGGATAAATTTGACAAAACTGAGCCAAACTTAGCCTTTAAGAACAGACCACAGCAGCATTTAAGTATTGTTTATCTACTTTCTTTTTCCTTTTTTTGGATGATTAAAAATGACTTGAAAAACATTTACAAAAGACTGAATAACCTCAAAAACTCTGATAAAAGCCACGTATTGCCGCTCTTTAAGCCTCCACTCCTGTTTACTGTCAGTGCAAATAAGAAGGAGAAAAGGGGGGATATTTAAGGGAAAGCGAGGCCAGGCAGGACGGATGTTTTTTTGAAGTCTGGGCGTGTGATGACGGCCGTAATCCGAACTCATGCAGGAGTACCTCAGCAATGCTTAGGGTGGATGAACAGGAGGGGAGCCGCGCCTGGTGCCACGAGAGAAAAGAACAGGGTTAACAGAGCCAAAGCCAAAAGGTGGAGCAGGGGGCAAAGGCACAAAGAGACGGAGCACACGGCGCCCCCTGTCTGTGCGGAGGTCTCTGTGCGACCGTCTCCTTAATTCAGGCCAAAGCAGCCGGAAAAGTGAGGGAAGACGTGAAGGAAGAGGACAAAGACAGAAGTCTGGGACGGGTCAGGAGCGGGGACAGCAGGTAAGAACCGTACAGGGAGAAAAGACACACATTTCAATCTGTTTTATTGTGTTTTTGTTCATTAGCGTCCTTAAAGTTGGTTTGTTCTGAGACAGGTAAAAATAAAACAACTGTCCTCTTGTTGTGCACATATCAAAGACAGTTTCAGATAATAAGCAGCAGAGAATAGAGAGTATTTAGGAAATATCGGTTCAAATGAGGTAACACAAACACTCATTCATAAAGATTTCTGAAATGTCAATTATAGTCAAATCATTTAACTACAGTGAGACAGAAGTGTGGATACAAATAATACAAAGGAGACAAGTGGTCTGTTATTTGACTCAAAATATTGTGTAAAGAAGACAAATCTAAACAAGGATCAACAGAAAATAAAATGAAAAATATCCCCAGAATTTGAATAAAACACGACACCAAGTTTACACGAGCGTAATAATCTGAGAAGTATTTAGATAATTGTAATAATGCTCTTCGGAAACGCGATAATAATAAAAAAAAAAAGGTTTAAATGAGTGACGTAAGACTCAAACTTCCTTCTGTAATTTTTAAAAACATCTTGTGTTTCTGAACGAGACGATGCTACGGTGCTAGCGTTAGCTCCTAATGTGGAGGTCATAGGTCACGCTGTTGCTGTCCTTCGTTTATACGGCACGTTTGTTGTGTTTTGTAGTTTTTAGTTTGTAGTTTTACTCATGCGCAGATGTAAAAGAACAAAATAAACCAAATTAACGGGTTTACAAGCATTATGTGGTGATATTTTTGGCACTAATTGGATTTGAAAAGGTTTTATATGGATTTAAATCAGAGCAATTTTATTTTTTCATGAAATCTTAAGACAGTTTTTGCTAAAAAGATAAATATAAATAAATAAACTGCTTCAATCCAAATAAAACATGATCAAATCCAACTAAAACCTCCCTTAATCCTAATAAAACCTGTTCAAATCCAACTAAAACCTTCACAAATCCTAATAAAACCTGTTCAAATCCAACTAAAACCTCCATGAATCCTAATAAAACCTGTTCAAATCCAACTAAAACCTCCATGAATCCTAATAAAACCTGTTCAAATCCAACTAAAACCTCCATGAATCCTAATAAAACCAGTTCAAATCCAACTAAAACCTCCATGAATCCTGATAAAACCTGTTCAAATCCAACTAAAACATCCATGAATCCAATAAAACCTGTTCAAATCCAACTAAAACCTCCATGAATCCTGATAAAACCTGTTCAAATCCAACTAAAACCTCCATGAATCCTAATAAAACCTGTTCAAATCCAACTAAAACCTCCATGAATCCTAATAAAACCTGTTCAAATCCAACTAAAACCTCCATGAATCCTGATAAAACCTGTTCAAATCCAACTAAAACCTTCATGAATCCCAATAAAACCTGTTCAAATCCAACTAAAACCTTCACAAATCCTAATAAAAACCTGTTCAAATCCAACTAAAACCTCCATGAATCCTAATAAAACCTGTTCAAATCCAACTAAAACCTCCATGAATCCTAATAAAACCTGTTCAAATCCAACTAAAACCACCCTGAATCCTAATAAAACCTGTTCAAATCCAACTAAAACCTCCATGAATCCAATAAAACCCGTTCAAATCCAACTAAAACCTCCATGAATCCAATAAAACCTGTTCAAATCCAACTAATACCTCCATGAATCCTAATAAAACCTGTTCAAATCCAACTAAAACCTCCATGAATCCTGATAAAACCTGTTCAAATCCAACTAAAATCTTCATGAATCCCAATAAAACCTGTTCAAATCCAACTAAAACCTTCACAAATCCTAATAAAACCTGTTCAAATCCAACTAAAACCTTCACAAATCCTAATAAAACCTGTTCAAATCCAACTAAAACCTCCCTGAATCCTAATAAAACCTGTTCAAATCCAACTAAACCTCCCTGAATCCTAATAAAACCTGTTCAAATCCAACCATCATCATCAGTAACAGTCTGTTCACTGCAAAGGCTTTTATAACATCTTTACTGGTGATAAATTATGACTTGAGACATCCACTGATGGCTGACCTTTCCTTGTGAACATTACATAATAAACAGCCTTTTTACAGATTCTACACAACGAAAAGCTGTAGATTTCATTTAGACGTCCTCATCAGACTCAAATCTCTCAAAACAGACACTGGCAGCGAACCACACGAGGCTCCAGACCCAAACTTAGCAGTGAACTACATAATGTTTCTTTAAATAGAGCAGCAGACAGGTCAGAGGCTCAGAAAAGGATCGATGGTACAACTTTAATGAGACACAAACATTTGATTCTACTTTATTTTTATAGACGTCATATTTGTTTAACTCATATCAGTGGTTCTCAAACTGTGGGACTTTATTTTTCAGACTGAAATTAAAAATAATAACCCGAGCTGCACTTTTTTTATTATCTTCCACCAGAGAGGGCCCATTTTGATCATAATCCATTTTATTTTGTTCAAATAAAAACCATCTACAACGACTTGAGGCAATTAAAGTCCAGCTAAAATCTGTTAAAATCTATTAATGTCGAACTGAAACCATTTAAAACCTGTTAAGTCCAACTAAAACCAATAAAAACCTTTCCAAGACCAACTTAAACACCATAAAACTTGTTAAAATCAAACTAAAACTGCCCTAGACCTGTTCAAGTCCAACAAGAAGCACTTAAACTGTATTTAAACTGAACTCAACTCACTTTAGACCTGTTTTATATCCACACAAACACAAACACATACATATCCATCACATTCAGCTATTGCCTCCCTAAAAATACACAAAATAAGTTAAAATATTGCACTAAAAGTCATATCTTTGCCTCTAAAATCCACTAAAGGACAGATGTGGCTTTTAGTTTTCACTTTCCTACCTCATTATACAAAACTTTACTAGCTTCTATACTGTGTTTAAACAGAATAATCCAATGTTTCTCCTCGTTCTTTACATTTATAAATCAACTGATAAACCAATAAAATCATAGACGCAGAAACTTCAGACAAAACTGGAGACTGAGGCCTAAATGCTGAATGTTTGTCATCAGATTTTATTTTACTCGCCTTAAATCGAATCTCACGTTGGGTTGGATCAGAGTAAACATCTTGTGGAGGCTGTGCAGGAATCACAGGAATCTGATGAGTCGCTGTCTTTACTCGTCAAATTAAACTTCTGCGCTGTCAGTGCCGTAAACTGATTTAAAGTTTTATGCTTACGCTTTCAAAACTGGGAGTTATTGAAAAAGAAAACTCTCTGATGGGCCTCAACTGAATTAATAAATCCTCACTGGAAAAACAGGCGCCAAATTCACAAAGTGAGACTTAGTTTAAGATTTAGATCTCGCTATTAAGAACAGTGTCCTCAAAAGTAAGTTTAATTTGTGCGTTTTGTAAGTTCGATAAACGATCAACAAAGACGTGAACACGATCAACAATGACCAATGGCACCTCAAGTTAATAAACTCGGTGGCGGCAACACACATACGGGTTTTAGTTGGATTTGAGCAGGTTTTAGATGGATTTGAGCAGGTTTTAGATGGATTTGAGCATGTTTTAGTTGGATTTGAGCATGTTTTAGATGGATTTGAGCAGGTTTTAGATGGATTTGAGCAGGTTTTAGTTGGATTTGAGCAGGTTTTAGTTGGAATTTAGCATGTTTTAGTTGGATTTCAGCAGGTTTTAGATGGATTTGAACAGGTTTTAGATGGATCTGAGCAGGTTTTAGTTGGATTTGAGCATGTTTCAGTTGGATTTGAGCAGGTTTTAGATGGATTTGAACAGGTTTTAGTTGGATTTGAACAGGTTTTAGTTGAATTTAAGCATGTTTTAGTTGGATTTGAACAGGTTTTAGTTGGACTTGTATAAAGCTGTTGCTGTTGGGGCTCATTCTTCTTTCCATCGACTCTCTTTCTTCTTTCTTCTGGACGTTGACTGCTGTTGAGTTCAAACCCGTCTCTGTCGTCTGTCGTCTGTCGTTTGTCGTGTACGAGGCCTGCTCTAATCACGTCTGAACGGATCAGGTTTTAATGAGACTGAGTGAGAGGCCGTTCTGTCGGAGTCTGATCTGACAGTCTCCCACGCTCCTCATCATCGACGGCCCACTCGGTGCATCTGGTCGCGCCGCAGACTCATCCCTTTCCTCCGAGTTCGTCTTCCGTTTCCTCTCCGTCTTCCTTTCTTTTCAGTCCGTCCCGTCTAAATAAACCCCCCGAAGGCCAAGTCTCGGAGTCAACGAGCACGAGTGAACATAATAAACAGAAACTCGCACGATCGTCGCATAAAGACAGGAGTTCACAGAGTTCAGAGCAGGAGAATACCCTTTAAATGTAGAATAATAAGTGCGGACGTCGTGTGCACACATGAACAAGTGCACTGGACTCACTTAAATGGATTTGACTTAAAGCCTAGAGCAGTTTAACCCAACGGTCGACGGGAAGTGGAGCCAAACACAGCGGCTGGACTTTGTGGACATTAATCAGAGACAAAAGAGCACTTTCAATATGGCCTTGGCTCAGTTCAACTCTAGTATATCACATGTTATATAATGCAGCCTGTTTTCTACACATACTCCGGATACTTCAAAGTCAAATTTATACGATCTTTCAACATCATATACGACACTATCACGGACTAATTCACTTAAACATGTTGGTTTAGCTTCTGTGACAAACTAAACATTTGTCTTTTGCAGCAATTTTGTAGTTTTATGTCAACATTATGACATTTATCTCTAGAGTCCCTTCGACACAAAAAAAATGCTCTTTTAAAGACTGCCATAGAAATATTATGTGTTTTTTCCCATTATATTTTATGAATGCTATTATTAAGGTCAGTCCTAATCATACATAACACATTTGAATGAATTTTATGAATTTTCAACCCCTTAAAAGCCAGTTTTAGCGTTAAAGTTTGTGATTTTTCCTCCCATTCCTCCCAAATGTCCAGGAGCAGAAGGATTAATCAAAACACTCACATTTATGTTTTATACAGAATATGGTTGAGTAACTAAACTATACTGACACCAGAGTAGCTCAAGGAACCAGGACCTACACAAGACTCAGACTGAAGAATTATTCAACAAATACAATTATTAAATACTATACAATAACTAAGTCTAAAGGTGTGTTTTGATGAAGATGGCAAAGTTAGAAGGAAATTTGTCACATTGAGATAAAACTGCATTAACCAGCAGAGGTCTTGTTAATAATTAAGTAAAATAAATACAAAACCTGAGGGAAATTGTAGCAGATTAAAAAATACAACTGCATTTGATGTGAAATTTAATTAATACAAGTTAATGTTCTGTCTTCATTCTGTATTTTGTCAGCTTTACTGCTCCGTTTGCAGAATCAAAGCCGAGAGCGTTCCCTGATGTTGATACACAGTTGTAGCTGACGCTAAAGCCTTTCCTCGATGCTACTGTACATCAATAACAGCCTGCTTCTCCTCGTCAGCTGTTTAGGAGCTGGTAGCTGCAGCTATACCTCCCTCATTTCCATTTACAGTAGCGCTGCTGCTCGGATGCATCTCTGTGACTGGAGGGAAGATAACTCCAGGGACGAGCAGAACATCAGAAGCATCAGGGTCTTATTCAACGCTTCGGAGGCGTTTGGGATAAAAGCTGTGTCTAAAGAAGAGGACTTTTAGCGTGTGTTTACCCTCAGAGCCTCTAAGTTTAAGTCCACTTCAAACCTAAACCTAATCGAACATGATTGAGAACCAAAACAACGTCGACAGCAGCTCTTAATGTTTTATTTTTCATTTAAACCAGACACTAATAAGGCATTTAACATTCTCTTTGCTGCGTGTTTTGTTTCTGCTCATTTTGTTTTATTCCGACAGACAGAGCTTTTCTTCTCTCGAGTCACGTGATTTCAGCCCCACTTCTCTTCTTGTTTTAGTCTTTGTCTTTAGTTTCTGTGGTCAAATTATCTTTAACAATCTCAGAGAAGAAAAGGGCCAGTTGTTTTTAACAGTAACAAACAGAGTCAAAAACAAGAACAGAGAACAGATAACAGTCAGTCAATAAGTCAATAAGGCGTATAAATAATTAAGGTTCTGGTTCTGGTCTGGATTTCACAAGAATTATTAATACAATCTCAAAAATAAAAAGGACAATCAACAAAATGACAAACATCTTCCCATTAGCCTCGTTTGTCAATACGGTTTGGTTTGGTTTGGCACAAAAGTCCTGTCTTTATTAGAGACATAAAACAAATCTGAAGAAGACTTTTCTAAACGTGGATCATTGTTAATATTGAATCAGAGTAAATCCTGTTGTAGCAGCGAGAGTCTGGACCTGGTCTAGACCTGGTCTAAGCAGGTAGAGGCTGGAGGTACAGCTGCTGCAGGAAACATTCAACTGTTTCTATTTATTCCCATCTTTCTCAACATTAAATTCATATCTGCAGCAGTTTCCTGTCACTTAGACTCAATATTTGAGTTTGTACAGGTTCTGCTTGTGTTTAATGCAGTGTAGACGATAAATAAAACGTTTAAATTCATGAAGATATAGAGCGCCGCTAGCTTTGTCTTCATTAATTATGTTTTCTGTTTGAATATCACATTTATCACAAAAACAAGGTTGAATCTCTTTGAAAAAAATCACCGTTATATGTTTTTACTTTCACTTTTTGTTTTCTGAGCGAGGATTGCCCCGTTAGCTGACCTCAGGGTTTAACTACGCCTCTCCAAAAGCACAAAGCTGGACCTGCCTGGGACTTTTTGCTGAGGTTTCCCCAAAATACACTTTTCTGGGGACAGCGCCGACCCTTTTGTAAATAATGGAAACGCGCAGTGAAGTCAGCAAGTCCTGCTGTTCTTTGTTTAATAGTGTGAAATAATGCTGCAACCTCATTTCTCTGAGGAAGTTATTTATCTAATTAAATCAGAAATCTGAAGTCATTTTACTGAGTAGCATTGTTTTAAGAGCATTTACCATTGTCTTGCATGTTCTCTTGTGTTTTTATGTAACTGTGCCTGCCTCTGAAACACTGCAAACACTGTACAAAAACAAATCAGGCTCATTAGTCCCTTCAAGCTCGTTACAAAAGTCCTACATCACTGCTCCATGACTCACTACACTTAACTACCTTCCCACAGCCTAAACTCATTCACGGCCTCACAGCGTCCTCTCCTTCAGGCACCGTCAACCTCATCAGCATTAAAACGTACCACGAAGAACAAATTATATTTACAAAACACGTGCCATGCATCCACCAAAACAAAATCATTACTAAACAGTCGTACAGAAACAGAACCCCGCAGAAAAGTGTAAAAACGTGCTCCGATACGCGAGAGAGAAACGCACCACTTACCATCTTGTGCCTGGAGTCGGGAACAAAATGAGCTCTCCGGCACATGCACACGAGAACACACACGTTCCACACACTCGCGAACCGGGAGAGGGTGAGGAAGAGGGCTGAGCGAGGGAGGGAGGCGCAGAGAGAAAGAGCGATAAAGGCTGGAGCGAGAACGAGCGGCGAAGGAAGGAAGAAAGAGGAGGGAACGTCTGAACATACAGTACAGAACAGAGCTGATAAATCATACGCGCACGGACAAGGCCTGTGTGGCTCCGACGGACACGAGATTGGGTTTACATCCTGTTTTTTTCTGGTTTTTATGGGACGTAATTGAGTTTAGTCATCGGAGGGATGCACAGAGGCTGATGGGAGGTGAGCCATCAGATGCATCTTGGAGGAAGCAGGGATAGAAACAAACGAAACAGTAAAGAAGGCTCTGTATAGATCTGGCATCGTACAGAGTTTAAATAAGATCCAGCTTTAGTCATTTCTGTTTATGGATATTTTAGGACAGTATGTTTTCATATATTACATACTCTACACAGGATTTATGTGTAAATATCAGATTGACGCATTTTAATTTCTCTCTCTGCTTTGGTATGAACCTTACTCCACAAACTAGGGTCAAAAGTCAAAATACAATGGCTTTAGAGGGTCAAAACTACAACTACAGGAGCTTTAGAGGGTCAAAACTACAACTACAGGAGCTTTAGAGGGTCAAAACTACAACTACAGCAGCTTTAGAGGGTCAAAACTACAACTACAGTAACTTTAGAGGGTCAAAACTACAACTACAGCAGCTTTAGAGGGTCAAAACTACAACTACAGCAGCTTTAGAGGGTCAAAACTACAACTACAGTAGCTTTAGAGGGTCAAAACTACAACTACAGCAGCTTTAGAGGGTCAAAACTCAAACTACAGCAGCTTTAGAGGATCAAAACTACAACTACAGCAGCTTTAGAGGGTCAAAACTACAACTACAGCAGCTTTAGAGGGTCAAAACTACAACTACAGCAGCTTTAGAGTGTCAAAACTACAACTACAGTAGCTTTAGAGGGTCAAAACTCAAACTACAGTAGCTTTAGAGGGTCAAAACTACAACTACAGTAGCTTTAGAGGATCAAAACTACAACTACAGCAGCTTTAGAGGGTCAAAACTACAACTACAGGAGCTTTAGAGGGTCAAAACTACAACTACAGCAGCCTCAGAGGGTCAAAAGTCAAACTACAACAGCTTTACAGGGTCAAAACTACAACTACAGCAGCCTCAGAGGGTCAAAAGTCAAAATACTCAATGAAATAAACATTATAACATACAATTAGAAAACAAAGACCAACTCATATTTCCAGAAACTTCTATTATAAACTACTTCCTCTTTTGACGTAGTCACTAAACTAAATGATGGATTGTTGGTGTATTACGAGGCAATTCAGTGTAAATACATTTTATTACAGGATCTAAACTCGGTCTTGTGTTTCCTGTATGTGCTTCATTTATATCCGTCGTCTCCTTTCACTGTCCTCTCTAACTCATCAGCTCTCCATCTCCGTTCCTTTTCTTTCCAACTGCCTCCGTCTCATAAATCGTCTACGTTTTCAGCCGGTCCAGTCACTTTTATGAGCCTTACACGGCGCTGGAGGAGGACAATGACACATATCTAACGCACACATCCACATCAAACGAGCCGAGTGATCGATACCGTCAGATAAAGGTGAGGAATATGAGCACGAGCCCGGCGGGAAACAACAAGACCGCTCTATTGTTTCAAACAGTGAATAAACCTGGTGATGATGCAGATGGGAAAACTGCTCTGAAACAAAACACTGCACCAAGGCTCAAGTCCTTCACTGAACAGACCAACAAAACACAAAGGAACAAAACAAAAGTGAAACTGAGTCCTTTTTTTATAGAAGCTAGCTTTACTGTTTAAATAAAAGATAGAGACACCAAAAGTTACACAGTGGGATTACGTTATTGTTCTAACGAGTGGTAGACGACAAGAACAGTCTTAATAATAGAGTTCAAATCTGTTCTAAAACATCAACATTGTTTTTGTCTATTTAAAAAAATTATATACGTTTTTGAGAATTAGAGACACCTAAAAAAAAGAAAGAAAGAAAAAAAAATTGGCAATTTAAATGAAGTTAATCTAAAAAAAACAACACACTCCTCACGTTAAAACAAGAAGCTGTTTGCCTAAATGTCTTCAGATTATAAATGAAGGTTGCCTCCATTTTAAAATCCTTCAGCTAATGTGGCTAATGCTAAGGAAGTGATGTCAACGCTGCAGCTCAAAGTACCAGGATGCCGCTCTCAACTAAAGCCAACATCATCTTTTTTTTTTTTTTCTAATTTTGAGAGATGTCTTTCATTTTTAGGGTAACATTTTAAAATAATCTCCCTTTGCTTTTATTTTTTTTTTAAATAAACAAACATTTTTGATATGAACAAAAAAAAAAAAAAAAAAAGAAAACAATAATGAATATTTTTAATTTAAATTTAAAAATGAGCATTATATATTTTTTTAATTTTTTTAATTTTAGTTTTCATTGGATCTTCTTGGTTTCTTTTTTGCGTCATCTCCATTTATTTTACAGTTCAGAAGATGCACCTCCGGGCCTGTATTCTCGTGCGTTAAATTTGTTCTAAACACACTGCGCCACCAACACTTTGCATCCGTCCCACCAGCGTCGAGTCCAAAGTGCTGTGGAGGCTGCAGATGATCCATTTGTCACACAGTAGTCGGCAGCGTTCATAAATCTCTGGTCAGCTCGTCCTGTCAGGGCTCATCTGCAGCTAATGACTCCCATCTGTGTCTGCGGCGTGAGCTCCGGACCAACAGCATGTGCAATTCTGTTCGCTTGTTTAACAAACCGTGAGCATCGCCGGCGTTTGATTGGACTGCTGTCGGAGTCGAGCGCGAGGCTGTCCAACAACTGTGTGCAACTTGTAAACGTTGGGCTTAAGCTCTGCTCCTGGCGCCGTGCATCTGGACGAACAAACTGTTGGAAATATTCACACAGATGGAAAAACTGTCCACTTCATCTCTTTTACGACGGGATTCGAAGGGATTGTATCCGTATTTTGATGTGAAATATAAAAAAATAACAGGGCAAGCACATTCTCAGTTTGATTGAAATGTAGCGTAAATTAACAGATGAAACAAATCAGCAAATTAATTAAGTAATAGCATTTATTTAGCCTATTATATACAGTACTGTGTATATGTTTTCTGCAGGTGTGGACATAAAAAGTAAACTGTAAGAATGTGTATTTATTTATTTATTTTTTTAACGTGAAAGAACAGAAGACAATGGGATTACATGGTCTGGTTTAGTCTGGGATTACATGGTCTGGTTTAGTCCAGTCTGGTCTGGTTTTGTCTGGGATTACATGGTCTGGTTTAGTCCAGTTTGGTCTGGTTTTGTCTGGGATTACATGGTCTGGTTTAGTCCAGTCTGGTCTGGTTTAGTCTGGGATTACATGGTCTGGTTTAGTCCAGTCTGGTCTGGTTTTGTCTGGGATTACATGGTCTGGTTTAGTCCAGTCTGGTCTGGTTTTGTCTGGGATTACATGGTCTGGTTTAGTCCAGTTTGGTCTGGTTTTCGAACTGTTGCTGTTTTAAGGCAAACTCAGACCAAATATTGATTTTATTTACAATTATCTTCTGTTTTTTCACTTTTCATTTTGTAAAATAATACAAATAAACAGACTTTATGCTTTACTTCGACACCTGCAGAAAACTAGAGTATATTCTCCATATATTAATGTTTCATGTTTTCTCCCGTTGATGCCTTCACGTTGCTCCTACATTAAACAGAAGGTGCAGCCTCCTTGACTCTGCTCTGGTTCTAAAGCATGATGAATGGTTTAATGTATGGCTTTGGAGGCAAGGCCAAGGTTTATGGAAATCACTGAAGGAAATGAGTCACAGTGCAGTCCACGCCACTTCCACGACCTTCAGGAGATGCATTGGCATTCAGGTCCCAGCCACAAGCCCCAACAACATAACTCACATACATGAGCATACTGAGACCAGACCCAGACCAGACCCAGACCCAGACCCAGACCCAACAGGCTCCACTAACGACACTGGCTTTAGAGACGTTAACAATACTGATAAGATACTGGAGGAGTTAGTAGATGTTTTCACTTTGCATTTGTATATTCTCTCATTTACTGCCTGTTCATTTATATATACTATGAATCCAATCCATCTCTAACCTGTTAAATCCTACTAAAACCAGTTAAGGTCCAAGATAAACCAGATTAAACCTGTCCAAATCCATCTATAACCTGTTTAAATCCAACTAAACCCAGTTAAAGTCCAAGAAAAACCAGATTAAACCTGTCCAAATCCATCTATAACCTGTTTAAATACAACTAAAACCAGTTAAGGTCCAAGATAAACCCGTTTAAACCTGTCCAAATCCATTTACAACCTGTTTAAATGCAACTAAAACCAGTTAAGGTCCAAGATAAACCCCATTAAACCTGTCCAAATCCATCTATAACCTGTTTAAATACAACTAAAACCAGTTAAGGTCCAAGATAAACCCGTTTAAACCTGTCCAAATCCATTTACAACCTGTTTAAATCCAACTAAAACCAGTTAAGGTCCAAGATAAACCCCATTAAACATGTCCAAATCCATCTATAACCTGTTTAAATCCAACTAAAACCAGTTAAGGTCCAATATAAACTCCATTAAACCTGTCCAAATCCATCTATAACCTGTTTAAATCCAACTAAAACCAGTTAAAGTCCAAGATAAACCAGATTAAACCCCATTAAACCATCTACAGTATGTACTATTTTCCACATTTACAGCTTGTTGTTTGCAAAGTTACAACTGATTTATTACATGCTTAGATTAGTTTATAAAGTCACAGACATATACTGAACTGTTAGAGAAGGTGGATTTACGTATTGGACTACTACTTCTTTATTATAAATCAAAAACAGGAGGATTATTGTGAATGAAATCTAGCGTGGACCGTCTGTAACAACCATCAGGAAGTATATGAAGAGTATGGAATATAAAGCAGGCGTTATTTCCCAGGTGTAAACAAGAACAATAAGAACAAGACTCTTCTGCAGCGCTCTCACATTATTATCCAGCGTCTCAGTCGAATCCCCATCTGCCCCGTACGCTTCATTAATTCAAAGTCACCATTACATAACTGTACTAAATGCTCACAGGAGTGGAAGGCCGGCCTCGCTGCGTCGTCTGAGTGTGACACAGAATGAAAATGTGCTTGTGTTAACGTTTGTGGAGCTGCTCGGTTTGGAATCCTCTCCAGTCTGTTTGGATTTGAGGTACATTTGACTTCTAATGTGATTTAGCACAAATATCGTGACAGCTTTTGGCCGTGAAGCGCCATCTTTAGAGAAGTAGAGGACACTATAGAGTTTAAAACCACACATTAATGTCTTTACTGGATGTGAAACCTTCAAATACATTCAAACACGTCTGATTCTGTCTCGTTGTTTGTTTTAGTACTTCCCAGTTACTTACAGTGTAATTACAGCTTAAGTACTCTAGGACATACTGGTCACAAACTGTTATAAGAGGGTACAGAGTGTAATAAGAGGGTACAGAGTGTAATAAAGTGGTACAGAGTGTAATAAGAGGATATAGAGTGTAATTATGTGTTGTTTTTGGAATAAAATTGACTGAAATAAATTTCTCTTTCTCTTATTTGTGCCTTCTTGTTTTACATTTACAATCAACATTTATATAATAATATTCAGTTTGGCTAAACATAAACACATTTGAAATATTGTTAAATATTAAACCTGATCAAAAAAACACAATTGTTTTGGAACTATTCAAATAAATCACAATTTTGAAGTTATCAATAACTATAACAATGTCTATCCGTGTAATTACACTCTACACATTCTTTGGTGTCAGTGATGTTCAATGTGTGGCTGCTTTTTGTTCTTTGGTTGTAAAGCCCTGTAGCGCTGAGTTTTACAGAGAGCATTTGAAGGCAGCGTCATGAGAGTAACACTTAACTCTGTGTAATCTGTCAAACTATTGAAGAAAATGAATTATTTCGTGCAAACTTGAGTCTTTGGTTCAAGTCCAAGTGAAGTCTGAGTCTTTGGTTCAAGTCCAAGTGAAGTCTGAGTCTTTGGTTCAAGTCCAAGTGAAGTCTGAGTCTTTGGTTCAAATCCAAGTGAAGTCTGAGTCTGGTTCAAGTCCAAGTGAAGTCTGAGTCTTTGGTTCAAGTCCAAGTGAAGTCTGAGTCTTTGGTTCAAATCCAAGTGAAGTCTGAGTCTGGTTCAAGTCCAAGTGAAGTCTGAGTCTTTGGTTCAAGTCCAAGTGAAGTCTGAGTCTTTGGTTCAAGTCCAAGTGAAGTCTGAGTCTGGTTCAAGTCCAAGTGAAGTCTGAGTCTTTGGTTCAAGTCCAAGTGAAGTCTGAGTCTTTGGTTCAAATCCAAGTGAAGTCTGAGTCTGGTTCAAGTCCAAGTGAAGTCTGAGTCTTTGGTTCAAGTCCAAGTGAAGTCTGAGTCTGGTTCAAGTCCAAGTGAAGTCTGAGTCTGGTTCAAGTCCAAGTGAAGTCTGAGTCTGGTTCAAGTCCAAGTGAAGTCTGAGTCTGGTTCAAGTCCAAGTGAAGTCTGAGTCTGGTTCAAGTCCAAGTGAAGTCTGGTTCAAGTCCAAGTGAGTCTGGTTCAAGTCCAAGTGAAGTCTGAGTCTGGTTCAAGTCCAAGTGAAGTCTGAGTCTGGTTCAAGTCCAAGTGAAGTCTGAGTCTGGTTCAAGTCCAAGTGAAGTCTGAGTCTGGTTCAAGTCCAAGTGAGTCTGGTTCAAGTCCAAGTGAGTCTTTGGTTCAAGTCCAAGTGAAGTCTGAGTCTGGTTCAAGTCCAAGTGAAGTCTGAGTCTGGTTCAAGTCCAAGTGAAGTCTGAGTCTGGTTCAAGTCCAAGTGAGTCTGGTTCAAGTCCAAGTGAGTCTTTGGTTCAAGTCCAAGTGAAGTCTGAGTCTGGTTCAAGTCCAAGTGAAGTCTGAGTCTTTGGTTCAAGTCCAAGTGAAGTCTGAGTCTTTGGTTCAAGTCCAAGTGAAGTCTGAGTCTGGTTCAAGTCCAAGTGAAGTCTGAGTCTGGTTCAAGTCCAAGTGAAGTCTGGTTCAAGTCCAAGTGAGTCTGGTTCAAGTCCAAGTGAAGTCTGAGTCTGGTTCAAGTCCAAGTGAAGTCTGAGTCTTTGGTTCAAGTCCAAGTGAAGTCTGAGTCTGGTTCAAGTCCAAGTGAAGTCTGAGTCTGGTTCAAGTCCAAGTGAAGTCTGAGTCTTTGGTTCAAGTCCAAGTGAAGTCTGAGTCTGGTTCAAGTCCAAGTGAAGTCTGAGTCTGGTTCAAGTCCAAGTGAAGTCTGAGTCTTTGGTTCAAGTCCAAGTGAAGTCTGAGTCTTTGGTTCAAGTCCAAGTGAAGTCTGAGTCTGGTTCAAGTCCAAGTGAAGTCTGAGTCTGGTTCAAGTCCAAGTGAAGTCTGAGTCTTTGGTTCAAGTCCAAGTGAAGTCTGAGTCTGGTTCAAGTCCAAGTGAAGTCTGAGTCTTTGGTTCAAGTCCAAGTGAAGTCTGAGTCTGGTTCAAGTCCAAGTGAAGTCTGAGTCGTTGGTTCAAGTCCAAGTGAAGTCTGAGTCTTTGGTTCAAGTCCAAGTGAGTCTGGTTCAAGTCCAAGTGAAGTCTGAGTCTGGTTCAAGTCCAAGTGAAGTCTGAGTCTTTGGTTCAAGTCCAAGTGAGTCTGGTTCAAGTCCAAGTGAAGTCTGAGTCTTTGGTTCAAGTCCAAGTCCAGTTACAAGTCTTTTTACATTTTCTCGAGTCAGAAGTCATTAAATTTGTGACTCAAGTCCACATCTTTTTCTTCCACACACAGAAGCCTCATTAATACTGTCTGATACATGTTCTGTGTATTTGTACATGCTTCTATTACAGCTCACTGTTTGCTCGTGGAGCTCGTTCGAGAGCCGCAGCAGCAGCTCCGGCGGTGACCAGATTAAGTCGGACTCTGTACCGTTTCCTCTCAAAGCCACCACACAAACTAACACAGCCCACAGCGGCACACGAAATGCATCAGCGAACCCAGCCATCGCGGCGGCTCCAGGGACGTCGTGTACACACCGCCGGCAGCCGCTCGCGACCTGGGAATTTCAAAAGAACATATGGCGGCTTGTCGCGAGGAAACGGCCTGTGTCAGAATCAGGCTCGGAGCTGCTCCTGGAACAGCCGCCGACTGTGGACGCGAACGTGTGATGGTGACACGGCTCGGATCAACACGAGACCGAAGAGGAGAGCGGTGTGTGTGCTGTGAGTTGAAAGAGATTAGAGGAAACTACGATACAGCTTCAGCGGAAACGGGGACGACAGAAGATCCCCGCAGCACGATTATTTACGGCTCCTCGCTCTGAAGCTCAGCTCAGGTCACAAACACGTCGGCTCTGAACATGTGAGAGCTGTTCTCAGCAGATGGAGGGCCTCACGATCACACAGAGACATTTACACAACATCAAGCTTAAAATTCAGTAAAGTAAGCCTGAAGTTGGACGAGAATTACTGGTCACTTAGCCATGAAAAAGTATTTGTCCCCTTCATCATTTCTTTTTTTTTTTTTGCACTTTTTCACACTTAAATGTTTCAGATCAAGACTCAAATTAACACAAAAGGCAGTTTTTGAATGATTATTTTATTTATTAAAGGAATAAAAGCTACCCAAACCTACCTAGCGCTATGTGAAAAAGTAATTGCCCCCTAAACCTAATAACAGGTTGTTCCTCTGCAGCAAGAGTTTAAGAAAACACTTTCTCAACTCTGGAGGAATCTGGGCCAGTCTTTACAGAATAGTTTTAATTCAGACACACTGGAGGGTTTTTGAGTCTTTTTAACGTCAGCGTCTCAATCAGATTAAAGTCTAGACAGTGACGAGGCCACTCCAAAACCTTCATTTAGTTCTTTTAAGCCACTCAGAGGTGGACTGGTGTGTTTTGGATCATTGTCCTGCTGCATTTGGGGATAATGGCTCTCACTGTGGTTGGATGGAGTCCCAAAGCTTTACAAATGGCTCGGTAACTCTTTCCAGACTCAGACTTTTTATCTGATCATCGCAGAATGATTTAAGATCTTCTGTCCTACTTCACTTTGTCAGACAGGTTCTATTTTAGTGATTTTTTGGATTCAAAAGGTGTGTGGTGTGTGAAATTTAACTCAGCTTTCCAAAAAAATGAAAATAATCACAGTTCATTCATGATTTAACAAGGGGGCAATCACTTTTTCACACAAGGCCATGTAGGTG